>CM040421.1:52500460-52957101 GCA_022702705.1 Papilionanthe hookeriana x Papilionanthe teres
TAAATTGAAGAAGTGATCTTACAATATTTTAGTTAACTCCAATATCTCTAGTGATTTTGTAAGAAGATCAAAAAGCTTTTCTTTGCGATGAAGCTCAACTTTCTATTCATAAAAAAGATAAAATTGATTGGAGGCTAAAGACGGTAACACAAGAATATATATATAAGGTGATATCTTGTTTTTAGAGCTTGTGTGCAATAAGCATGTTAGTCATAAGGCATGCATGACTTTAAAAGTGAAAAAAGCATGTATGTGTGTGTGTGTGTGTGTGTGTGTGTCAATATATATATATATATATATATATATATATATATATATATATATATATATATATATATATATATATATATATATATATATATATATATATATATATAAAGTGATCTTCTTTTAATTCCCCTAGCTCATTAGAAAAAAATGATATCTTAAGAGGGGATGGTACTTTTACATGTTGAAAATTATCCATATTATATCATTCACTCATCAAACTAATGTGAACAATTTAATTTTCACATACAAAACCTATCATACTCAAAATTGTCATATTTATTATCAAATATTTATATATTAAGTAATTTAATATTCTATAACAATCATAAATTAATTGCACAATGCAAAACATATTTCTTATCCATATAAATTTGTCATGCTTTCTAGGCTTTTCAAAAATGTCCATAGCATGAGTTTTTTCAACGTAAAACCTTGTTAATCTTCATTAATATGTATGATAACTAAAGAAAAGCTAAAATATCAACAAATAAATGAAGATGAAAACCACATGTCTAGCTAAAATTCATTTCCCATTATAAAATAAAATATAATGAAAATGATTTATAGTAAGATATTATACGATAAAAGACTATAAAAAGAATTTTTTTCTCTCAGTACTTGATAATTATTAATAGCTCAATAATAAAAATTTAATTCTTTTATTCGAGTGCTTCTTAAGTTCTAATAGCCAAAGTGAATAAGATAAGTCAATCAAGTTCCTATTGAGCTAGATGTTATTAAAGAAAATATAAAGTAGCTAGAGCTTGGTTTGATTGAAGTATTTTTTTAGAAATATTAATCATAATAGCAAGAGTGATTACAATGGTATCTTTTGTATGCTGATAAGAGAAGAAAGGTCAAACAACGTTATTCATACAAAAATTAGCCTCTAATGGTTGATTATAAGTAGTTGTAGCCTTCTCCTGGCTTTATAGAATAAATGAGAAAAATATTTATGACTTAGGTTCTCACCCAAAAAAGAATCATTAACAAGATCTTGCAATTTAGGGCCAGTAATCACCAATCACTACAGGGTTTAGTTAAATTAGTGTCGGCCAATTCCCACATTATCGACTCTAATTTGACAATAATATGACACAAAATAGTTTTAATGGTGGATTTGCATTGGACATATAGTCTACAAAAAAATGGGGGGTCAGAATGTTATTAGTGTCGAAAGTGCTCCACTCAAACAGTTTGTGTCGACCTTGACATTGGACAATGTTGACTTTGATGGCGATGAAATTTATATGGTGCACATCGCATGTCGTCGCCGTCAATTCCTGTATCATGTTGATGTCAAGGAGTCGCCACTCTCTTTCTCTATCCATTACCCTAATTCTTGTTCTACTTAGACTTATTGTCAGAAGTCTTTGGAGAATTTGAAGAAGGATTAATCATGATAGAGATTGAGAGAAAAAGAGATCGAATGATAATCTCATAGAAAAAGTCTTCAGATTGTGTAATTACTGAAGTTTTTCATATAAGAAAATCACATGAAGATCTTGGATAACCGAGAGAGGTCTTGTAGGTAAAATACCTATCACGAGTTCTTTAATCTCCTATAAGAGCAAGCTTCTATAGTTAATTACATCTTGAACAATTAATACTGCCTAGGAAAACTCCCGATTAAGGTTAACATTTATCCTCAAAAAAATGTAAGTGTTGTTGTAGCAGTGCGTTTCTGAAGAATCGATACTACCAGAAAGTTTTATTTATGTTGGGTGGATGTCGTTACTTTGTTATGTTTTATTTTATTGTTTTGGTTTCATGTCATGTGATATGTCGAGATGTCGTAGTTTGTATGTTGTGTCATGTCATAATGTGATGTCGTAATGTCATGTCATTTTATGTCATGTCTTAATGTGATGTCATAATGTCATAAGATGTCGTGATTAATATCTCGATTTTGTCATGAGATATTTTATCTCCTATAAGAAGATGTCGTTATTATGTCATGAGATACCTTCTATGATGTCAAGAAGATATCATTATTTATTTATTTTTGTTATCTTGTTTATGATTTCTTTTTGTTTTAAGTTTTGGTTTTGTGGTCATCTCAATTTTATTTTGTCATATCATTTTGTCATTTATTTTGTTTTGGTTTAGTGTCATGTCATCATTTTGTTGTGGTATAGAAATGTCGTTGTATGTTGATGTCATGTTGATGTCAATGTTAATGATTTTGTTGTTTTATTTCAGGTTTCGTGGCTAACCTAAAAGTTTAGTTATTTTTATTGTTATGTCATTTTTTATTTTGTTGTTTGTAGAAAGTTTAGGTTTTATGACTATCCTAAAAGTCCTAGTTTTGTTGTCAATGTCCCTTTGTCGACGTCCTGCAAAACAGAGTTAGCACACCCTATAACATGCAAAGAAAATCTAAACGAAACTTCATGTCTTCATCCTGCAAGGAAAATAAAGTTAGAAACAATGTCATATCAAGATATTTAGATTACCTGGTCAAAGTGTCTGTTGATCTAAAGTTGTCAGATGTCTGAGTTTGGTTGAAATGTCGATTTAGGTTTATGTTAGTTTATGTTTAAATTTTTATTTGTCTTGAATATTGATTTGGGTTGGATTGTCGATTTTTAATTTTATGTCGAGTTGAGTTCAATGTGGGTCGAACTTTAAGAATTATGTCATTTTATGTCGAGATATATTGAGTTTGGTTTGAAATGTCGATTAATGTCATTTAATGTCGGTGATTGTTTAATTTGGTTTGAAATGTCATTTAATGTAGGTGATTGTTTAATTTGGTTTGAAATGCCGATTAATGTCAGTTTGTGTTTGGGAATGTTGATTAATGTCGAATAATTTCATTTGAAATGTCGAATTTATTGAGTTTCGTTTGGAATGTCGGATTTATGTTGGTTATGTCGATTTTGGTTTAAAATGTCGATTTTATGTCAGTTATGTTTGAAATGTCAAATTTATGTCCATTAATTATTTGGAATGTCAAATTTATGTCGATTTTGGTTTGAAATGTCGATTTTATGTCAGTTATGTTTGAAATGTCGAATTTATGTCGATTATGTCGACTAATTGTTTAGAATGTCGATTTAGGTTCAATTTGAGTTGAATCTAAGGCTTATGTTGATTTAGGTTCAATTTGGGTTGAACCTAAGGTTTATGTCGATTTAGATTCAATTTGGGTTGAACCTAAAGTTTATGTCGATTTAGGTTCAATTTGGGTTGAACCTAAGGTTTATGTCGATTTAGATTCAATTTGGGTTGAACCTAAAGTTTATGTTCAGTTTAGTAGAGTTAGGTTCATTGTTAGTTGAACCTATGGTTTAGATTTAGATTTAAGTTCAATGTAGGTTGATCATAAGTTAGGTTTTGGTTTAGGTTCAAGTTGAGTTGAACCTAAGGTTTAGGTTTGGACTTAAGTTCGATGTAGGTTGAACTTAAGTTAGGTTAAGATTAGGTTCATGTATGTTGAACCTAAAGTTTATGTCAAGCTAAGTTGAGTAAGTTTCACTGTCAGTTGAACCTAAGGTTTCAATATGAGTTAAACTTAAGTTAGGTTTAGGTTAGACTTAGGTTCATGTCATGTTAAACCTAAGTATGATTTGACTTAAGTCTAATATGGGCTAGACTTAAGTTAGGTTAAGATTGAACTTAGGTTCATGTCAGCTTGAACCTATGTATGGTTTGACTTAAGTCTAATATGGGCTAGACTTGAGTTGGTTTAGGTTAGAATTAGGTTCTGTTGACCTCATTTTTGATGAGGTCTTCTCTTCTTCTTTTTAGTACTTTGGATCTAGCCTTAGGCTTTTCCTTTGACTATCGTAGAGGACTAGAATTGGGATACACCATCTAGAATTTCAAACCACTTCTTAACTCCCTGCAAACTCCACAAACTTGACTGTAGATCCCTAATCACCTAGAGGGTTGAAATCAAATGTGGAAGTTTAAAGGATGAGTTCCTATAGGACTCTTTGGCCTTAGGGTCCTTACAGGTGTCTCGGTGCAGTGAAGGGGCGACTTACACACACACTACACTCATACACTACACTTTCACACTCCTCCTAAAACTACACCCATACCTAACTCGACCTCCCGACTCATGTAGGTGATTCACATGGATGGTCCTTAACCCCTAAACCCTTGGCTAAGAGGGTTAGGAACAACATAGTGAATGCCTCGAATGAGTCCCTTCATGGCTCATGTGGGCTTGGTATGGCTTCATGGCTCGACCAAAATGATTTCATTCCACTCAAATTTACCCAATCTTCAATTTACCCAATCTTCAATTTTCCAAATTTTCAATTTTCCAAATTTTCAATTTTCCAAATTTTCAATTTTCCAAATTTTCAATTTTTGACCCCCGGGACCCTACACCCGCCTAACCTACCCAAAGCCCTTGAAATTACCCAAAATTTTCAAAATTTCTAAATCACCCAAAATCCCCCAAAATCAATCCCAAAAATTTCCACATCACTCAAATTGACCATCCATACCCAAAAATATCAAAAATTCCAAGAATACCTCCCAATACCCTCCAAATACCCAAAATACCCCTCTTGACCTAAAAATCCAAAAATTCAGAAAATTCCCAGAAAATTCAAAAAAATCCCAAATATTCCCAATTTCATTTTTTTAAACTACACCATGGGCCAATTTTGTCAATTTACCTTACTTTTGTCAAAGCCCCCAATTTGACCCATTTTAACCCTAAGTGAACCCAATGTCAAACCAAACCTACCCAATTGACCCAAATTCTGGTCCAATTCAATTCTAAACTTCAATTAAACATTCCCAAAATAGATCTAGACCAAACTCAAGTCCAATTTGATTGACATTTGGATCCAATTTCACTTTTGGCCTTAAAGCCCAATTTGGACCCATGACCCAAACCTAACCCAAACTCATCCAATTCAACTCCAATTAACCCCAAATCTTTTCTAAATCTTCCTTAGCATCCCCATAAGCAAAACACTAACATGATTTTCTCAAAATCTAGACCCAAATCCCACTCAAATTCAACCCAAAGCTAAAAGGCCCAATTTTGACCTAAACCCAAACCTAACCCAAATGAGCCCAAACCCCAAAATCAAAGCCCAACCAAAGTCAAAACCTCTTTGAAACACTCCCATAAACATTTTTCAACATTAATTTTACATCAATTTCAACCCTAGCCCAACATTGGCCCAACTTGGCCCACTTTTACCTATATTGGCCCATTCACCAAAAGAGCCCAAATTCAACCCAATTCAAACCCAAATCACCCCCAATTTGCTTCAAGTCACTCATGACACATCCATGAGCTAAACCCAACAATTATTTGGCCCAATCTCTTTACAAAATTCTCATCCATAAATTCATTTTTAAACTTAAAGGCCCATTCCTTAAACCATTTTAAAAGCCCATCTTTTACCACATCCAAAGGCCCAAAATTAGTCCCAAAGCCCATATGACATTTCCCCTCATCATACTTTCAATTAAAATCATCCCTAAGTCCTAAATCAATGATCAAATAATTCTAAATGAAGCTTCACCCCAAATTTCCACCAAATTATCCAAAATCCTTAAAATCCATTTTTATGAAATTGACCAAACTTTTTCCAAGCCAAAGGTGAGCCATGAAGCCATGCATGAGCCACATGTGAGCCATGAGAGCCTTGGACACTCCACCATGCCATATTGGGTAAGAAGAGGGGGGGGGCTTTCCTTAATCCCTAAAGCTCATTAGCCTTAATCATGTTTCACCTAAACTTAAATTTAATCCAAATATATTTGGATGGAGACTTCTCCATGCCAAACCAGCTGATCCCTTTGATCCCCCACAGCATCCAAGGCCACCTTGAAGGGTGCACCAAGCCCAAATGGGTGGATTGACCCATTTAGACTCAAAACTAGCCATGCCCCATTCTACTTTGGATCAAAGCCTTTACACATGGCAATTGCCAATTGCTTGCACCAAGTCCAGCCCCGACCCACCGACCTTGAGGGTGACCCATGCCTGGCCGGCCGGCCACCAGGCCGCCGGAAAACACCATGGCTGAGAGCTCACATGTGAGCCAACTTTGGAATTCTCCCAAGCCCTAACTCTCCCTGGGAGGCCCTCCACCCTCTCCTATTTAAACACCACCCCTTCTCGGCCATGAGAGGTGCTGAAACAAACCTTAAGGAAACTCGCCAAAATTGTTCCGGACTACTCCCCATACATAGAGCATTTGATCCCCACTGAAATCCCCTGCCATTTCCTCTCTGCGAGCTCGATTTCGGAGTTAAAATCCAAGCCCAAAACCGGGACACTTCTCCACGGTGAGCCAATCCCCAAATTGATTGGTCCTACACCTTCACCGGACCAAGAGAAGGTGTCCACCAGCAAAAGCCCCATCTCCGGGCCACCCGATTGCTCCGGACTCCAAGCTTTGTGATCGGCCGTGGTCAAAATCCTACTTAGGCAATTCACTGGACCGGGAGACTTCATGCGGAGCTTCGTCGGGATCCAATCGAAGGTGAAACAACCCTCGAATCGAAGCCGCACTTCTCCGAGCAAAGGTATGGCCTCACTCTTCTTCACCGAGCTTCTGAACATTCTCCATTTTTATTGAGTAAATTTCATCCCACATAAACCGTATGGATGTGTTCGTCTTCTCAAGACGAATCCATAGAGCATAAGAACACGAAAATCCATCGAGTATCGAGTGAGATATTAGGGATTTAGTGTGGACGACTCTCGGGTGAGGACGCTCGGGGACGATGAACGGATGCCGTCCATTTAATACACGCGCGGACGGACGACTCGGATGGCGTCGGACCAGGAGATGGTACGTGAACCGCGGGACCCGGAGCGCTGAGTCAGATGGCGGCGTCGAATGGGGGCGCGACATGCGGCGTTTCGGAGCTGCCGAGGTTGACGCGGCGCCGCGTGGATAAATAGAAAATTAGGGTATTTTTCTATTTATTTAATTCCCTAAACTTGGAAAATTCATAACTTTGTGTAGGAAAATCATAAAAATAAAATAAAAATACCCTCTTGCTCAGTGAACAGAGGAGAATAATGTGGAAAAGAAATCATTTAATTTCATTAAGTATTTTATTTTTAATAATTTATTTACTGTCTGCACTATTTTAATTCTCCATGCATGTAGGAAATTCACCATGGCATGAGACCATAGGGCTTTTGAAGCCTCTGAATTTGGGAACATTCCCTGAATTTTCCAAAGTCAGAGGCCATTCCTATGAGAAGTTATTGATTTTTCAAACTCATGTTACTGTTTTGAGTATTTTAATTCTAATAATTAGCATGTTGTGAAATAAATTCTAGGAAAATTTGGTGATGTCCCTTATGACCGAGAGGACCCTAGGAAAAATAGGTTTTGAGTTAGTTCATTTAAAATAACCCTAATTGGCTTAAACGCCCAAAATAGATCCCTAATTAATTAGAGTTAACCATACATCAAATTGACTTGAAATCAATTCTCCACTGAGCTTTAGGATCAGAGGAACCCACCATAAAAATTTGAAGTCAATTGGACTTGGTTAGCCCTACTAAATGGGTTGATTAAGCCATTTAGTCAATTTGAACTTTAAAAATTCATAACTTTCAAAATACCTTTCAAAAATTCACCAAATTGGTTTTTGAGTCTCTCTGATATTAGGGGAATTTAAGAAAATTAAAATTTCAATTTTCTAAAAAAGTTGATTTTTAATATTATTTTAATATTTTTAATAATTAAAAAATAATAAAAATCACAAAAATAATAAAATTCACCAAAATGTCACATTTTGAATTTTAATCACTTAGGAACAAACCCCATATTTTTCTTAGGTCTATTTAATGAGATATTAAATTTTAAAGCTCTTGGGTAATTTTAAAATTTAAAAAATGTATTTTCTAGCATTTTCACTAAAATAATTATAATAAATCATAGAAAAATTAGAAAATTGCAAAAATTGATTTTCTGGTTTCCTTGATATCAGAGAGATTTTTGAAAAATATAAAATTCATTTTTCAACCTTTATTTTATTTTTAAATTAATTAACACTCCAAAACTTAGAATAATTATAATAAAAATAATATAATTCAAAAAATCACCAAAATTGGTCCAAGTGGTCCTCTGGTCATTAGGAATGTCCCCTAATTTTCTTAAGGATAGAAACTTTCCCTTGATCATGTTATTAAATTTTCCTTGGAAATCTCTATTTTCTACCAAAAATAATTATATAAATAAATTAAATACAGAAAAAAAAATCACATTTTCTCCTCTCATGTCTTTATTGACATATAAGTGAAGTCACACAAAAATTTCAAGTTCATTTAAGCTCAATTTAGTGAGTTATGAAATTATTAAGCTTAAAGGGCAAAATGGTAATTAAAATTTTAACCCTTAATTAAAACTTTAGGTTTAATAAAATTAACAAGTAAAATATTTGATCTTAATCTGATTGGATGATTGAAATTTAAATAATTAAAGGGTAGAAACCCATTAAACAATTTAAAATAATTGAAATAAACCTTAATAATTGATTAAATTTGGGAAGAGTAATAAAATTGGAATTATTAAAATAGGGATATTGTTAGGAAGAGATTTATCCTTTAATTTAAAAATCCCTAAATTAATCATCTCATTAATATTTAATTCTTAATTAAAATGATAACTCAAATTTAAAATATTAAAAAACCTAATCATTAAACTAAAGTTAAATTATTAAACTCTTTTAAAATTTCAATTAAAATTAAAATAAAATAAAATTAAAAATCAAATTAAATTAAATTAAAGATTAATTGAATTAAATTAAATTAAATCAAAATAAATTAAATTAAAGATTAACTAAATTAAATTAAATTAAATTAATTTAAATTAAATTAAATCAAATTTAAATTAAATTAAATCAAACAAATTAAATTAAATTAAATTAAATTAAATTAAAGTTAAAATTGAAAGTAAAATTAAATTAAAGATTAAATTAAATTAAATTAAATAAATAAATTAAATTAAATTAGACTAAATTAAAACAAATTAAATTAAATTAAATTAAATTAAAATATATTAAATTAAATTAAATTAAATTAAATTAAGTCAAATTAAATTAAAATTAAATCAAATTAAATTAAATTAAAGGAAATTAAATCAAATTAACTAAATTAATTTAACATCAAATAAAACTAAATTGAATTAAATTAAATTAAATTAAATTAAAATTAAAATTAAATTAAATTAAATTAAAGTTAAAATTAAATTGAATTAAATAACATCACCTAAAACAGAAAGAAATTAAATATAAAGCAACTTGAACACTATTCCAAATTTAAACCAATTAATTGAAGTTAAACTAAATTGCAAATTATTGGAACACCAATTTGCCCTCGAAAACTTTAATTATCATAACTCCTAAACGGAACATTAAATGAAATGTTACTTCACTTATAGGACATTCAAATATCCTCGTTCACTGAGTAAGATAACAACAAAACTTAACTAAACCTCGGACGATTAATTCATTTGTATAATTGAATTCATTTGGACTTAAAACAATCCTAGAAATATTGAGAAGATGTTTAAGATTTGCCTTAAGCACTTCCTCGATATGATAAGATGTTCATAAGAACAATTGAACTTAATTGTTCTTTGATGAAGAAAATCGTCTTCAAACCAAAATACAAGGAACCTAGACGTCATACGAAATGACTAGCTATAGGATTAGGAACTTGGTAGAAAACCATAACCCTTCCTTAGCTTTACCTAGGAATTTGCTTAAATATTCTAATTGTGTTTTAAGTGCAGCTTGGGATGACGGGAAGACCCTCCAGGTATGCTTTTATTTTATTGCAATTTACTTTCTTGCAATTTACATTGTTGCAATTTCTTTAATCGCATCGCACTTACTTTTTCTTGCATGATAAACAACTGTTGCATGAAAACCCACACCTTTAGGATAGTCCCTAAAGCTGAAACCAAAACTAAATTAAAAGTCATTGCAAGATAAAATTCACCGCCACAACATTTCAAAATATAAAACAACTCAAAATTTAATCACAAACGGAACACAAAACTACAATTACAACTAAATTAAAACGTCCTCGTTGGATGATCGGGAATACCTCGGATGATGTAACCTACGTGTTGCTAACGGGATTTCTCACGGTCTAAATGAAAGTGTGGAACTCATTTAGTTGAGTTTAGCAAATTCATCCGGACTAAGTGAATCCGATAAAAATAATGATGCGGAAGGATAGAACCAGTGGGATCTTAACCGGTGTCGTTATAATCAACTTTAAGATTTGTTTTAATTAAAACACAAAAAACACTTGGAAATTAAGATTTTCTCTAAACCAAAACACTTTTTTCATCCCCTGATTTATGACTTCTAAAACTAAACCCCTGCAACAACAAGGAGCTCGGAGCATGGTGGGCAGCACGGCCATCGTCGTCAGCAAAACCTGAATCTACATCAGCAAAACTGTCTTAGAATTAAACAACAAAGCCATAGGATTTCGAGGTAGTTTGCCTAGTGCAACATAAATCCTCAACTCTTCGTTAGGCATTTGCATTGCAAATTAAGCCCTAACCGGTCTTAGGATTCCGAGGTAGTTGTCTGATACGACATAAACCCTCACATCTTCGAGGTTGTTTGTATGATTCTATCATATAAATATAAGCCCTAATTAATTAAAATTGACAAAATCAAAACATTAAATAGACATTAGGACTTTCCTAAATTCAAGCCAAATAATAGGATAGTCGGGAGATTACCGAAGTTCACTTCGAATCCGTAATTTCTCCTACCTTTCTTCCTTTGATTTCTCAAAACAAAATGTTCCAAACTTGATCCATTCCCTACTAAAATTCCAAAATTCAATCCTTTGAAAACTTAAACTTTGAAATTCTTGAGAGCAGAATTATTGATTATTATCGAGAGTTTTCTTAGGTGACTCCCGTCACTTAAGATGTAATTAACTATAGGGGCTTGCCCTTATAGGGAATTTTAAAGAACCCGGAGTAATATAAACCCTGTTTAATGCTTTCATATTAAGCGAGGAGAATTTGTCGGCTTATAAAATTGGTTCGCGGACCAAACGGATGTCACAAATCTTTTAGTTTGTTTAATCGAGCCCCACCGTCGAGCGAGTGTGTCTATCCTTAGGGATAGATACATGGTTTGTGGTGTGGTGCTCGTTTATATAAACTATTTAGGGTGTGAGATCGGTTTGATTTCATATCTTAAAATCTTCAAATTTAAAATTATTTTCAAAAAATCAAATACTACTTTTCAAATTATTTATTTAAATTAAATTAAAAAATTCGCCGACAACTTCTGTTAGGCGACCCCTTTTCAAAATACCACACAACCTAAAAATAGTGCCGACAGGTTCATGTCAGGTTGAACCTAAGTATGGTTTGACTTAAGTCTAATATGGGTTAGAGTTAAGTTAGATTTTGAGTTTAGGTTAAGTTAGGTTCAATTCTGGTTGAACCTAAACTTAAGGTCGACTTAAGTTCAATATGGATTGAACTTAAGTTAAGGTTTTGAGTTTAGGTTAAGTTAGGTTCAAGTCAGGTTGAACCTAGACTTAAGGTCGACTTAAGTTCAAGTCAGGTTAAACCTAAGTATGATTTGACTTAAGTCTAATATGGGTTAGACTTAAGTTAGGTTAAGATTAAACTTAGGTTCATGTCAGGTTGAACCTATGTATGGTTTGACTTAAGTCTAATATGAGTTAGACTTTAGTTGGTTTAGGTTAGACTTAGGTTCATGTCAGGTTGAACCTAAGTATGGTTTGACTTAAGTCTAATATGGGCTAGACTTAAGTTAGGTTTAAGTTAGACTTAAATTCATGTCAGGTTGAACCTAAGTATGGTTTGACTTAAGTCTAATATGGGTTAGACTTAAGTTAGGTTTAAGTTAGACTTAAGTTCATGTCAGGTTGAACCTAAGTATGGTTAACTTAAGTCTAATATGGGCTAGACTTAAGTTGATTTAGATTAGACTTAGGTTCATGTCAGGTTAAACCTAAGTATGGTTTGACTTAAGTCTAATATGGGCTAGACTTAAGTTGGTTTAGGTTAGACTTAGGTTCATGTCAGGTTGAACCTAAGTATGGTTTGACTTAAGTCTAATATGAGTTAGACTTAAGTTAGATTTTGAGTTTAGGTTAAGTTAGGTTTAATTCAGGTTGAACCTAGACTTAAGGTCGACTTAAGTTCAATATGGATTGAACTTAAGTTAAGGTTTTGAGTTTAGGTTAAGTTAGGTTCAAGTCAGGTTGAACCTAGACTTAAGGTCGACTTAAGTTCAATATGGATTGAACTTAAGTTAAGGTTTTGAGTTTAGGTTAAGTTAGGTTCAAGTCAGGTTGAACCTAGACTTAAGGTCGACTTAAGTTCAATATGAGTTGAACTTAAGTTAAGGTTTAACTTGGATTAAGTTAGGTTCTAGTTAGGTTGAACCTAGACTTAAAGTTGACTTTAGTTCAATGTAGGTTAAGTTAAAATTTGATTTGAGTTTAAGTTAGGTTGAACTCAAGTTTAGTTCGATTTAGGTTAGGTTCGATATGGGTTGAACCTAAAGTTTTAGGTTAAGTTAGGTTCACTGTGGGTTGAACCTAAAGTTTAGGTTAACTTGAGTTCAAGTTAGGTTGGACTCGAAGTTAGTTTATGTTTAGGTTAGGTTCGATGTGGGTTGAACCTAAGGTTTAGGTTAACTTGACTTCGAGTTAGATTGGACTCGAAGTTAGGTTAGGTTTAAGTTAGGTTCGGTGTGGGTTGAACCTAAGGTTTAGGTTAACTTGAGTTCAAGTTAGATTGGACTCAAGTTAGGATAGGTTTAAGTTAGGTTAAATGTGGGTTGAACCTAAGGTTTAGGTTAACTTGAGTTCAAATTAGATTGGACTCAAGTTAGGTTAGGTTTAAGTTAGGTTAAATGTGGGTTGAACCTAAGGTTTAGGTTAACTTGAGTTCAAGTTAGAATGGACTCAAGTTATGTTAGGTTTAAATTGGGTTCAATGTGGGTTGAACCTAAGGTTTAGGTTAACTTGAGTTCAAGTTAGATTGGACTCAAGTTAGGTTAGGTTTAAGTTACGTTCAATGTGGGTTGAACCTAAGGTTTAGGTTAACTTGGGTTCATGTTGTGTTGAACCTATGTTAAAAGTTAAACTTGTGTTCATGTTGTGTTGAACCTAAGGTTTTGGTTAACTTGAGTTCAAGTTAGATTGGACTCAAGTTATGTTAGGTTTAAGTTAGGTTCAATGTGGGTTGAACCTAAGGTTTAGGTTAACTTGAGTTCAAGTTAGATTGGACTCAAGTTAGGTTAGGTTTAAGTTAGGTTCAATGTGGGTTGAACCTAAGGTTTAGGTTAACTTGGGTTCATGTTGTGTTGAACCTATGTTAAAAGTTAAACATGGGTTCATGTTGTGTTGAACCTAAGTTAAGTTTATTTTAGATTTGAGTTTGATTAAACCTTAATTGGTTAAGGTTTAATAGATTAATTAAGTCTAATGTGGTAGACTTAATTAGAGTTTAAGTTTGATTAAGTCTAATTTAGTTAAGACTTAATGATTTAATTAGGTCTAATGGGTTAGACCTAATTAGGGTTTAGGTTTGATTAAATCTAATTTAGTTAAGATTTAATGATTTAATGAGGTCTAATGGGTTAGACCTAATTAGGTTTTATGTTCGATTAAGTCGAATTTAGTTTAGACTTAATGGTTTAATTAGGTCTAATGAGTTGGACCTAATTAGGGTTTATGTTTTATTAAACTTTAGTTAAGGTTTAATGGTTTAATTAGGTCTAATGGATTAGACCTAATTAGGGTTTGGGTCTGATTAAGTCTAATTTAGTTAAGACTTAATGGTTTAATTAGGTCTAAGGGTTAGACATAATTAGAGTTTAAGTTTGATTTAACCTCAGTTAGTTAAGGTTTAATGGTTTAATTAGGTCGAATGGGTTAGACCTAATTAGAGTTTATGTTTGATTAAACCTAATGTTTAAGGAGGTTAATTAAGTTTAATATGTCTTTAAACTTAATTAAAGGTTTGATTTGCATTAAACCTAATTTAGTTACAGTTTAATGGGTTAATTAAGTTCAATATGTCCTTGAACATAATTAAAGATTTGATTTTGGTCAATTAAGTCTAATATGTCCTTAAACTTAATTAAAGAATTTGATTTTTGTATTAAACCTAATTTAGGTAAGGTTTAATGGATTAATTATGTTTAATATGTCCTTAAACTTAATTAAAGATTTGATTTTGATTAATTAAGTTTAATATGTCCTTAAACTTAATTAAATGTTTGATTTTGATTAATTAAGTCTAATATGTCCTTAAACTTAATTAAAAGGTTTGATTTTGATTAATTAAGTATAATATGTCCTTAAACTTAATTAAAGAGTTTGATTTTGATTAATTAAGTCTAATATGTCCTTAAACTTAATTAAAGAGTTTGTTTTTTGTTAATTAAGTTTAATATGTCCTTAAACTTAATTAAAATGTTTGATTTTGGTTAATTAAGTTTAATATGTCCTTAAACTTAATTAAAGATTTGATTTTTGATAATTAAGTTTAATATGTCCTTAAACTTAATTAAAATGTTTGATTTTGGTTAATTAAGTTTAATATGTCCTTAAACTTAATTAAAGATTTGATTTTGGTTAATTAAGTTTAATATGTCCTTAAACTTAATTAAAATGTTTGATTTTGATCAATTAAGTATAATATGTCCTTAAAATTAATTAAAGAGTTTGATTTTTGTATTAAACCTAATTTAGGTAAGGTTTAATGGGTTAATTAAGTTTAATATGTCTTTAAACTTAATTAAAGATTTTTATTTTTTTCTTAAACCCTAAGGTTTAATGGTTTAGCTAGGTTTAAGTTGTCTTTAAACCTAATTATTATTTGATTTGAGTTGGATTCATCACTTGCTTAATCCATGATGAGATGGATTAAATATGTGAAGAGAGGGTTTTGAATTATTAATTTTAAAATTAATAAATCTTAACCTTATTTCAAAATGTCTTTTAGATCATTTTGATGACTTGAGAATTGTTGTTTTAGGATTGTTGTCTGTTATCTTAATGTTCTCAATCATATTGCATTTAAATTTTCCAATTTTCCAATTTTATAATTATTTTTGAAAATAATTACGAAATATCATGGAAATTAGGAAATCATATCGTAGAGAGCTATCCTGGCTTTAGAAAAATTAGAAGATATGCCTAAGGACTTAAAGGTAATTCCCTAAAAATTTCATATTTTTCTGACTTGTAAATAATTTTTAATAATTAAAATACTCCAGAGAGTATTTAATTAATTAAAAATTAAATATTGAGAATAAAATTATGATTTTAGTTTCATAATTTTCTTCTCTTCAAGAGCTTTCCAGAGGTGTTTTTATTTTATTTTTATGACCTCTGGATCAAAAGATATGAATTTTTGAAGTTTTTAAGGTTTCCCTGAATTAATCCAGCCCAAAAAATCCAGGTGCTGACACGTGTCCTCGTAAGAATCGATGGGCGAGAAGATCCGCTGCGCGGATCTGAACACCGAACACGGTGCAGTTTGATCTGGGTCGTCTGTTCCGAAACACGGGATCAGACGACTGGATTAATTCAGATTATTCAGAAAATTCCTGAACCGTCCAACTTCAAAACTCAATATCTCACTCGTTTCTCAACGAAATTGAGTGATTTTTTTTAAAATGATCGTCTCGACGAGAGTCACCCATCCATACGGTGATGACTGGGTTTTGAGAGTCAAATGGTACAGATTTTGGAATATGTATTAAACCCAATAAATTTGATAATTGCATCCATACCTTTGCCTTAATCCATTTGGAATCGATTTGATTGTTTGAGGAGCTTCCCCTTAGCTTCCTTGAGGTGGATTTCAACTCAATTTGACTCAATTTGGTTTCAAATTGGGTGGAATTTGGGATTCCACTATGTAGGTGGCGTGAGTCACCTTAGGTGGGTTTGGAGCCAAATTGGCTAGGTTGGGTGAGTCGATGTGGTTAGATTTTGCTATGGCTCTAAAGTTGGGAACCTTAGACACAATATTACTGTAGAAGGTCAAGAGATTTGAGCATTCTATCTAGGTTTTCCAAGTTGGTTTTTCTCTCTTGGATATTTTGGCCAATGGGGGGTATTTGTAGCCATGAATGGCTATGGATTAACCTTGGTTGGCTTGGATTTGACCATGGTATAGTTAGGGCTGTAGAGTACAACCTCCCCCATGTAAACCAAGCTTCACCTCTTCTTCCTCCATGAGAATTTTGCCACTTAAGAAAGTGCACATTTCATGGTAATTTTGGCTTAAATCTTGTCATGATGGATTTAGCCTCTTTGTTTCCATTCCATTGGCTAAGTGGGAGGTTCATGGTGACTCAAATAGTTGAGACCCTCTCCTTGCAACACCTCATTTACCATTTCATGAGGTGGTGACACATTAGCCCCTTACTCATCTCATGCAAGCCTTAGCCATGATGGCTCTTAACCAAGGTGTGGGATGGGTTAGCTTCTTGTCTCCCTTCCATTGGGTGGTCTAAGAGGTGAAGGATGAGTCATGTGAGTGAGCCCTTCCTCTTCCAACATCTCATTTAAGGTTTGGATGAGAAGGTGACACATATTTTTCTCATGCAAAATTCTTAAAATTTGGTTATAACCATGATTAAGTAAGTTGCTCATGTGAGATTAATTGGTGTCTAATTTTCATTGGTGAGTTCATGAGGATGAGCCACCTCAAATTTTAATTTCATGAGAGGATGACACCTCATTTTCTTTAATGATTATTTTCTTTAACCATGGTTTATAGGTTATTTTAATGTATTAACCTACACTTAATAAGTCCCATGAGTCATGAATAATCCATGTATGAGGTCACTTATGATGTAATAAAGAGATTTGAAATTTTAAAAATCATGGTTTCATGGGTTAAAATTCCATTTTATGCCCTTTTCATTTTAATTTCCATATTTAATTAATTATGTCATTATTTAAATATTGGAAATTATTTTATTAATCAATAATTAATTGAAAATAATTCCAATTAATTATTTTATTAATATCCATGTCATTAAAATTGATTTTTTGTCTCTTTTCATGACTTTTCAATTTAATTTTCACTTTAATTAATTATGTCATTAATTAATACATGAAAATTAAATTATTGGTTAATTAATTAATTAAAAATAATTTTGGGATTAATTATTTGATTAATTCCATTATTTTTAATCAATTTGTGGATTTTGTGATTTTATGGCTTTTGAATTTAATTTTTCATTTTAATTAATTAGGTCAAAAATTAATTCATTAGCCAATTAATTAATCCAAATAATTTTGAAATCAATTATTTGATTAATTTTTTCATTTTATGTCTTTAATTTAATTTTCATTTTAATTGATCATGTCATTTGATTAATTAAAATATTGAAAATCAAATTATTAGTCAATTTAATTAATCAAAATAATTTTTTGAAATTAATTTAATTAATTTTTTGTCATTATGGGGTTTTAAACATGTCATTTATTGTTTGATTAAAAATTGATCATTTTAACCAAAATTGACTTTTTAGGTTATGTGTTGACCCATTGGGTCAATAAGGTTGGTGATTGGATCTGGATTGGTTATTTTGACCAAAATTGTCATTTTAGGTCAAAAGGTTGAACTGTGGGGTCAGCATGATTGGTCATAGGGTATGGATTAACCAGTTTGACCAAAATTGTCATTTTGGGTCAAAAGGTTAACCTGTGGGGTCAACAGGGTTGGCCTTTGGGTCTGGTTTGACCATTTTGACCAAAGTTGACTTTTTAGGTCAAAAGGGTGACCTATGGGGTCAAGAGGATTGGTCATTAGGTCTGGTTTGGCCATTTGACCAAAGTTGACTTTTTAGGTCAAAAGGTTGACTTATGGGGTCAGCTGGGTAGGTCATTGGGTCTGGTTTGACCATTTTGACCAATGTTGACTTTTTAGGTCAAAAGGGTGACCTATGGGGTCAACTGGGTTGGTCATTGGGTCTGGTTTGACCATTTTGACCAATGTTGACTTTTTAGGTCAAAAGGGTGACCTATGGGGTCAGCTGGGTTGGTCATTGGGTCTGGTTTGACCATTTTGATCAATGTTAACTTTTTAGGTCAAAAGGGTGACCTATGGGGTCAACTGGGTTAGTCATTGGGTCTAGTTTGACCATTTTGACCAAAATTGACTTTTTAGGTCAAAAGGTTGACCTATAGGGTCAACAGGGTTGGTCATTGGGTCTGGTTTAACCAATATGACCAAAGTTGACTTTTTAGGTTATAAGGTTGACCTATGGGGTCAACAGGGTAGATCATTAGGTCTGGTTTGACCAATTAGACCAAAGTTGACTTTTTAGGTCATAAGGTTATTGACTCATTGTAAAATGAGATGAACAAAAGGGCCCCCAATATGTGTGGAATACTATATAAGTATTCTGCACATATTGGCGTTGACCGAAGTGGTCCGAGAGATGTCTCATAATGGTCAGAAAAGTAGGGGATGTCATATCGCTCCTAGAGGATGTCAGATGTCTTTTATGTTGGTTTTAAGAAGAGATTTTCTTCTTGTATTTGAAAAGAGATTTACTGAGAGGGAAAATAGATGTCATATTTCATTTCTCAAAATGTCGATGTCGATATTTTGCTAAAGGAATGCCGTGATTTCCGTGTCAGGAAATGATGTATATCCTATAACAGGAGGGAGAAAATGGATGTCATTTTCCATTTCTCAAAATGTCAATGTTGATATTTGGTTAGAGGAAAGTCTTGATTTCTGTATCAGGAAATGACTTATATCCAATAACCGGATAGAGAAAATAGATGTCATTTTCTTTTTTCCTGAAAATGTCAATGTCAATTTTTGGTTAGAGGAAAGTCGTGATTTCCGTATCAGGAAAGGACTTATATCCAATAACCGGATAAAGAAAATAGATGTCACTTTCTATTTTCCTGAAAATGTCGATGTCAAGATTTGGTTAAAGGAAAGTTGTAATTTCAGCATCAGGAAAGAACTTATATCCAAATACCGAAGAGAGAAAATAGATGTCATTTTCTATTTTTCTCAAAATGTCGATGTCAAGATTTGGTTAAAGGAAAGTCGTAATTTCCGCATCGGGAAAAGACTTTTATCCAATAACCGAAGAGAGAAAATAAATGTCATTTTCTATTTTCCTTAAAATGTCGATGTCAAGATTTGGTTAGAGGAAAGTCATGATTTCCGTATCAGGAAAGTACTTTCATCCAATAACCGGAGAGAGAAAATAGATGTCATTTTCTGTTTTCCTCAAAATGTCGATGTAAAGATTTGGTTAAAGGAAAGATGTGATTTCCACATCAGGAAAGGACTTATATCCAATAATAAAAGAGAGAAAATAAATGTCATTTTCTATTTTCCTCAAAATGTCGATGTCAAGATTTGGTTAGAGGAAAGTCGTAATTTCCACATCAGGAAAGGACTTAGATCCAATAACCGAAGAGAGAAAATAGATGTCATTTCCTATTTTCCTCAAAATGTCGATGTCAAGATTTGGTTAGAGGAAAGTCGTAATTTCCGCATCAGGAAAGAACTTATATCCAATAACCGAAGAGAGAAAATAAATGTCATTTTCTATTTTCCTCAAAATGTCGATGTCAAGATTTGGTTAAAGGAAAGTCGTAATTTCCGCATCAGGAAAGAACTTATATCCAATAACCGAAGAGAGAAAATAGATGTCATTTTCTGTTTTCCTCAAAATGTCGATGTCAAGATTTGGTTAGAGGAAAGTCGTAATTTCCGCATCAGGAAATGACTTATATCCAATAACCGAAGAGAGAAAATAGATGTCATTTCCTATTTTCCTCAAATTGTCGATGTCAAAATTTGGTTAAAGGAAAGTTGTAATTTCCACATCAGGAAAGAACTTATATCCAATAACCGAAGAGAGAAAATAGATGTCATTTTCTATTTTCCTCAAAATGTCGATGTCAAGATTTGGTTAGAGGAAAGTCTTAATTTCTGCATCAGGAAAAGACTTATATCTAATAACCGAAGAAAAAAAAAAGATGTCATTTCCTATTTTTCTCAAAATGTCGATGTCAAAATTTGGTTAAAGGAAAGTCGTAATTTCCGTATCAGGAAAGGACTTATATCCAATAACCGAAGAGAGAAAATAGATCTCATTTTCTATTTTCCTCAAAATATCGATGTCAAGGTTTGGTTAAAGGAAAGTCATAATTTTCGCATCAGGAAAGAACTTATATCCAATAACCGAAGAGAGAAAATAGATGTCATTTTCTATTTTCCTCAAAATGTCGATGTCAAGATTTGGTTAAAGGAAAGTCGTAATTTCCGCATTAGGAAAAGACTTATATCTAATAACCGAAGAGAGAAAATAGATGTCATTTTCTATTTTCCTCAAATGTCGATGTCAAAATTTAGTTAGAGGAAAGTCGTGATTTCCACATCAGGAAAGGACTTATATCCAATAACCAAAAAGAGAGATTAGGTATCATTTTCTTTTTCTCAGAATGTCGATGTCAAAATTTAGTTAGAGGAAAGCCGTGATTTCCACATTAGGAAAGGACTTATATCCAATAACTAGAAAAGAGTGGCAAACTCAAGACGAAGAGTGTATCCGCTGGGGATTTAATTTTTACAAGTCGAAAGATATTAATCATCACAAGTTGTTTGTCATTTTTAATTTAAAATCCTTGTTTTAGCATTTTTGGAACTGTCGATGTATTGTAGACAATTGAGGAAAGAGAACAAATGTCATATTCAATTTTCTCTAAAAAATTTCAGTGTTAAAACGTCGATTTTGGAATAGGAATGTGATCGCTGAAAAATTTATTAAGAAATTCATACATATTTTTGATGAAATTGCACTTTAAAGAAGGGTATTTTCTTTATTTTATTGCAGGAATGAAGAATTTAGGTGATAAAAGCAAAAATCATAAAAAAGAGCGAATTTGGAGCAAAATCATGCAATTTGTGCTAAGTCACCGACGGCGAGATCGAGCTTGCCGACGGTGAGGTCATGAGAAGAAAATTCTGAAGAATTATTAACTGTCCCGCTGACAGCGAGCCCGAGCCCGCTGACAGCAAGCTAGAGCGGTTGAAGATCTTCTAGAAGCCTCACCGACAGCGAGGTAGTTCGTCGCCGACGGCGAGCTAGTTCAAATGGTGCAGATACATTGAACCTGGACACTTTTTGAAGGGATGCTTACACACCTCTTGGTCCTTTGCTCACCTCTATATATAGAAGCCGAAATTAAGTCATTTAGTGTGTTACTTTTGTGTTATTAAGTGTCATTTAGTGCAGTCTTAAGTCCAATCTTTGTGTTCTAAGTGTTATAAGTGAGTTATTTTGAGTCTTTAGTGAGTTCTTGAGTGAGTTAGTGAGCTTTTAGTGAGTCGTGTTGTACTGGAAGGAAGAGTCAAAGGAACTGCGAGGAGTCTGCTTGGGGATAAATTAAGATAAGTATTTGTATTTATTGTTTTTTTAACTTTAAAAGAAATCCATGATTAGTTTAGGTTCCATGCATTCTGAGTAGTTTATTTAGTCTTTCTCCCTGTTATGAAATTAAGTGATTTGATGAACTAAAAATAGAAGTATTTTTATATATTAATAAATTGTGATAATTTTTACTTAAAACTTAATTTACTTTTCAAACTGGCCATTTGATTTGTTAAAATATGTTGATTATCAACTATAGTAAAAATTACATCCGATATTCGAGGAAATTCAAAAGCCTTGGAAGGAGGGTGCAAATAAATAGGGAAATAATATCATCGGGCGTAGAATTGAGCATTTTAGTGTGACGGACTAAAATATTCAATTCGGTCCTATTGTTTGAGAGTCGAAGTGTAGATGTTAGCCCTCGGGCGAGGGGAACGTGGGAGCTCGAAGTGGCGGTCGGTATCCTCCCGACTAGCCGCAGATTCGATAATCAAACATAGGATTAGTCGATATTCTTTACACCTGGACCAAATGGTAAAGAATAGGAATGCTCCTATTTGTCACAATACCTTAACATTATTTATTTAAATTCATCAATCACTTAAATTTCTAAACAAGGGGAAAGATACTTTTTCTGAATAGTTAAGACTTATTTAGCAATTAGTTTTATTTTTTGCACTTGCAATTAGTATTAATTTTCTACTTAGTTAAGTTACCTGATTAGAATACTTAGTTTACTTTATTTCGCTTAAATTTAGAACTCCAAATTTTCGTATACTATTTTATTATTATTATTATTTTAAAATTAGCTGTTATTTAATTTTCTCTTTCCCTGTGGGATCGATAATCAGGACTCCACTAGAGCCCTGTATTACTTGATACGATACGTATACTTGCGTAGCATCCACAACATAATCAATTACAATTCTATACATATAATATAGCGGGGTCAAGTTTTTGGCTTCGTTGCAATCAAATTAAAATATCATAATATAAATTTGTGGGTCAGAATGCGTTTGAGACTTATATCCTATCCAAAGAAAGGTTGTTAAAGGAAAGCCAATGTCTGATGGTCTTACATCCAATAGAGAGAAAGAGAGTAGATGCCATCTTCCATATAAGGAGGGCTTACACTATCTCTTAGAAACGTCAAAGTGGATATGTCGGTTTTGGAATAGGAATGCATATAAGACTTATATCCTATCCAAAGAAAGGTTGCTAAAGGAAAGCCACTTTCATGATGGTCTTACATCAAATAGCGAGAAAGTGAATATATGTCATTTTCCATTTAAGGAGGTCTTACACTATCTCTTAGAAATGTCAATGTCAAAATGTCAATTTTGGAATAGGGATGCGTTTGAGACTTATATCCTATCCAAAGAAAGGTTGCTAAAGGAAAGCCGATGTCCGTTGGTCTTACATCCAATAGCAAGAAAGAGAGTGGATGCCATCTTCCATATAAGGAGGTCTTACACTATCTCTTAGAAACGTCAATGTGGATATGTCGGTTTTGGAATAGGAATGCATATAAGACTTATATCCTATCCAAAGAAAGGTTGCTAAAGGAAAGCCACTTTCATGATGGTCTTACATCCAATAGCGAGAAAGAGAATAGATGTCTTTTTCCATTTAAGGAGGTCTTACACTATCTCTTAGAAATTTCAATGTCATTTTCTTTTTGTTTTGGTTATTTGTTTCCCAGTTTACAAAACAAGGCATTCATTTTTTGTTTATGTCGCATCTTTTTGAAATACTGACTATTGATTGAATGTATTAAGTCTTCTTGACAGGATTTCCCCAAATGTGTCTTCTTAACAAGCATATGGGCCCTCCTATGAGGATAGGTGTTTGAAGTCCTAAATCTAAATCCCTGATCTGAGTGTCCTAGGGTGAACCAATTTATCATGGGCCCATACAATGCTTGCTAGTCTTCCAAGCTTCCAAGTTCTCCGAGCTGTAATTTCATATTTTTTGTTATTTCGTCGGCGGATGTCATTTATAGGTAAGATCATTGCACTTCAAGTGGAAGCACAACTTAGGGCCCGTTCTTTAGAGCAAATGATGGTGTTCATGTAGGTTCATAAAGCTTCCATTAATCACCAATTCTATAAAGATCATTCAGATTGTCCTTCAAAAATCACTTTAACATTTCCAAATTGGGATTGGATCTTTGGAAAATTATGACTTTAGAGTATAATTTCCATTAATCTCCAATAACAAAGCCATTTACCTTAGTTCTTTCTTTATGGGTCTAAGGAATTTTTTGAAAATGTGATCAAAATATCTTTTATCTTTCAAAGATATGTCTGAACCAATTAATAGTCAACCAAAAGACGAGATCACTTAATTCTTTCCTGAATATAATATTGGAAGAATTTTCTTAAGACATTTTTTAAGATTTATCAATGAGGGGAGAATTTGAACACCAATTTTTGATTTTATGCTCACCTCAAGCTTCTTCTCAGGGAATTACTATATCTGGTGGAGCATGTTAAAGATTTTGAATGTTTGAATTGAGACACCAATTTTTGATTTTGTGCCCACCTCAAGCTTCTTTTTAGAAACCTTTTTTTTTGGTAGGGCAATCTTTAATGATTTTGAATGCCTGAACTCAAACACTAATTTTTGATTTGCTACTCACCTCAAGCTTCTTCTTAGAGAATAATTATATCTGGTGGAGCATATTTTAATGATTTTGAATGTCCAAACTCCCCTAATTCATAATTCTTAAGTATTTCTTAAGATGAATTCTGGGATATTATAACTCATTCAGAAGTCAGGACCCAATCACATGGTAGAAGATTAAGAGGTTCATGTCATCTTTAGTCAATTACTTGTATTTTGATCACAATATTTTTTTATTTAGGACCCAGTCTGAAGATTTAAAATAAAGGGCCCAGTTATTAGGGCATTAATTTCATTTTGCCCTTGAAATCATAATTTTTTTTGTCAAAATGTCAGAATTTTTGTCTTGGATTCTTCCTTTCTGAATTGTTTTTCTATCAATAGATGGATGAGAAGAATATTTCCAAAGATATTAAATCCAAAGATTTCCAATTTCATCCCTCGTCACAGATTAATTTGGGTTTTATTTCCAAAGATATTAGATCAAATTTCATCCTTCGTCACAGATCAATTTTCATTTCTCCACAAAGGACATGCTAGTTGACTAGTCCTAGAACTAGATTAAACATAGATCAGATCTTCAGTCGATTTGTTTCTTTCTGCAAAGCTGTCCAAAGGGAAACCCTTGATGGAATTCATCCAAAAGTGATTGTCTTCCCAAAATTTGATTAATGATTTTGATAGTAGACTATTTGGTCGATTGACAAATCAGAACCTTGAGGGTAAGAAAAAGATCAACCAGAGGAGTGGTTCAGAGGCTGTGAAAAGCATAACCATGAAGAATAGGTTCAGAGGACATAAGGGCATAACCTAAGGGAAGTGGTTCAGAGGTCAGTAAAGCATAACCACCAAGCGGATAAACCGAACATGTTTGGTCGAGAAAGTATTTGCGTCGAACTTATTCAAAACGGCAATATCGGTCCGTCTGACAACAAAATCGATGAACACTCCGTACCTGGGTGGGAAGGGAGGGAACACATGTTGTTTTTGTATGTCTTTTATGTCATTTTGTTCTGTCGATTATGGAAATGTAAGACTCTAGGATTTGTTTGTCGTGAACAAATCTTTGAATCGAAGAGGCATTAGTTCTATTTTACTCGAGATTGAGAAAGATATAGAACTAAAGAAAGGATTATTTAGTCTTTCAAAAGACAAATTGTCATAGTCATGAGGACAAATTGATTAACCAAAGATGGGGAGAGAGAATGTCCCCAGCGGAGTCGCCACTCTTTGATGGCGATGAAATATATTTGTTGGTTAGCATGTCGTCGCCGTCAATTCCTGTATCATGTTGATGTCAAGGAGTCGCCACTCTCTTTCTCTATCCATTACCTTAATTCTTGTTCTTCTTAGACTTATTGTCAGAAGTCTTTGGAGAATTTGAAGAAGGATTAATCATGATAGAGATTGAGAGAAAAAGAGATCAAATGATAATCTCATAGAAAAAGTCTTCAGATTGTGTAATTACCGAAGTTTTTCATATAAGAAGATCACATGAAGATCTTGGATAACCGGAGAGGTCTTGTAGGTAAAATACCTATCCTGAGTTCTTTAATCTCATATAGGAGCAAGCTTCTATAGTTAATTACATCCTGAGCAATTAATACTGCCTAGGAAAACTCCCGATTAAGGTTAACATTTATCCTCAAAAAAATGTAAGTGTTGTTATAGCAGTGCATTTCTGAAGAATCGATACTACCAGAAAGTTTTATTTATTTTGGGTGTATCTCGTTGCTTTGTTATTTTTTGTCTTGTTGTTTTGGTTTCATGTCATGAGATATGTCGAGATGTCGTAGTTTGTATGTCGTGTCATGTCATAATGTGATGTCGTAATGTTATAGGATGTCGTGTTTAATATCTCGATTTGTCATGAGATATTTTATCTCCTATAAGAAGATGTCGTTATTATGTCATGAGATACCTTCTATGATGTCAAGAAGATATCATTATTTATTTATTTTTGTTATCTTATTTATGATTTCCTTTTGTTTTAAGTTTTGGTTTTGTGGTCATCTCAATTTTATTTTGTCATGTCATTTTGTCATTTATTTTGTTTTGGTTTAGTATCATATCATCATTTTGTTGTGGTATAGAAATGTCGTTGTATGCTGATGTCATGTTGATGTCAATATTAATGATTTTGTCGTTTTATTTCAGGTTTCGTGGCTAACTTAAAGTTCGGTTGTTTTTGTTGTTATGTCATTTTTGATTTTGTTTTTTTTTGTAGAAAGTTTAGGTTTTATGATTATCCTAAAAGTTCTGGTTTTGTTGTCAATGTTCCATTGTCGATATCCTGCAAAACAGAGTTAGCACACCCTATAACATGCAAAGAAAATCTAAACGAAACTTCATGTCTTCATCCTGCAGGGAAAATAAAGTTAGAAACAATGTCATATCAAGATATTTAGATTACCTGGTCAAAGTGTCTGTTGATCCAGAGTTGTCGGATGTCCGAGTTTGGTTGAAATGTCGATTTAGGTTTATGTCAGTTTATGTTTAAATTTTTATTTGTCTTGAATATTGATTTGGGTTGGATTGTCGATTTTTAATTTTATGTCGAGTTAAGTTTAATGTAGGTTGAACTTTAAGAATTATGTCGTTTCATGTCGAAATACATTGAGTTTGGTTTGAAATGTCGATTATTATCATTTAATGTCGGTGTTTATCAAATTTGGATTAAAATGTCGATTAAATTCGGTTAATGTCGGTGTTTGTCGAATTTCTTCTGAAATGTCAATTAACGTCGGTTAATGGCAGTGTTTGTTGAATTTGATTTAAAATGTCGGTTAATGTCAAATTATGTTTGATTATGTTTGGAATGTTGATTAAAGTCGAATTATGTTGAGTTTCATTTGAAATATTGGATTTATGTCGAATTTGTTGAGTTTTGTTTGGAATGTTGGATGTCGAATTTGTTGAGTTTCGTTTGGAATGTCGGATTTATGTCAGTTATGTTAATTTTGGTTTAAAATGTTGATTTTATGTCAATTATGTTTGAAATGTCGAATTTATGTCGATTATGTCGATTAATTGTTTGGAATGTCAAATTTATGTCGATTACGTCGATTTTGGTTTAAAATGTCGATTTTATGTCAGTTATGTTTGAAATGTCGATTTTATGTCAGTTATGTTTGAAATGTCGAATTTATGTCGATTATGTCGATTATTTGTTTAGAATGTCGATTTAGGTTCAATTTGAGTTGAATCTAAGGTTTATGTCGATTTAGGTTTAATTTGGGTTGAACCTAAGATTTATGTCGATTTAGATTCAATTTGGGTTGAACCTAAAGTTTATGTCGATTTAGGTTCAATTTGGGTTGAACCTAAGGTTTATGTCGATTTAGATTCAATTTGGGCTGAACCTAAAGTTTATGTTCAGTTTAGTAGAGTTAGGTTCATTGTTAGTTGAACCTAAGGTTTAGATTTGGATTTAAGTTCAATTTAGGTTGATCATAAGTTAGGTTTTGGTTTAGGTTCAAGTTGAGTTGAACCTAAGGTTTAGGTTTGGACTTAAGTTCGATGTAGGTTGAACTGAAGTTAGGTTAAGATTAGGTTCATGTATGTTGAACCTAAGGTTTAAGTCAAGCTAAGTTGAGTTAGGTTCATCGTCAGTTGAACCTAAGGTTTCAATATGAGTTGAACTTAAGTTAGGTTTAGGTTAGACTTAGGTTCATGTCATGTTAAACCTAAGTATGATTTGACTTAAGTCTAACATGGGTTAGACAAGGAAAGGATCAGGAACAAGATTTAATTTGAAAAGGAGGGTAAAACTTTATTATTATGATTTTCACATATTTTATTTTTAGCAAATATATTTTTTTTATCCATTTTTTATGTTTTTGGGTTCGAACCCTGTCACAAAGTGATTACTTTACCCGTGTTTCTAGGGATAAATCTCTATTTTAGAGGCCACCCTTCGAAACATCAGGTTGCATAATACATCTTCAAATATCGTCCGTTGATTGGAAGCATAAGTTAGGTTTGTGTTAAACTTAGGTTCATGTCAGGTTGAACCTATGTATGGTTTGACTTAAGTCTAATATGGGCTGGACTTGAGTTGGTTTAGGTTAGACTTAGGTTCATGTCAGGTTGAACCTAATTATGGTTTGACTTTAGTTTAATATGGGTTAGACTTAAGTTAGGTTTAAGTTAGACTTAGGTTCATGTCTTGTTAAACCTAAGTATGATTTGACTTAAGTCTAATATGGGTTAGACTTAAGTTAGGTTTGTGTTAAACTTAGGTTCATGTCAGGTTGAACTTATGTATGGTTTGACTTAAGTCTAATATGGGCTAGACTTGAGTTGGTTTAGGTTAGACTTAGGTTCATGTCGGGTTGAACCTAAGTATGGATCTGACTTAAGTCTAATATGGGTTAGACTTAAGTTAGGTTTAAGTTAGACTTAGGTTCATGTCAGATTGAACCTAAGTATGGTTTGACTTAAGTCTAATATGGGCTAGACTTGAGTTAGGTTTAAGTTAGACTAAGGTTCATGTCAGGTTGAACCTAAGTATGGTTTGATTTAAGTTTAATATGGGTTAGACTTAAGTTAGGTTTAAGTTAGACTTAGGTTTATGTCAGGTTGAACCTAAGTATGGTTTAAGTCTAATATAGGCTAGACTTAAGTTGGTTTAGGTTAGACTTAGGTTCATGTCAGGTTGAACCTAAGGTTTGATATTTGACTTAAGTTCAAGTTAGGGTTGAATCTAGACTTAAGGTCGACTTAAGTTCAATATGGGTTGAACTTAAGTTAAGTTTTGAGTTTAGGTTAAGTTAGGTTCAAGTCAGGTTGATCCTAGACTTAGGTCGATTTAAGTTCAATATGGGTTGAACTTAAGTTAAGGTTTGACTTGGATTAAATTAGGTTCTAGTTGGATTGAACTCAAGTTTAGTTCAATTTAGGTTAGGTTCAATATGGGTTGAACCTAAGGTTTCAAGTTAAGTTAGGTTCGATGTGGGTTGAACCTATGGTTTAGTTTAACTTGAGTTCAAGTTAGATTGTACTCAAGTTATGTTAGGTTTAAGTTAGGTTCAATGTGGGCTGATCCTAAGGTTTAGGTTAACTTGAGTTCGAGTTAGGTTGGACTCGAGTTAGGTTAGGTTTAGGTTAGGTTCAATGTGGGTTGAACCTAAGATTTAGGTTAACTTGAGTTCGAGTTAGGTTGGACTCGAGTTAGGTTAGGTTTAGGTTAGGTTCAATGTGGGTTGAACCTAAGGTTTAGGTTAACTTGAGTTCGAGTTAGGTTGGACTCAGAGTTAGGTTAGGTTTAGGTTAGGTTCAATGTGGGTTGAACCTAAGGTTTTGGTTAACCTGAGTTCAAGTTAGATTGGACTCAAGTTAGGTTAGGTTTAGGTTAGGTTCAATGTGGGTTGAACCTAAGGTTTAGGTTAACTTGAGTTCAAGTTAGATTGGACTCAAGTTTAAGTTAGGTTCAATGTGGGTTGAACCTAACGTTTAGATTAACTTGAGTTCAAGTTAGGTTGGACTCAAGTTAGGTTAGGTTTAGGTTAGGTTCGATGTGGGTTGAACCTAAGATTTAGGTTAACTTGAGTTGAGTTAGATTGGACTCAAGTTTAAGTTAGGTTTAATGTGGGTTGAACCTGAGGTTTAGGTTAACTTGAGTTCGAGTTAGGTTGGACTCGAGTTAGGTTTGGTTTAGGTTAGGTTCAATGTGGGTTGAACCTAAGGTTTTGGTTAACTTGAGTTCAAGTTAGGTTGGACTCAAGTTAGGTTAGGTTCAGGTTAGGTTCAATGTGGGTTGAACATAAGGTTTAGGTTAACTTGAGTTCAAGTTAGATTGGACTTAAGTTTAAGTTAGGTTCAATGTGGGTTGAACCTAAGGTTTAGGTTAACTTGAGTTCAAGTTAGGTTGGACTCAAGTTAGGTTAGTTTTAGGTTAGGTTCAATGTGGGTTGAACCTAAGATTTAGGTTAACTTGAGTTCAAGTTAGATTGGACTCAAGTTTAAGTTAGGTTCAATGTGTGTTGAACCTAAGGTTTAGGTTAACTTGAGTTCAAGTTAGGTTGGACTCAAGTTAGGTTAGGTTTAGGTTAGGTTCAATGTGGGTTGAACCTAAGGTTTAGGTTAACTTAAGTTCAAGTTAGGTTGGACTCGAGTTAGGTTAGGTTTGGGTTAGGTTCAATGTGGGTTGAACCTAAGGTTTAGGTTAACTTGAGTTCAATTTAGGTTGGACTCGAGTTAGGTTAGGTTCGATGTGGGTTGAACCTAAGGTTTTGGTTAACTTGAGTTCGAGTTAGGTCGGACTCAAGTTAGGTTAGGTTTAGGTTAGGTTCGATGTGGGTTGAACCTAAGGTTTAGGTTAACTCGAGTTCGAGTTAGATTGGACTCGAGTTTAAGTTAGGTTGATGTGGGTTGAACCTAAGGTTTAGGTTAACTTGAGTTCAGGTTAGATTGGACTCAAGTTTAAGTTAGGTTCAATGTGGGTTGAACCTAAGGTTTAGGTTAACTTGAGTTCAAGTTAGGTTGGACTCAAGTTAGGTTAGGTTTAGGTTAGGTTAAATGTGGGTTGAACCTAAGGTTTAGGTTAACTTGAGTTCAAGTTAGATTGAACTCAAGTTAGGTCAGGTTTAGGTTAGATTCAATATGGATTGTACCTAAGGTTTATGTTAACTTGAGTTCAAGTTAAATTGGACTCAAGTTATGTTAAAGTTTAGGTTATATTGGACTTGGACTAAAAGGTTGGATTTGGATTTAATTAGGCCTTAGTTGATTAAGGTTCAACAATTAATTAAGTCTAATGTAGTAAACTTAATTAGGATTTGTGTTTGATTAAGTCTTACTTAGTTTAAGACTTAATAGTTTAATTAGGTCTAATGAGTTAAACTTAATTAAGGTTTATGTTTGATTAAACCTTAGTTAGTTAAGGTCTAATGGTTTAATTTGGTATAATGGGTTAGACCTAATTAGGGTTTAAGTTTGACTAAACCTTAGTTAGTTAAGGTCTAATGGTTTAATTAGGTTTAATGGGTTAGACCTAGTTAGGGTTTAAGTTTGATTAAACCTTTGTTAGTTAAGGTCTAATGGTTTAATTAGGTCTAATGGGTTAGACCTAATTAGGGTTTAAGTTTAATTAAACCTTGGTTAGTTAAGGTTTAATGGTTTAATTAGGTCTAATGGGTTAGACCTAATTAGGGTTTAGGTTTGATTAAACCTCAGTTAGTTAAGGTCTAATGGGTTAGACCTAATTAGGGTTTAAGTTTGATTAAACCACAGTTAGTTAAGGTCAAATGGTTTAATTAGGTCTAATGGGTTAGACCTAATTAGGGTTTAAGTTTGATTAAACCTTAGTTAGTTAAGGTCTAATGGTTTAATTAGGTCTAATGGGTTAGACCTAATTAGGGTTTAAGTTTGACTAAACTTTAGTTAGTTAAGGTCTAATGATTTAATTAGGTCTAATGGGTTAGACCTAATTAGGGTTTAAGTTTGATTAAACCTTGGTTAGTTAAGGTCTAATGGTTTATTTAGGTCTAATGGGTTAGACCTAATTAGGGTTTAGGTTTGATTAAACCTTAGTTAGTTAAGGTCTAATGGTTTAATTAGGTCTAATGGGTTAGACCTAATTATGGTTTAAGTTTGATTAAACCTTAGTTAGTTAAGGTCTAATGGTTTAATTAGGTCTAATGTGTTAGACCTAATTAGATTTAGGTTTGACTAAACCTTAGTTAGTTAAGTTCTAATGGTTTAATTAGGTCAATGGGTTAGACCTAATTAGATTTTAGGTTTAATTAAACCTTGGTTAGTTAAGGTCTAATGGTTTAATTAGGTTCAATGGGTTAGACCTAATTAGGGTTTAGGTTCGATTAAACCTTAGTTAGTTAAGGTTTAATGGTTTAATTAGGTCCAATGGGTTAGACTCAATTGGGTTTAAGTTTGATTAAACCTTAGTTAGTTAAGGTCAAATGGTTTAATTAGGTGCTAATGGGTTAGACCTAATTAGGGTTTAAGTTCGACTAAACCTTAGTTATTTAAGGTCTAATTGGTTTAATTGAGTTCAATGGGTTAGACCTAATTAGGGTTTAAGTTTGACTAAACCTTAGTTAGTTAAGGTTTAATGGTTTAATTAGGTCTAATGGGTTAGACTTAATTAGGGTTTAAGTTTGACTAAACCTTAGTTAGTTAAGGTCTAATGGTTTAATTAGGTCTAATGGGTTAGACCTAGTTAGGGTTTAAGTTTGATTAAACCATAGTTAGTTAAGGTCTAAAGGTTTAATTAGGTCTAATGGGTTAGACCTAATTAGGGTTTAAGTTTGCCTAAAGCTTAGTTAGTTAAGGTCTAATGGTTTAATTAGGTCTAATGGGTTAGACTTAATTAGGGTTTAAGTTTGACTAAACCTTAGTTAGTTAAGGTCTAATGGTTTAATTAGGTCTAATGTGTTAGACCTAATTAGGGTTTAAGTTTGACTAAACCTTAGTTAGCTAAGGTCTAATGGTTTAATTAGGTCTAATGTGTTAGACCTAATTAGGGTTTAAGTTTGATTAAACCTTAGTTAGTTAAGGTCCAATGGTTTAATTAGGTCTAATGGGTTAGACCTAATTAGGGTTTAAGTTTGACTAAAGCTTATGTTTAAGGAGGTTAATTAAGTTTTGTATGTCTTTAAACCTAATTAAAGGGTCTTTGGTTTTGTGTTAATTAAGTTTAATATGTCCTTAAACTTAATTAAAAAAAGTTTAATTTTTATTAAACCTAATTTAGGTAAGGTCTAATAGGTTAATTAAGTTTAGTGTGTTCTTAAACTTAATTAAAAAAGTTTGATTTTTTTATTAAACCTAATTTAGGTAAGGTTGTCGGCGAATTTTAGATTTTAATTTTAATTTAATTATATATATATGATTTAGAAAGTAGTATTTAATTTTGAAAATAATTTTAAGATATGAATTCAAACCGACCTCACATCCCAGATATTTTATATAAACGAGCGCTGCATCACAAACCGTGTATTTATCCCGAAGAATAGACACACTGCTTAATGATGGGGCTCGGTTAAATAAATTAGAAGATTTGTGACATCCGTTTGGTCTGCGAACCAATTTTATAAGCCGACAAATTCACCTGCTTAATATAAATGAATTAAGCAGGGTTTATATTACCTGGGTTCTTAAAATTCCCTATAAGGGCAAGCCCCTATAGTTAATTACATCTTAAGTGACAGGAATCACTTAAGAAAACTCTCGATAATAATCAGTAGTTCTGCTCTCAAGAATCTCAAAGTTTAAGTTTTCAAGGGATTGAATTTTTGAATTTCAATAGGGAATGGATCAAGTTTGGAACATTTTGTTTTGGGAATTCAAAGGAAGAAAGGTAGGAAAAATTACAGATTCGAAGCGAACTTCGATAATTTCCCGACTATCCTATTGTTTGGCTTGAATTTAGGAAAGTCCTAATGTTTGTTTAATGTTTTGATTTTGCCAATTTTAATTAATTAGGACTTATGTTCGTATGACATGATCATACAAGTAGCCTCGAAGATGTGAGGTTTATGTCATATCGGATGACTACCTCGGAATCCTAAGATTGGTTAGGGCTTAATTTGCAACGCAAATGCCTAACAAAAAGATTGAGGATTTATGTTGCACTAGGCAAACTACCTCGAAATCCTATGATTTGGTTATTTAATTCTAAGAAAGTTTTGCTGAAGTAGACTCAAGTTTTGTTGATGATGATGGCCGTGCTGCCCACCATGCTCCGAGCTCCTCGTTGTTGCAGAGGGGTCTAGTTTTAGAAGATTGTAGTCAAAAGAGAAGAGAAGGGTTTGGTTTTAGAAATCTTAAAATCCAAGTGTTTTTTATGTTTTAATTAAAACAAATCTTAAAGTTGATTATAATAACACCGGTTAAGATCCCACGGTTCCATCCTTCCGGCATCGTTATTTTTATCGGATTCACTTAGTCCAGATGAATTTGCTAAACTCAACTAAATGAGTTCCACACTTTCATTTAGACCGTGGGAAATCCCGTTAGCAACACGTAGGTTACATCATCCGAGGTATTCCCGATCATCCAACAAGACGTTTTAATTTAGTTGTAGTTGTGGTTTTGTTGTTTTGTTTGTGATTAAATTTTGAGTTGTTTTATATTTTGAAATATTGTGGCGGTGAATTTTATCTTGTAATGACTTTTAATTTAGTTTTGGTTTCGGCTTTAGGGCTACCCTAAAGGTGTGGATTTTCATGCAACAGCTTGTTTATCATGCAAGAAAAGTAAAGTGCATCCGCAATAAAGTAAATTTCAAGAAAGTAAATTGCAATAAAATAAAAGCGTACTCGGATGGTCTTCCCGTCATCCTGAGCTGCACTTAAACACAATTTAGCATATTTAAGCATTTAAAGCAAGTTCCTAGGTAAAGCTAAGGGAAGGGTTATGGTTTTCTACCAAGTTCCTAATCCTATAGCTAGTCATTTCCTATGACGTCTAGGTTCTTGTGTTTTGGTTTGAGGACGATTTTCTTCATAAAAGAACTTTTAAGTTCAGTTGTTCTTATAAACATCCTATCGTACTGAGGAAGTGCTTAAGACGAATCTTAAACATCTTTTTAATACTTTTAGGATTGTTTTAAGTCTAAGAGAATTTAATTATATAATGAATCAATTATCCAGGAGTTCAAGTTTTGTTATCTTACCCAGTAAACTAGGACATTTGAATATCCTATGAGTGAAATAACACTTCACTTAAAACTCCGTTTAAGAGTTATGACATCATGAGCTTTTGAGGGCAAATTAATGTTCAAATGATTTGTGATTTAACTTAATTTCAATGAATGGGTTTAAGTTTGGAATAGTGTTCAAGTTATTTTAGATTTATTTTTGAACTCTTTTATGTCTTAAGTGATGTTATATTTAATTCAATTTAACTTAATTTAACTTTAATTTAATTTAATTTGATTTAGTTTTAATTTTAATTTAATTTTATTAATTTAATTTAATTTTTAATTTTATTTTAACTTGGTTTTTTTTATTTTTTATATTATTATATATTTTTTTTATTTAATTTAATTTAATATGTTTTAATTTAATTTAATTTAATGTGATTTAATTTAATTTAATTTAATTTTAAACTTTAATTTAATTAAATTTTAATTTAATTTTATTTTAGATTTTAATTTAATTTAAATTTTAACTTAATTTTATTTTTAATTTTAATTTAATATTTTATTTTTTTTATGTTTTAAAAATGATTTAATTTTAATTGTTAAAGTATTAATTTAATTGAAATTTTAAAAGGATTTACTTTAATTTTATTTAATGATTAAGTCTTTTAGCATTTTAAATTTTGAATTTGGATTATCATTTTAATTAGGAATTGAATATTATTGAGGTGATTAATTTAGGGATTCTTAGATTAAAGAATAAATTTCTTCCTAATAATATCCCTATTTTAATAATTCTAAATTTTTATTATTCTTCCAAATTTAATTAATTATTTAATTAAGGTTTATTTTGATCACTTTCAAATTATTTGGTAGGTTTCTACCCCTTTAAATACCTAAGTTTCAAACATCCAAAATCAACTTAGTATCAAATATTTTACCCATCCTTTTAATTAAACCTAAAAATTTTTAACTATAGGTTAAAATTTTAATTACTATTTTGTCCTTTAAACTTACTAATTTCATAACTCACTAAATTTAGCTTAAATGAATTTAAAATTTTCATATGGCTTCACTCATATGTCAATCAAGACATTAGAGGAGAAAATGTAATTTTTATGTATTTAATTTATTTATATAATTATTTTTTGTAGAAAATATGGATTTTCAAGGAAAATTCAACAACATGATCAAGGGAAAGTTTCTATCTTTAAGAAAATTATGAGACATTCCTAATGACCAGAGGACCACTTGGACCAATTTTGGTGATTTTTTGAATTATATTATTGTTATTATAATTATTTTGAATTTTGTAGTATTAATTAATTTAAAAATAAAATAAAGATTGAAAAATGAATTTAATATTTTTCAAAAATCTCTCTGATATCAAGGAAACCAAAGAACCAATTTTGTAATTTTCTGATTTTTCTTTGATATATTAGAATTATTTTAGTGGAAATGCTAGAAAATACATTTTTTTAATTTTAAAATTACCCTAGGGCTTTAAAATTTAATATCTCATCATAGAGACCTAAGAAAAATATGGGCTTTGTTCCTAAGTGATTAAAATTCAAAATATGACATTTTGGTGAATTTTATTATTTTTGTGATTTTTATTATTTTTTAATTATTAAAATATTAAAATAATGCAAAAAATCAACTTTTTTAGAAAATTGCAATTTTAATTTTCTTAAATTTCCCTAATATCAGAGATGCTCCAAAACCAATTTGGTGAATTTTTGAAAAGTATTTTGAAAGTTATGAATTTTTTAAAGTTTAAGTTGGCTAAATGACTTAATCAACCCATTTGGTAGGTTTACCCAAGTCCAATTGACTTCAAATTTTTATGGTGGGTTCCTCTAATCCTAAAGGTCTGTGGAGAATTGATTTCAAGTCAATTTGATGTATGATTAGCTCTAATTAATTAAGGACCTATTTTGGGTGTTTAAGCCAATTAAGGTTATTCCAAGTGGATTAATTCAAAACCTATTTTTCCTAGAGTCCTCTGGTCATAAGAAACATCCTCAAATTTTCCTAGAATTTATTTCACAACATGCTAATTATTGGAATTAAAATATTCAGAATAGTGACCTAGAATTGAAAAATCAATAACTCTTCATAGGGGTGGCCTCTGACTTTAGAAAATTCAGGGAATGTTCCCAAATTCAGAGGCTTCAAAAGCCTATGGTCTCATGCCATGGTGAATTGTATACATGCATGGATAATTGAAATAGTGCAGAGAGTAAATAAATTATTAAAAATCAAATACTCAATGAAATTAAATGATTTCTTTTTCACATTATTCTCCTCTGTTCACTGAGTAAGAGGTTATTTTTATTTTATTTTTCTGATCTTTCTACACAAAGTTATGTATTTTTGAAGTTTAGGGAATTAAATAAATAAGAAAATGCCTATTTTCCTACTTATCCAGCGCGGCGCCCTGTCATCCTCGGCATCTCCGAACGACCACGCGGCGCGCTCCCATTCGACGCCTCCACTCGAGTCGGCGGCCCGGGTCCCGCCTTCCGCGTATCATCCGCCGATCCGACCCGATACGAGCCGTCCATCCGCGCGTGTATTGAATGAACGACATCCTTTCATCGTCCCCAAGCCTCCTAGCCCGAGAACCGTCCACACTAAAACCCTAAGAACTCACTCATTTCTCAACAGATTTTCATGTTCTTGTGCTCTATGGATTCGTCTTGAAGAGACGAACACATCCATATGGTTTATGTAGCATGAAATTGATTCAATAAAAATGGAGAATGTTCAGAAGCTCGGGAAGAAGAGTGAGACCATACCTTTGCTCAGAGAAGTGTGGCTTCGATGCGAGAGTTGTGTCACCTTCGATTGGGTCCAAGCAAGCTCCGGATGAAGTCTCCTGGCCGGTGAGTTGTCCGGGTATGATTTTGACTAAGCCCGATTTCAACCTTTGGAGTCCGGAACGAGATGGGTGGCTCGGAGAGGGGGCTTTCAGCTGGGAACTTCTCCTCTTGACCTTGTGCGGGTGTAGGTGATTTTAATTTGACTTTGGTGGGGGATTTGGGAATGTCCCTGTTCGCTCGAGAATTGAGCTCCAAAATTGAGCTCGATTAGTGGGAATTAGGGCGAGGAGGACGGTGGGGATCAAGTGCTCTAGGTGTGGGGAGGGTGCGGGTGATTTTGGCGAGTTTCCTTAAGGTTGATTCGAGCACCTCTTCCATGGCCGAGAGGGGTGGGGTTTAAATAGGAGAGGCTGGAGGGCCTCCGTGGGGAGTTAGGGCTTGGGATCAGCTGCTTAGGTCAAGGGAAGAACAACCATGGTGGCCATTGGGCATGGGGCAACTCAGCAAGGTGGAATTCCAAAGTTTGACCCCTCCCCATGTCTCGGCCATGGCGTTTTTCGGCGGCCCAGGTGGCTGGCCGGCAGGCAAGGGTCACCCTCAAGGTCAGGGAGGTCAGGGGTTGAAGTTGGTGAATTCAATTGAAGTCTTACATGTGTAAAGTGGTTGGATCAAAATGGCATGGGGAGGTGGCTTCTTTTGCACTTGGTTTGGTCAACCCATGGAAATGAGCTTGGTTCACCTCCCCATGGCTGATTTGGGCTAGGGGAGGATTAGATGAATCAGCTAGGAAAGGGTAGAGAAGTCACCATCCATGATTATTTTGATTAATCATGGATTAAGGTGAAGCATTAAAAGGGTTAAAACTTTTTTAAGGGGGCTTAAAAGAGGCTCCTCCTTTTGTAATTAATAGTATGATGATGTGTAAAGTGGATCCCATGGCTTCATGTGGCTTGTGCATGGCTTCAAGGACTCCATTTGGCTTAGGGATGGCTTGGCTTATTTACATGGAAATAGATTTTAGGGATTTTTGGCATTTAGGGGTGATTTGTCATATGGCTTGATTTGGAACCATTTGATGATTGATTTAGGACTTAAGGGATGATATTAATTGAGTGGTGATGGGATGAGATTGTAATGTGGGCTTTAGGATGAGTTTGGGCTTTTAAAAATTTAATGAAGATGGGCTTTTAAAATGGTTTAGGGAAGTGGGCTTTTGGATTTGAAAATGGATTTTAGGATGAAAGTTTGGTAAAGGCTTGGGCCAAATAATTGTTGGGTTTGTCTTAAGGATGTGTCATGATTGATTTGAAACAACTTTGGAGTGATTTGGGTTTGAATTGGGTTGAATTTGGGTTGATTTGATAAATGGGCCTATGTAGGTCAAATTGGGCTAACTTGGGCCAATGTTGGGCTAGGGTTGAAATTGATGTTAAATTGATGTTGGGAAATGTTTATGGGAGTGTTTGAAAGAGGTTACAACTTTGGTTGGATTTTGATTTTGGGATTTGGGCTCATTTGGGTTAGGGGTGGATTTAGGTCAAAATTGGGCCTTTTGGTTTTAGGTTGAATTTGAGTGGGGTTTGGATCCAAATTTTGGACAAATCATGTTAGTGTTTTGTTTGTGGGGATGTTAGGGAAGGTTTAGAAAAGATTTGGGGTTAATTGGAGTTGAATTGGTTTGGTTTGGGCTAGGTTTGGGTCATGGGTCCAAATTGGGCTTTAAGGCCAAAAGTGAAATTGGATTCAAATGTCAATCAAATTGGACTTTTATTTGGTCTATATTGGTGTTGGGAATGTTGAATTGAAGTTTAGAATTGAATTGGACCAGAATTTGGGTCAATTGGGTAGGTTTGGTTTGACATTGGGCTCATTTTGGGTTAAAATGGGTCAAATTGGGGATTTTGACAAAAGTGGGGTAAATTGACAAAATTGGCCCATGGTGTAGTTGAAAAAAATGAAAATGGGAATATTTGAAATTTTTTGGAATTTTATGGGAATTTTCTGAATTTTAGGATTTTTGGGTCAAGAGGGGCATTTTGGGTATTTGGAGGGTATTGGGAGGTATTTTTGGAATTTTTGGTATTTTTGGATATGGATGGTCAATTTGAGTGATGTGGGAATGTTTGGGATTGGTCTTGAGGAATTTTGGGTGATTTGGAGATTTTTGGAAAATTTGGGTAATTTCGAGGGTTTTGGGTGAAGCTGAGCAGTGTCCAGTGTCCTGGGGGTCAAAAATTAAAAATTTGGAAAATTGAAGATTGGGTGAATGTAAGTGGAATGAAATCATTTGGTTGAGCCATGAAGCCATATCAAGCCCACATGAGCCATGAAGGGACTTATTTGAGGCATTCACTATGTTGTTCCTAACCCTCTTAGTCAAGGGCTTAGGGGTTAAGGACCATCCATGTGAATCACCCTCATGAGTCAGGAGGTCAAGTTGGGTATAGGTGTGGTTTTAGGAGGTGTGTGAAAGTGTAGTGTACAAGTGTAGTGTGTGTAAGTCAGCCCTCACCAGACCAGGCCACCCAGGGCAGTCCTAAGGCCAAAGAATCCTATAGGAACTCATCCTTTAAACTTCCACATTTGATTTCAACCCTCTAGGTGATTAGGGGTCTACTGTCAAGTTTGTGGAGTTTGCAGGGAGCTAAGAAGTGGTTTGAAATTCTAGGTGGTGGGTCCCAACTCTAATCCTCTAAGATAGTCAAAGGAAAAGCCTAAGGCTAGATCCTAAGTACTAAAAAGAAGATGAGAAGACCTCATCAAAAATGAGGTCAACAAAGGTTTAATGGATTAATTAAGTTTAGTGTGTCCTTAAACTTAATTAAAGAAGTTTGACTTTTATTAAACCTAATTTAGGTAAGGTTTAATGGGTTAATTAAGTTTAGTGTGTCCTTAAACTTAATTGAAGAAGTTTAATTTTTATTAAACCTAATTTAGGTAAGGTTTAATGGGTTAATTAAGTTTAGTATATCCTTAAACTTAATTAAAGAAGTTTAATTTTTATTAAACCTAATTTAGGTAAGGTTTAATGGGTTAATTAAGTTTAGTGTGTCCTTAAACTTAATTGAAGAAGTTTAATTTTTATTAAACCTAATTTAGGTAAGGTTTAATTGGTTTATTATGTCTTTAAACTTAATTAAAGAAGTTTAATTTTTATTAAACCTAATTTAGGTAAGGTTTAATTGGTTAATTAAGTTTAGTGTGTCTTTAAACTTAATTAAAGAAGTTTAATTTTTATTAAACCTAATTTAAGTAAGGTTTAATGGGTTTAAATGTCATTTTAAGCCTTAATTGAATCTAATCTTGTCATTTTAGACTCAAGTGAGGTTTATTATTAGCCTATCATAGGCTAGAACCATTTTCAAACTTAGATTGTTGATGAAAATAGTTCAATTTTATAAAGGGTCATTTTAGGATCAAAATTATTTAATTAATAAATGATTTTAACCCTAAATTTCCAAATGTCATTCAAGATTGTTTCTATGACTTAGAAATATTTTTCCTAGGGTCATTGTCTGTTGTCCTATCATTCCTAGTCATTTGTATTTTTATTTTCTTAATTTTCAAATTTTTATAATTATTATTTGAAATAATTACAAAGAAACTTGATAATTCAAGAAAAGTATCCTAGGCATGTTTTCTGTTCTTAGAAAAATTATGGAAGGTCCCTAAGAACATAAAGATAAATGCCTCAAAGTTTCATAATTTTTTGATTTGTAAATAATTTTTAATAATTAAAATACTCAAGAGAGTATTTAATTAATTAAAAATTAAATACTGAGAATAAAATTATGATTTTGGTCTCATAATTTTCTCCTCTTCAAGAGCTTTCCAGAGGTATTTTTATTTTATTTTTATGACATCTGGTTAAAAAGATATGAATTTTTGAAGTTTGAAGGGTTAAAAAAAGAATTTTTCTTTTTTTTTATTCGGCGTCGCCAAAGCTTCCCGCCGTAGATGCGTGTCCTCGTACGCGTCGAACGGGCGAGAAAATCTTGTGCAACGGGCAGACAGCGGACACCATACGGCGGGATCTGGGCCGTTGATCCGCGAAGCGAGGGATCAGACGGCTGAGGAAATTCAGATTTAATTCCAGAAAATTCCATGGCCTTTAAACTTCAAATGTTAATATCTCACTCATTTCTTGACGAAATTGAGTGTTTTTCTTTTTAAAATGCTCATCTGGATGAGAGGTATCTATCCATATAGTGATGATACTCTTTTGAACCAGTATGGCACATGATTTATCAAAAATACAATTTATTTTGCAAAGATAAATTCCATACATTGGCCACAAGCAAATCAAGCTATATCAGACTTTATGGTTTCCTTCTAGGACCCCAATAGAAGATAATTGCTGCAGCAATTTGTTCCGAAGTCGGGCTTAGGGAGGAATTTGGAAAAAGTGCCTAATTTGAGGTCTTTTTGAAAATTGGTCAAATTGGCTCAAATGGGCTGAAACTATGGCTTGGGATTAATCCTAAAAGATTATGGAAGCTCTTAGGAAGAAGTTTTGTGTTGGGAGCAAGAGGGTTTGAGCAGCCTATGGACCTCCCTAAATATTTTTCTCCCCCTTTTCTAGTTTCGGCCATGGGGCCTATTTATAGCAAGGAGATGGTGTTGGCTTGGCTTAGGTCGTTCTGGGGATTACTTACCTCTTCTATCAGCCTATCGGGTGATCAATCGACTCGAAGATAGGCTTGGATGCTTCTCCCTAAGTTTGTCATGATGGGTTTCATCTCTTGGTCTCTTGTCCATTAGGCTATCGTGGGAGGTGAATGGTGAGTCGCCTATACCTCTCTTAAGAAGCTTACACCTCACTTCTTAGGCTTGGCAAATGGTGACACATGTGCCTAGCCTTCATCATTACCTTTAACCATGGTGAGGGGGGGTTTCATGTGTGGTTTTCCTCCCATTGGGTGGCTTGGGAGGTGGAGAAGATAGCCTTGTGTTGGCCGGCCACCTTGAGGAAAGATGGTGCTTAGGGTGAAGGAGGTGGTGACACCTCACCCCATGCACAACCATGGATGTTAAGCCATGGGTAATGGGCCTTAAGATGGGCTTAATTAAGTGTTAAATAAGCCTTTAAGATGGTTTAGCCTAATTAATTATGAAGAGGCTAAAAGTTATTTCATTTCTTCTTTAATCCCCATTTTAATTAATTATTTTATTAACTAAAATTGGTGGAAATTATTTTATTAATCAATTTATTAATTGAAAATAATTTCAAATTAATTAATTGATTATTTTTGTCATTTTTGTTATTTTATGATTTTAATTTAATTTTCATTTTAATTAATTATGTCATTTAATTAAAATTTTGAAAATTAAATCATTAATCATTTTAATTAATCAAAATAATTTTGAAATTAATTATTTGATTAATTTTGTTATTTTTATTTCATTTTTATCTATTTTAATCAAAATATGTAGGTGTTGACCAATTTTGACTTGGGTTGACCCAAGTCAGCCCAAATTGATCAAATTGATTTTAGGATGTCCAATTCTTGTGATTTTGTCATTGTGGTCTTTTAAATGTGTCAGTGGGTGAAAAGGTTGATTTATGGGTCAACAGGATCAGTTATTAGGTTCAGTTCGATCAATTCGACCAAAGTTGACTTTTTGGTCAAAAGGTTGCGCTATGGGTCAATCGATGTAGGTCATTAGGTCCGATTTGACCAATTTGACCAAAGTTGACTTTTTAGGTCAAAAGGTTGACCTATGGGGTCAACAGTAGTAGTCATTAGTGTCCGATTTGACCAATTTGACCAAAGTTGACTTTTTAGGTCAAAAGGTTGACCTATGGGGTCAACAGTGTAGGTCATTAGGTCTGGTTTGACCAATTTGATCAAAGTTGACTTTTTAGGTCATAGGGTTGACTTATGGGGTCAACAGTGTAGGTCACTAGGTCTGGTTTGACCAGTTTGACCAAAGTTGACTTTTTAGGTTAAAAGGTTGACCTATGGGGTCAACAGTGTAGGTCATTAGGTCTGGTTTGACCAATTTGACCAAAGTTGACTTTTTAGGTCATAGGGTTGACCTATGGGGTCAATAGTGTAGGTCATTAGGTCTGATTTGACCAATTTGACAAAAGTTGACTTTTTAGGTCAAAAGGGTGACCTATGGGGTCAACAGGGTAGGTTATTAGGTATTGTTTGACCAATTTGACCAAAGTTGACTTTTTAGGTCATAGGGTTGACCTATTGGGTCAACAATGTAGGTCATTAGATCTGGTTTGACCAATTTGACCAAAGTTGACTTTTTAGGTCAAAAGGGTGACCTATGGGGTTAACAGGGTAGGTCATTAGGTCTGGTTTGACCAATTTGACCAAAGTTGACTTTTTAGGTCATAGGGTTGACCTATGGGGTCAACAGTGTAGGTCACTAGATATGGTTTGACCAATTTGACCAAAGTTGACTTTTTAGGTCATAAGGTATTGACCTATTGTAAAATGAGGTCAACAAAAGGGCCCTCAATATGTGTAGAATACTATATAAGTATTCTGCATATATTGGCGTTGACCGAAGTGGTCTAAGAGATGTCTCATAATTGTCAGGGAAAGAGGGGATGTCATATCGCTCCCAGACGATATCAGATGTCTTTTGTGTCGGTTCTAAGAAGAGATTTTCTTCTTGTATTTGAAAAGAGATTTACTGGAAGGAAAAATGGATGTCATATTTCATTTTTCAAAATGTCGATGTCGATATTTTGCTAAAGGAAAGCCGTGATTTCCGTGTCAGGAAAGGATGTATATCCTATAACAGGAGGGAGAAAATGGATGTCATTTTCTATTTCTCAAAATGTTAATGTTGATATTTGGTTAGAGGAAAGTTATGACTTCCGTGTCAGGTAGGGACTTATATCCAATAATCCTAGGAAGAGAAAATAGATGTCATTTTCTATTTTCCAGAATGTCAGTGTTAAAATTTGGTTAAAGGAAAGCCATGATTTCCACATCAGGAAAGGACTTATATCCAATAACCGAAGAGAGAGAATAGATGTCATTTTCTATTTCTCAGAATGTCGATGTCAAGATTTGGTTAGAGGAAAGCCGTGATTTCCACATCAGGAAAGGACTTATATCCAATAACAGAAGAGAGAAATTAGATGTCATTTTCTATTTTCCTCAAAATGTCGATGTCAGGATTTGGTTAAAGGAAAGTCGTAATTTCCACATTAGGAAAGAACTTATATCCAATAACCGAAGAGAGAAAATAAATGTCATTTTCTATTTTCCTCAAAATGTCGATGTCAAGATTTAGTTAAAGGAAAGTCGTAATTTCCGCATCAGGAAAGAACTTATATCCAATAACCGAAGAGAGAAAATAGATGTTATTTTCTATTTTCCTCAAAATGTCGATGTCAAGATTTGGTTAAAGGAAAGTCGTAATTTCCGCATCAGGAAAGAAGAGAGAAAATAGATGTCATTTTCTATTTTCCTAAAAATGTCGATGTCAAGATTTGGTTAGAGGAAAGTTGTAATTTCCGCATCAGGAAAGAACTTATATCCAATAACCGAAGAGAGAAAATAGATGTCATTTTCTATTTTCCTCAAAATGTCGATGTTAAGATTTGGTTAAAGGAAAGTCGTAATTTCCGCATCAGGAAAGAACTTATATCCAATAACCGAAGAGAGAAAATAGATGTCATTTTCTATTTTCCTCAAAATGTCGATGTTAAGATTTGGTTAAAGGAAAGTCGTAATTTCCGCATCAGGAAAGAACTTATATCCAATAACCGAAGAGAGAAAATAGATGTCATTTTCTATTTTCCTCAAACTGTTGATGTCAAGATTTGGTTAAAGGGAAGTCGTAATTTCCGTGTCAGGAAAGAACTTATATCCAATAACCGATCAGAGAAAATAGATGTCATTTTCTATTTTCCTCAAAATATCGATGTCAAGATTTGGTTAAAGGGAAGTCTTAATTTACGTGTCAGGAAAGAACTTATATCCAATAACCGAAGAGAAAAAATAGATGTCATTTTCTATTTTCCTCAAAATGTCGATGTTAAGATTTAGTTAGAGGAAAGCTGTGATTTCCATATCAGGAAAGGACTTACATCCGATAACTGGGAAGAGAAAATGGATGTCATATTCCATTTCTCAGGAATGTCAAATGTCGGTGTCAAGTCAGAGGAATGCCATATTCCGTATCAAGAAATGACTTATATCCAATAACTAGAAAAGAGTGACAAACTCAAGACGAAGAGTGTATCCGCTGGGGATTTGACCTTTACAGGTCGAAAGATATTAATCATCACAAGTTGTTTGTCATTTTTAATTTATAATCCTTGTTTTAGCATTTTTTGAACTGTCGATGTATTGTAGACAATTGTGAAAAGAGAGTAAATGTCGTATTCAACTTTCTCAAAAAAATGTCAATGTCAAAATGTCGATTTTGGAATAGGAATGCGTTTGAGACTTATATTCTTATCCAAAGAAAGGTTGTTAAAGGAAAGCCAATGTCTGATGGTCTTACGTCCAATAGCGAGAAAGAGGGTAGATGTCATCTTCCATATAAGGAGGTCTTACACTATCTCTTAGAAACGTTAATGTGGATATGTCGATTTTGGAATAGGAATGCATATAAGAATTATATCCTATCCAAAGAAAGGTTGCTAAAGGAAAGCCGATATCCGTTGGTCTTACATCCAATAGCGAGAAGAGTAGATGTCATCTTCCATTTAAGGAGGTCTTACACTATCTCTTAGAAATGCCAATGTCAATTTGTCGGTTTTGGTTATTTGTTTCCCAGTTTACAAAACTAGTCATTCATTTTTGTTTATGTCGTATCTTTTTCAAATACTTCCCATTGATTGAGTGTATTATGTCTTCTTGATAGTCTACCAAATCGCAGGATTTCCACAAATGTGTCTTCTTAACAAGCATATGGGCCCTCCCATGAGGATAGGTGTTTGAAGTCCTAAATTCAAATCCCTGATCTGAGTGTCCTAGGGTGAACCAATTTATCATGGGCCCGTATAATGCTTGCTAGTCGTCCAAGCTTCCAAGTTTTCCGAGCTGTAATTTCATATTTTTTGTTATTTCATCTGCGGATGTCATTTATAGGTAAGATCATTGCACTTCAAGTGGAAGGACAACTTAGGGCCCGTTCTTTAGAGCAAATGATGTTGTTCATGTAGGTTCATAAAGCTTCCATTAATCACCAATTCTATAAAGATCATTCAGATTGTCCTTCAAAAATCACTTTAACATTTCCAATTTGGGATTGGGGTTGGATCTTTGGAAAATTATGACTTCAGAGTATAATTTCCATTAATCTTTAATAACAAAGCCATTTACCTTAGTTCTTCCTTTCTGGGTCTAAGGAATTTTTCGACAATGTGATCAAAATATCTTTTATCTTCTAAAGATATGTCTGAACCAATTAATAGTCAACCAAAAGACGAGATCACTAAATTCTTTCCTGAATATTATATCAGAAGAATTTTCTTAAGACGTTTTTCAAGATTTATCAATTAGGGGAGAATTTGAACACCAATTTTTAATTTTATGCTCACCTCGAAGCTTCTTCTCGTAGAATTACTATTTCGGTGGAGCATGTTAAAGATTTTGAATGTTTGAATTGAGACACCAATTTTTGATTTTGTGCCCACCTCAAGTTTCTTTTCAGAAACATCTTTTTTTTTTTTTTTGGTAGGGCACACTTAATGATTTGAATGCCTGAACTCAAACACCAATTTTTGATTTGCTACTCACCTTAAGCTTCTTCTCAGAGAATTACTATATCTGGTAGAGCATGTTTTAAGGGTTTTGAATGTCCAAACTCCCCTAATTAATAATTCTCAAGTATTTCTTAAAACGAATTCTGAGATATTATAACTCATTCAGAAGTCAGGACCCAATCACATGGCAGAAGTTTAAGTTTGATTAAGTCTAATTTAGTTAAGACTTAATGATTTAATTAGGTCTAATGGGTTAGACCTAATTAGGGTTTAAGTTTGATTAAATCTAATTTAGTTAAGATTTAATGATTTAATGAGGTCTAATGGGTTAGACCTAATTAGGTTTTATGTTCGATTAAGTCGAATTTAGTTAAGACTTAATGGTTTAATTAGGTCTAATGAGTTGGACCTAATTAGGGTTTATGTTTGATTAAACTTTAGTTAAGGTTTAATGATTTAATTAGGTATAATGGATTAGACCTAATTAGTGTTTGGGTCTGATTAAGTCTAATTTAGTTAAGACTTAATGGTTTAATTAGGTCTAAGGGTTTGACCTAATTAGAGTTTAAGTTTGATTTAACCTTAGTTAGTTAAGGTTTAATGGTTTAATTAGGTCGAATGGGTTAGACCTAATTAGAGTTTATGTTTGATTAAACCTAATGTTTAAGGAGGTTAATTAAGTTTAATATGTCTTTAAACTTAATTAAAGGTTTAATTTGCATTAAACCTAATTTAGTATCGGTTTAATGGGTTAATTAAGTTCAATATGTCCTTAAACATAATTAAAGATTTGATTTTGGTCAATTAAGTCTAATATGTCCTTAAACTTAATTAAAGAATTTGATTTTTGTATTAAACCTAATTTAGGTAAGGTTTAATGGGTTAATTATGTTGAATATGTCCTTAAACTTAATTAAAGATTTGATTTTGATTAATTAAGTTTAATATGTCCTTAAACTTAATTAAATGTTTGATTTTGATTAATTAAGTCTAATATGTCCTTAAACTTAATTAAAAGGTTTGATTTTGATTAATTAAGTATAATATGACCTTAAACTTAATTAAAGAGTTTGATTTTGATTAATTAAGTCTAATATGTCCTTAAACTTAATTAAAGAGTTTGGTTTTTGTTAATTAAGTTTAATGCCCTTAAACTTAATTAAAATGTTTGATTTTGGTTAATTAAGTTTAATATGTCCTTAAACTTAATTAAAGATTTGATTTTTATTAATTAAGTTTAATATGTCCTTAAACTTAATTAAAATGTTTGATTTTGGTTAATTAAGTTTAATATGTCCTTAAACTTAATTAAAGATTTGATTTTGGTTAATTAAATTTAATATGTCCTTAAACTTAATTAAAATGTTTGATTTTGATCAATTAAGTCTATATGTCCTTAAACTTAATTAAAGAGTTTGATTTTTGTATTAAACCTAATTTAGGTAAGGTTTAATGGGTTAATTAAGTTTAATATGTCTTTAAACTTAATTAAAGATTTTTATTTTTTTCTTAAACCCTAAGGTTTAATGGTTTAGCTAGGTTTAAGTTGTCTTTAAACCTAATTATTATTTGATTTGAGTTGGATTCATCACTTGCTTAATCCATGATGAGATAGATTAAATATGTGAAGAGAGGGTTTGGAATTATTAATTTTAAAATTAATAAATCTTAACCTTATTTCTAAATGTCTTTTAGATCATTTTGGTGACTTGAGAATTGTGGTTTTAGGATTGTTGTCTGTTATCCTAATGTTCTTGACCCACCTTTTAATATGTATGCAATTTATGTATAATGTGGATTCTACGCAAGTATACGTATCGTATCAAGTAATACAGGGCTCTAGTGGAGTCATAGTTATCGATCCCACAGGGAAGTTTTTAACAGTTTTGTATCAGCTAAAATTTAAAGGAATTACTTACTAATATAGTAATCGAAAATTTAAAGTAACTAAAGCAAACTAAAGTAAACTAATGCTTGAAATAAAGTTGATTTAAATAATTTAGAAAAAGTATCCTTCTCCTTGTTTTTAGAAAATTAAGTGAATGATGAATTTAAATAGAATTTTTAAATTGTATTGTGACAAATAGGAGCATTCCTATTCTTTACCCTTTGGTCAAGGTGCAAAGAACATTGACTAATCCTAGGTTTGATTATTGAATCTGTGGCTAGGCTGGGAGGATACTGGCTGCCACTTCAGAGCTCCCACGTTCCCCTCACCTGAGGGCTAACATCTACACTTCAGCTCTCAAACAGTAGGACCGAATTGAATATTTTAGTCTGTCACACTAAAATGTCCAATTCTACGTCCGATAATTAATATTTCCCTATTTATTTGCACCCGCCTTCCATGGATTTTGACTTCCCTGAATATTGGATGTAATTTTTACTATAGTTCATAATTCAACATATTTTAACAACTCAATTGTCCAGATTGAAAGTAAATTAAGTTTTAAGTAAAAATTATCACAATTTATTTTAATATATTAGGTGCTTCTATTTAATTTCATCAATCCGCATAATTTTCATAAACAAGGAGAAAGACTAAGAAAACTACTCAGAATGCATGGGAATAAAACAAAGCATGGGTTAGGTTTTGATTTAGATTCAATTTGGGTTGAACCTAAAGTTTATGTTTAGTTTAGTAGATTTAGGTTCATTGTTAGTTGAACCTAAGGTTTAGATTTGGATTTAAGTTCAAAGTAGGTTGATCATAAGTTAGGTTTTGGTTTAGGTTCAAGTTGAGTTGAACCTAAGGTTTAGGTTTGGACTTAAGTTCGATGTAGGTTGAACTTAAGTTAGGTTAAGATTAGGTTCATGTATGTTGAACCTAAAGTTTATGTCAAGCTAAGTTGAGTTAGGTTCACTGTCAGTTGAACCTAAGGTTTCAATATGAGTTGAACTTAAGTTAGGTTTAGGTTAGACTTAGGTTCATGTCATGTTAAACCTAAGTATGATTTGACTTAAGTCTAATATGGGTTAGACTTAAGTTAGGTTAAGATTAAACTTAGGTTCATGTCAGGTTGAACCTATTTATGGTTTGACTTAAGTCTAATATGGGCTAGACTTGAGTTGGTTTAGGTTAGAATTAGGTTCATGTCTGGTTGAACCTAAGTATGGTTTGACTTAAGTCTAATATGGGTTAGACTTAAGTTAGATTTTGAGTTTAGGTTAAGTTAGGTTCAATTCGGGTTGAACCTAGACTTAAGGTCGACTTAAGTTCAATATGGATTGAACTTAAGTTAAGGTTTTGAGTTTAGGTTAAGTTAGGTTCAAGTCAGGTTGAACCTAGACTTAAGGTCGACTTAAGTTCAAGTCAGGTTGAACCTAGACTTAAGGTCGACTTAAGTTCAAGTCAGGTTAAACCTAAGGATGATTTGACTTAATCTAATATGGGTTAGACTTAAGTTAGGTTAAGATTAAACTTAGGTTCAGGTCAGGTTGAACCTATATATGGTTTGACTTAAGTCTAATATGGGTTAGACTTGAGTTGGTTTAGGTTAGACTTAGGTTCATGTTAGGTTGAACCTAAGTATGGTTTGACTTAAGTCTAATATGGGCTAGACTTAAGTTAGGTTTAAGTTAGACTTAGGTTCATTTCAGGTTGAACCTAAGTATGGTTTGACTTAAGTCTAATATGAGTTAGACTTAAGTTAGGTTTAAGTTAGACTTAAGTTCATGTCAGGTTGAACCTAAGTATGGTTAACTTAAGTCTAATATGGGCTAGACTTAAGTTGATTTAGATTGGACTTAGGCTCATGTCAGGTTGAACCTAAGTATGGTTTGACTTAAGTCTAATATGGGCTAGACTTGAGTTGGTTTAGGTTAGACTTAGGTTCATGTCAGGTTGAACCTAAGTATGGTTTGACTTAAGTCTAATATGGGTTAGACTTAAGTTAGATTTTGAGTTTAGGTTAAGTTAGGTTCAATTCAGGTTGAACCTAGACTTAAGGTAGACTTAAGTTCGATATGGATTGAACTTAAGTTAAGATTTTGAGTTTAGGTTAAGTTAGGTTCATGTCAGGTTGAACCTAGACTTAAGGTCGACTTAAGTTCAATATGGATTGAACTTAAGTTAGGGTTTTGAGTTTAGGTTAAGTGAGGTTCAAGTCAGGTTGAACCTAGACTTAAGGTCGACTTAAGTTCAATATGGGTTGAACTTAAGTTAAGGTTTGACTTGGATTAGGTTAGGTTTTAGTTAGGTTGAACCTAGACTTAAAGTTGACTTTAGTTCAATGTAGGTTAAGTTAAAATTTGATTTGAGTTTAAGTTAGGTTGAACTCAAGTTGAGTTCAGTTTAGGTTAGGTTCAATATGGGTTGAACCTAAGGTTTTAGGTTAAGTTAGGTTCAATGTGGGTTGAAACTAAAGTTTAGGTTAACTTGAGTTCAAGTTAGGTTGGAATCAAGTTAGGTTATGTTTAGGTTAGGTTCAATGTGGGTTGAACCTAAGGTTTAGGTTAACTTGACTTCAAGTTAGATTGGACTCAAGTTAGGTTAGGTTTAAGTTAGGTTCAATGTGGGTTGAACCTAAGGTTTAGGTTAACTTGACTTCAAGTTAGATTGGACTCAAGTTAGGTTAGGTTTAAGTTAGGTTCAATGTGGGTTGAGCCTAAGGTTTAGGTTAACTTGAGTTCAAGTTAGATTGGACTCAAGTTAGGTTAGGTTTAAATTGGGTTCAATGTGGGTTGAGCCTAAGGTTTTGGTTAACTTGAGTTCAAGTTAGATTGGACTCAAGTTATGTTAGGTTTAAGTTAGGTTCAATGTGGGTTGAACCTAAGGTTTAGAGTTAACTCGAGTTCAAGTTAGATCGGACTCAAGTTAGGTTACGTTTAAGTTAGGTTCAATGTGGGTTGAACCTAAGGTTTAGGTTAACTTGGGTTCATGTTGTGTTGAACCTATGTTAAAAGTTAAACTTGGGTTCATGTTGTGTTGAACCTAAGATTTTGGTTAACTTGAGTTCAAGTTAGATTGGACTCAAGTTATGTTAGGTTTAAGTTAGGTTCAATGTGGGTTGAACCTAAGGTTTAGGTTAACTTGAGTTCAAGTTAGATTGGACTCAAGTTAGGTTAGGTTTAAGTTAGGTTTAATGTGGGTTGAACCTAAGGTTTAGGTTAACTTGGGTTCATGTTGTGTTGAACCTATGTTAAAAGTTAAACTTGGGTTCATGCTGTGTTGAACCTAAGTTAAGTTTATTTTAGATTTGAGTTTGATTAAACCTTAATTGGTTAAGGTTTAATAGATTAATTAAGTCTAATGTGGTAGACTTAATTAGAGTTTAAGTTTGATTAAGTCTAATTTAGTTAAGACTTAATGATTTAATTAGGTTTAATGGGTTAGACGTAATTAGGGTTTAGGTTTGATTAAATCTAATTTAGTTAAGATTTAATGATTTAATGAGGTTTAATGGGTTAGACCTAATTAGGTTTTAGGTTTGATTAAGTCTAATTTAGTTAAGACTTAATGGTTTAAATAGGTCTAATGAGTTGGACCTAATTAGGGTTTATGTTTGATTAAATCATAGTTAGTTAAGGTTTAATGGTTTAATTAGGTCTAATGAATTAGACCTAATTAGGGTTTGGGTTTGATTATGTCTAATTTAGTTAAGACTTAATAGTTTAATTAGGTCTAAGGGTTAGACCTAATTAGAGTTTAAGTTTGATTTAACCTTAGTTAGTTAAGGTTTAATGGTTTAATTAGGTCGAATGGGTTAGACCTAATTAGAGTTTATGTTTGATTAAACCTAATGTTTAAGGAGGTTAATTATGTTTAATATGTCTTTAAACTTAATTAAAGGTTTGATTTGCATTAAACCTAATTTAGTATCGGTTTAATGGGTTAATTAAGTTCAATATGTCCTTAAACATAATTAAAGATTTGATTTTGGTCAATTAAGTCTAATATGTCCTTAAACTTAATTAAAGAATTTGATTTTTGTATTAAACCTAATTTATGTAAGGTTTAATGGGTTAATTATGTTGAATATGTCCTTAAACTTAATTAAAGATTTGATTTTGATTAATTAAGTTTAATATTCCCTTAAACTTAATTAAATGTTTGATTTTGATTAATTAAGTCTAATATGTCCTTAAACTTAATTAAAAGGTTTGATTTTGATTAATTAAGTATAATATGTCCTTAAACTTAATTAAAGAGTTTGATTTTGATTAATTAAGTCTAATATGTCCTTAAACTTAATTAAAGAGTTTGGTTTTTGTTAATTAAGTTTATTGGCCTTAAACTTAATTAAAATGTTTGATTTTGGTTAATTAAGTTTAATATGTCCTTAAACTTAATTAAAGATTTGATTTTTATTAATTAAGTTTAATATGTCCTTAAACTTAATTAAAATGTTTGATTTTGGTTAATTAAGTTTAATATGTCCTTAAACTTAATTAAAGATTTGATTTTGGTTAATTAAGTTTAATATGTCCTTAAACTTAATTAAAATGTTTGATTTTGATCAATTAAGTCTATATGTCCTTAAACTTAATTAAAGAGTTTGATTTTTGTATTAAACCTAATTTAGGTAAGGTTTAATGGGTTAATTGAGTTTAATATGTTTTTAAACTTAATTAAAGATTTTTATTTTTTTCTTAAACCCTAAGGTTTAATGGTTTAGCTAGGTTTAAGTTGTCTTTAAACCTAATTATTATTTGATTTGAGTTGGATTCATCACTTGCTTAATCCATGATGAGATAGATTAAATATGTGAAGAGAGGGTTTGGAATTATTAATTTTAAAATTAATAAATCTTAACCTTATTTCTAAATGTCTTTTAGATCATTTTGGTGACTTGAGAATTGTGGTTTTAGGATTGTTGTCTCGTTATCCTAATGTTCTTGACCCACCTTTTAATATGTATGCAATTTATGTATAATGTGGATTCTACGCAAGTATACGTATCGTATCAAGTAATACAGGGCTCTAGTGGAGTCATAGTTATCGATCCCACAGGGAAGTTTTTAACAGTTTTGTATCAGCTAAAATTTAAAGGAATTACTTACTAATATAGTAATCGGAAATTTAAAGTAACTAAAGCAAACTAAAGTAAACTAATGCTTGAAATAAAGTTGATTTAAATAATTTAGAAAAAGTATCCTTCTCCTTGTTTTTAGAAAATTAAGTGAATGATGAATTTAAATAGAATTTTTAAATTGTATTGTGATAAATAGGAGCATTCCTATTTTTTACCCTTTGGTCAAGGTGTAAAGAACATTGACTAATCCTATGTTTGATTACTGAATCTGCGGCTAGGCTGGGAGGATACTGGCTGCCACTTCATAGCTCCCACGTTCCCCTCACCTGAGGGCTAATATCTACACTTCAGCTCTCAAACAATAGGACCGAATTGAATATTTTAGTCTGTTACACTAAAATGTCCAATTCTACGTCCGATAATTAATATTTCTATATTTATTTGCACTAGCCTTCGAAGGCTTTTGACTTCCCTGAATATTGGATGTAATTTTTACTATAGTTAATAATTCAACATTTTTTAATAACTGAATTGACCAGATTGAAAGTAAATTAAGTTTTAAGTAAAAATTATCACAATTTATTTTAATATATTAGGTGCTTCTATTTAATTTCATCAATCCGCATAATTTTCATAAACAAGGAGAAAGACTAAGAAAACTACTCAGAATGCATGGGAATAAAACAAAGCATGGATTTCATTTAAAGTTAACAACAATAAACAAAGATACTTATCTTAATTTCCTCCCTAACGGACTCTCGAAGTTCCTTTGACTTTTCCTTCTAGTACAACAACTTCTAAATAGCACTCAAATTAACTAAAGAAACTCACTAAACACACTCAGACTTACTAAAATAGACACATAAAAGACTCTAGAGGAACTTTTTTAAGACTCAAAAGAAACACTAAGAGACTAGAATTCGACCTCTATTTATAGAGGTAAGAAAAGGTCCAAGGGGTGCTTAAACATCTCTTCAAAAAGTGTCCAGGTTCAATGTATTTGTATTTTGAACTGGCTCGCCGTCGGCGAGAAAAGACCTCGCCGTCAGCGAGGCTTCTAAAAGGTCTTCAAACCGCGCGATCTCGTTGTCAGCGGGCTCGGGCTCGCTGTCCGCGAGGTAGTTATAATTCCTTCAGAAATTCTCTTCACGATCTCGCCGTCGGCGGCCTCGATCTCGCCGTCGGCAAAGTAGTTATATTTGCATGAATTTCCTCCTTTTTGATCCAAATTCGCTCCATTTCATGCTTTTTTACTTCCATCACTTATAAATCTTCATTCCTGCAATAAAATAAAGAAAATACCTTTATTTAAAGTGCAATTTCATCAAAAATAGATATGAATTTCTTAATGAATTTTTCTGTGATCAGTTCTCAATCATATTGCATTTAAATTTTCCAATTTTCCAATTTTATAATTATTTTAGAAAATAATTACAAAATATCATGGAAATTAGGAAATCATTTCGTAGAGAGCTATCTTGGCCTTAGAAAAACTAGAAGATATGTCTAAGGACTTAAAGGTAATTCCCTAAAATTTCATATTTTTCTGACTTGTAAATAATTTTTAATAATTAAAATACTCCAGAGAGTATTTAATTAATTAAAAATTAAATACTGAGAATAAAATTATGATTTTAGTCTCATAATTTTCTTTTTTTCAAGAGCTTTCCAGAGGTATTTTTATTTTATTTTTATGACTCTGGATCAAAAGATATGAATTTTTGAAGTTTTTAAGGTTTCCCTGAATTAATCCAGCCCAGAAAAATCCAGGTGCTGCCACGTGTCCTCGTACGATCGATGGGCGGGAAGATCCGTTGCGCGGATCCGAACACCCAACACGGCGCAATTTGATCTGGGCCGTCTGTTCCGAAACACGGGATCAGACGGCTGGATTAAGTCAGATAATTCAGAAAATTCCTGAACCGTCCAACTTCAAAACTCAATATCTCACTCGTTTCTCAACGAAATTTGAGTGATTTTTTTTTAAATTATCTTCTCGACGAGAGTCACCCATCCATATGGCGATGAATGGGTTTTGAGAGGTCATATGGTACAGATTTTGGAATATGTATTAAACCCAATAATTTTGATAATTGCATCCATACCTTTGCCTTAATCCATTTGGAATCGATTTGATTGTTTGAGGAGCTTCTCCTTAGCTTCCTTGAGGTGGATTTCAACTCAATTTGACTCAATTTGGTTTGAAATTGGGTGGAATTTGAGATTCCACTATGTAGGTGGCGTGAGTCACCTTAGGTGGGTTTGGAGCCAAATTGGCTAGGTTGGGTGAGTCGATGTGGTTAGATTTTGCTATGGCTCTAAAGTTGGGAACCTTAGGCACAATATTGCTGTATAAGGTCAAGAGATTTGAGCATTCTATCTAGGTTTTCCAAGTTAGTTTTTCTCTCTTCGATATTTTGGCCAAGGAGGGGGTATTTATAGCCATGAATGACTATGGATTAACCTTGGTTGGCTTGGATTTGACCATGGTATAGTTAGGGCTGTAGAGTACAACCTCCCCCATGTAAACCAAGCTTCACCTCTTCTTCCTCCATCAGAATTTTGCCACTTAAGCAAGTGCACATTTCATGTCAATTTTGGCTTAAATCTTGTCATGGTGGATTTTATCCTCTTTGTTTCCATTCCATTGGCTAAGTGGGAGGTTCATGGTGACTCAAATAGTTGAGACCCTTTCCTTGCAACACCTCATTTAACATTTCATGAGGTGGTGATACATTAGCCCCTTACTCATCTCATGCAAGCCTTAGCCATGATGGCTCTTTACCAAGGTGTGAGATGGGTTAGCTTCTTGTCTCCCTTCCATTGGGTGGTCTAAGAGGTGAATGATGAGTCATGAGAGTGAGCCCTTCCCCTTCCAACATCTCATTTAAGGTTTGGATGAGAAGGTGACACATAATTTTCTCATGCAAAATTCTTAAAATTTGGTCATAACTATGGTTAAGTAAGTTGCTCATGTGAGTTTAATTGGTGTCTAATTTTCATTGGTGAGTTCATGAGGATGAGCCACCTCAAATTTTAATTTCATGAGAGGATGACACCTCATTTTCTTTAATGATTATTTTCTTTAACAATGGTTTATAAGGTTATTTTAATGTATTAACCTACACTTAATAAGTCCCATGAGTCATGAATAATCCATGGATGAGGTCACTTATGATGTAATAAAGAGATTTGGAATTTTAAAAATCAAGGTTTCATGGGTTAAAATTCCATTTTATGCCCTTTTCATTAATTTCCATATTTAATTAATTATGTCATTATTTAAATATTGGAAATTATTTTATTAATCAATAATTAATTGGAAATAATTCCAATTAATTATTTGATTAATATCCATGTCATTAAAATTGATTTTTGTCTCTTTTCATGACTTTTCAATTTATTTTTCACTTTAATTAATTAAGTCATTAATTAAAACATGAAAATTAAATTATTGGTTAATTAATTAATTAAAAATAATTTTGGGATTAATTATTTGATTAATTCCATTATTTTTAATCAATTTGTGGATTTTGTGATTTTATGGCTTTTGAATTTAATTTTTCATTTTAATTAATTAGGTCAAAAATTAATTCATTAGCCAATTAATTAATTAAAATAATTTTGAAATCAATTATTTGATTAATTTTTTCATTTTATGTCTTTAATTTAATTTTCATTTTAATTGATCATGTCATTTGATTAATTAAAATATTGAAAATCAAATTATTAGTCAATTTAATTAATCAAAATAATTTTTTGAAATTAATTTGATTAATTTTTTGTCATTATGGGGTTGTAAACATGCCATTTGTTGTTTGATCAAAAATTGATCATTTTAATCAAAATTGACTTTTTAGGTCATGTGTTGACCCATTGGGTCAATAAGGTTGGTGATTGGATCTGGATTGGTTATTTTGACCAAAATTGTCATTTTAGGTCAAAAGGTTGACCTGTGGGGTCAACAGGATTTGTCATTGGGTCAGGATTGACCATTTTGACCAAAATTGTCATTTTGGGTCAAAAGGTTAACCTGTGGGGTTAACAGGGTTGGCCTTTGGGTCTGGTTTAACCATTTTGACCAAAGTTGACTTTTTAGGTCAAAAGGGTGACCTATGGGGTCAAGATGATTGGTTATTAGGTCTGGTTTGACCATTTTGACCAAAGTTGACTTTTTAGGTCAAAAGGTTGACCTATGGGGTCAATTGGGTAGGTCATTGGGTCTGGTTTGACCATTTTGACCAATGTTGACTTCTTAGGTCAAAAGGGTGACTTATGGGGTCAACTGGGTTGGTCATTGGGTTTGGTTTGACCATTTTGATTAATGTTAAGTTTTTAGGTCAAAAGGGTGACCTATGGGGTCAACTGGGTTGGTCATTGAGTATGGTTTGACCATTTTGACTAAAATTGACTTTTTATGTTAAAAGGTTGACCTATGGGGTCAACAGGGTTGGTCATTGGATCTGATTTGACCAATTTGATCAAAGTTGACTTTTTAGGTCATAAGGTTGACCTATGGGGTCAACAGGGTAGATCATTAGGTCTGGTTTGACCAATTAGACCAAAGTTGACTTTTAGGTCATAAGGTTATTGACTCATTGTAAAATGACGTCAACAGACTTTAGCCTGCTTCGTGTGACAGATTGCAACACAAATGTTAACTATAATAAACTTGTATCATTATTTGAGTCCACCCTTTATGTCGGAGAAATTCATTAGCAACAGAAGATACATATCGAAGAATGTTACAATGTATAGAATAAATTAGCATTGGTACTGTGTGACACAAATATGTATCAAACTGTATACACACACACACACACAAGTAGTAATCAGATTTACAAAATGAATATTATAAACATTTACTCAAAATAATCACAACACAGAATCTATTACACAGAAAAATATCAACAATGAAAATAAATATAATTTAACAAAAATTACTCTAATTCGATAAAAATTCACATTTAAACACATAATGTAAATACAAATAAATAATATGTCCACATACTCAACAAGAAAAAAATACTCTGCATCATGAACAAAGTCATCATCATGCACCCCTCCTCTCCCTTCTCCTCAAACAGAGAACTTAAAGGCCGCCTATTATGGTGATCTATAATATGCTATATCTGTCATGCTATAGTGTACTCAAGTTTTGTTGGTCTTCACACAACTGATAAAGCTCCTCAATTGTAGCAGTGACATGTTGAACAAGTTCCTCATGCTCCAAAAGTAGCTCAGGAGTACTCGACCTCAAATGCAATGCCCTTTGCGCTAAGGTTGTACGCCGTGCCCCGTTTTCTTTCTTACTAGCCACTTTCACATTTCAAAATCAAAATGCAAAATAGTAGACTAACTACCACTGCTACTAGTGGTTGTGGGGCTCTAGCTCTACGTGTCTTGAATATACTTGTACTCCTTCTATATAATGAAAATCATGAATTAATCGTGATTTAACATTAATAATGCAAGAAAAATATAGATAATCAAATTTTCTATGTACATTGAATGTCGAGAGAGGTCAGAGATTCTTTGTTACATTCCTAAATGCCATTGCATTCATACATATAACCTCACAATGGTGGGCAGTCGACTAAGCTACTGAGTCTGTGGACATGAAAAAAATAATAATAAATTAAAATAATTGCATCATTGAATTATCAAGTATTCAATGAATCTTACCAAGTTTTTGTAGCATATGGGATTGATCCTCAAACATGGAGTATGATGGCCCTGACACCCTCAGTCCTCATGTTTTACTGATTTGTTACCCTCTTTCTCTAGTGATCAGGAGAGAATCCGACACTATTCAACTATGCTCAAACCTCCTCCACAACTCAGATAGGTCGCTCACTTTTTCTATGGGTCATGTAGAATATATCACTCAACTGATGTCTATCTGAACCTTAAAAACATGTCAAATATGTTAGAGATGTTTTGGCAACCAGTGGAAGGCCGGACTATAAAAAACAATATCATTCAATTATTTATGCATTTGTCACTACCACAGTGAGTAATATATACTTAATATTCGATGAGACGAAAAGTCAAAAAAGAAATTATAATCCTGAATGAGATATCCAACATCAAATATATATCTTTAGATTATATCTTGGTTTTGAATCTGATTGTGTAGATATTATGTGAATGAGAAAACAACAATTTTTCAACTTTTGCAACTTACTATGAATAAGTTGACTGCTTGTCGATACAAGCTATGTGTGCATAGAAGAGTAAGTTGCTATGCTTCAGGATACACTTGGTCACAATGTTCATAATCGAGTCATACAATTCAACATTCAAAGATCAAAAGAAACTATTAGTAGGTGCTTCAGTAATGTATTATATGCAATTGGAGAGATGCAACATAAAATGATTACGCCTCCACTACTCCAAACTCAATATAAAATGCATTTGAATTTTAGTTTATGCTCTTTTCTAAGTTATATTCACAAATAACTTTTAATGCTACATTTTTTTAATAGCATTTTTTCTAAAATAATTACGTGAATAGGATTACGTTGGGGCCATAGATGGTACACACATTAAGGCAGGAGTACCATAGAATTATTAATCCGGCTTCCGAGGAAGAAAAACAAACCTAGGTCAAAATGTGCTAGTAGCATTGAACTTCAAATTTAGATTTCCATATGTTTTAGCAGGTTGGGATGGTTCGGCCCATGATGAAACCATCCTTAAAAATGCATTAGAACGATCTGATGGTTTACGTTTTCTAGAAGATATATAAATTAGGTTCATATTAAATATCATAAATAGTTAAATTTTTAATTAATGTAATTTATTGATTATTGCAGATAAAGACTACTTAGCTGATGGAGGTTACTTGATCACAGAAAAATATATTAAGAAATTTATATCTATTTTTGATGAAATTGCACTTTAAAGAAAGGTATTTTTTTATTTTATTGTAGGAATGAAGATTTATAAGTGATGGAGCAAAAAGCATGAAATGGAGCGAATTTGGATAAAAAAGAAAGAAATTCATGCAAAATGAACTAAGTCGCTGACGGCGAGATCGAGGCCGCCGACTGCGAGATCATGAGGAGAACTTCTGAAGGAATTACAACTACGTCGCCGACAGCGAGCCCGAGCCCGCCGACAGCGAGATCGCGCGGTTTGAAGACCTTCTAGAAGCACTCCGACGGCGAGGTCTTTTCTCGCCGACGGCGAGACAGTTCAAAATGCAAAATACATTGAACCTGGATGCTTTTTGAAGAGGTGTTTAAGTACCCCTTGAACCTTTGCCTACCTCTAAATAGAGGCCAAATTCTTGAGTCTTAAGGGTGTCTTTTGTGTGTCATCAGTGTGTTTCTTGAGTATTCAGTTTGTTTAAAGAGTCTATTTGTGTTTGTGTGCTAATTTAAGAGTTTTAGAGTATAATTAGTGAGTTAGAAGTGTGCTGTACTAGAAGGAAAAGTCAAAGGAACTTCAAGGAGTCTGCTTGGGGAGGAAATTAAGATAAGTATCTTTGTTTATTGTTGTTAACTTTAAATGAAATCCATGCTTTGTTTTATTCCCATGCATTCTGAGTAGTTTTCTTAGTCTTTCTCCTTGTTTATGAAAATTACGCGAAATGATGAAACTAAATAGAAGTACCTAATATATTAAAATAAGTTGTGATAATTTTTACTTAAAACTTAATTTACTTTCAATCTGGCCAATTTATTTGTTAAAAAATGTTGAATTATCAACTACAGTAAAAATTACATCCAATATTTAGGGAAGTCAAAAGCCTTGGAAGGAGGGTGCAAATAAATAGAGAAATATTATATATCGGACGTAGAATTGGACATTTTATTGTGACAGACAAAAATATTCAATTTGGTCTTATTGTTTGAGAGCTGAAGTGTAGATGTTAGCCCTCATGTGAGGGGAACGTGGGAGCTCTGAAGTGGTAGCCAGTATCCTCCCGACTCTAGCCGTTGATTCGGTAATCAAACATAGGATTAGTCAATGATCTTTGCACCTGGACCAAAGGGTAAAGAATAGGAATGCTCCTATTTGTCACAATACAATTCAAAAATTCTAATTAGATTCATCATTCACTTAATTTTCTAAAAACAAGGAGAATGATAATTTTTCTGAATTATTTAAATCAACTTTATTTCAAGCATTAGTTTACTTTAGTTGCTTTAGTTACTTTAAATTTCCGATTACTATATTAGTATGTAATTCCATTAAATTTTAGCTGATACAAATCTGTTAAAAAACTTCCCTGTGGGATCGATAACCAGGACTCCACTAGAGCCCTGTATTACTTGATACATATACTTGCGTAGAATCCACATTAAACATTCTATCATAAACTCAAATATATATATATATTAAAGCGGGATCAAGTTTTTGGTGCCTTTGCTATTAACATAATTTACAAACATACAAAAAGTGGGTCAAGTTTTTGGCGCCGTTGCCGGGGAAGTAAAGAAATTATTTACTAGAGTAACAGACTATTTTAAAATTTATTTTAAAAAATTGTATGTGAAATTTTGGAAACAAAAATTTAATACCTTACGATTCAGAATTAGAGCGTACAATTAAAAGAATTAGAAAACAAAAAAGAGAAATTATAAATTTAAAACAAATGGCAAATATTCCTGAAAATAAAAATATCAATCAACAAAGACCATTAAGAGATTATGCCAACCCTACATTAGATGAAATTCATTTAACTATTTAAAACCCTGATGTAGTTGCTAATTCATTTGAACTTAAACCTGCAATTATCCAAATGGTACAAAACAATTAATTTAGTGGTTCACCTATCGAAGATCCTAATTTACATCTTGCTAGTTTTTTAGAATTATGTGCTACTTTCAAATATGAAGGAGTATCTAACGATGCTTATTAGACTTAGACTTTTTCCTTTTTCTTTAAGGGATAAGGCTAAAATGTGGTTAAATTCGTTAGCACCCGGATCTATTAAAACTTGGGGAGAGTTATCACAAAAATTTCTATCCAAATATTTTCCACCATCTAAAACTGCTAAGCTTAGAAATGATATAACTTCTTTTAGTCAGTTTGATGGTGAATCAATATATGAAGCTTGGGAGATATTTAAAGAACTTCTTAGGAAATGCCCACATCATGCGTTACCAGATTGGTTAATTATTCAAACTTTCTATAATGGATTAGTAGGATCTTTAAGATCAATTATCGATGCTGCTGCTGGAGGATCATTAATGTCAAAACCATTTGATGAAGCCTATGCACTAATCGAAGAAATGACAACCAATAATTTTCAATGGCTCGTCGATAGAATGAATCCAAAAAAGATAGCTAGTATTCATGAAAATGATGCAATATCTATGTTAGCTTCACGAATCGCTGCTGTATCTAAAAAATTAGATCATTTTGGAATGAATTACTCTCCAACTATGTTAGAAGAAAATTCATCTGGACAACTTATAGAATCTCAATCTCAATATGAACTATAAATGCAATTAGTAACAGACCCAATAATCCTTATGCAAATTATTATAATCCTAGATGGAAAAATCTTCCTAATTTTAATTGAAATAATAACACAACTAATCAACCATGGATGAATAACATAACACAACCATTAGGAATTCCTTCTAATCAAGGAAATTCTAATTATAAACCTAATTATCCACCTGGATTTAATAACCCATAATTTAAAGATAAGAAATTATCTATAGAAGAATTAATATTAAATATGAGTCAACATTTACAAAATCAAGGAAATCAATTACAAATACAAGGTAACCAATTACAAAATCAAGGAACAACTATTAAAAATATTGAAACTCAACTTGGACATATCGCTACCGCACTTAATAATAAAATACCTGGAACATTTTCTAGTAATGTGGAAATAAATCCCAAAGACAAAGGAAATGAACAAATTAAAACAATACAATTACGAAGTGGAAAAGAATTAAAACTTCAAATTACAACAGAACTTGAAAGTCAAAAAGAATAAGTGGAAATTGAAAGGGAAAAGAATCAACAAGATCCAAACTTAGAAAATCCTTTAATACCAATGAAAATTTCTGTTGAAAAACCTCCACCACCATTTCCTCAACGACTAATTCAACATAAAAAAGATAAACAGTTTGCTAAATTTCTTGAAATTCTGAAGAAATTAACAATAAATATTCATTTTGTAGATGCTTAAGAACAGATGCCAAATTATGTAAAATTCATGAAAGATATTCGAAATAAAAAAAGAAAATTTACCGATAATGAAATGGTTGCACTTAGTGAAGAGTGTAGTGCTATTATTTAGAAAAAACTTCCTGAACAATTAAAAGATCCTGGTAGTTTCATTATACCCTGCGCTATTGGAGAAAAATTTTATGGAAAAGCTTTGTGTGACTTAGGAGCAAGCATCAATCTAATGCCTCTATCAATTTTTAAGAGATTAGGATTGGGAGAAATTTCACCTACCTCGGTAACTCTTCGCTTAGGCGATCGTTCGTTACATATCCTAAGGGAGTTATTGAAGATGTATTAGTAAAAGTGGATAAATTTATCTTCCCTGTAGATTTTATTGTCTTAGATATGGAAGAAGATAAAGAAATTCCTATCATTTTAGGAAGACCATTTTTAGCCACTAGGAAAGCTATGAATGATGTTCAGAAAGGAGAATTAACTATGAGAGTAAATGACCAAAAAGTAACTTTTAATATTGCTAAATCAATGAAATATCCCGCCCTAGAAAAAGATGATGAGTGTTTTCGAATGGAAGTACTCGATCATTTACAAAAAGAACATTTCAAGGAATATTATGAAGAAAAATTAGAAAAAGAAAATACTGAATTAATTGAAAAATCCGATATAAATGAAGAACTAGATTATATTCAAGAGAAATTTGAATTTTTGGATAACACAGAAAACACTGAAAAAAATATAGTTCCATCGATTATTAAACCTCCTAGACTTGAGTTAAAAATGTTACATAATTATTTGAAATATGCTTACTTAGGTAATTCTTCAACTTTACCAGTTATTATTTCATTTGAATTAATTGAATCTCAAGAAAAAAAACTTTTAGATACTTTAAAAAATATAAAAAAAATTTTGGTTGGACTTTAGCAGATATTAAAGGAATTAGTCCTTCAATCTGTATGCACAGAATTATTTTAGATAATGAACATAAGCCTAAAGTAAATCCCCAAAGGAGATTAAACCCAATAATGAAAGAAGTAGTCAAGAAAAAAATTTTAAAATGGTTAGATAATGGTATTATATATCCTATTTCTGAAAGTGCTTGGGTAAGCCCAATTCACTGTGTACCTAAGAAAGGAGGAGTGACCGTAAAAGCTAATGAAAATAATGATCTTATCCCTATAAGACAAGTTACTCGATGGCAAATATGTATTGATTATAGAAAATTAAACACAGCCACCAGGAAAGATCACTTCCCTTTACCATTTATAGACTAGATGTTAGATAGATTAGCCGGACATAAATATTTTTTTTTTCTTAGATGGATATACCGATTATCATCAAATACAAATTGCTCCTGAGGATCAAGAAAAAAACTATATTTACTAGTCCCTATGGAACTTTCGCTTTTCGAAGAATGCCTTTTGGATTAGGTAATGCACCTGCAACATTCCAGAGATGTATGATGTTTATATTTAGTAAGTTAATTGATAATGGAATAGGGATGATTTCTCTGTATTTGGAACGACATTGGACACATGCTTAAATAATCTTGAAAAAGTATTTGAAGTATGTGAGAAAACTAATTTAGTTCTTAATTGGGAGAAATGTTAATTTATGGTTACGAGCGGCATTGTATTAGGGCATAAAATTTTGGAAAAGGGCATGGAAGTAGACCCCGTAAAAATTCAAGTTATAGCTAAATTACCACCTCCAACTACGGTGAAAGGGGTAAGAAGTTTTCTTGGACATGCTGGATTCTACAGATGTTATATTAAAGATTTTTCAAAAATTACTAAACCTCTATGCCAACTTCTTGAAAAGGACAAGAAATTTGAATTTACAAGTGAATGCTCGAATGCTTTCGAATTATTAAAAGATAAATTAATTACAACACCTATAATAGTTTCACCTAATTGGGAGAAACCATTTGAGCTTATGTGTGATGCTAGTGATTATGCTATAGGAGCGAGTTCTTGAGCAAAGATATGATAAGATTTTCAAAGTTATATACTATGCTTAGTAAAACTCTAAATGATGCTGAAATAAATTATACAATTCATCGAAAGAGAATTATTAAGCATTGTATATGCTTTTAATAAATTTCAACATTATCTAATAGGAACTAAATGTATTGTACATACTGATCACTCTGCTATAAAGTATTTAATACAAAAGAAAGATTCTAAACCAAGATTAATTAGATGGATATTATTAATGCAAGAATTTAATTTTGAGATCATTAACAAAAAGGGAACTGATAATCAAATTGCTGACCATTTATCAAGATTAGACAATCATGAATTATCTGATACTGATAATGAAATTTTAGACGGTTTTCCCGATGAACAACTTTATAATATAAATGAGTGGAAATTACCTTGGTATGCTGATATAGTAAATTATATTGTAAGTGATATTTTACCACCTATGTTAACTTTACAACAACAGAAAAAATTCATTCAGGATACTAAGACATACTTTTGGGATGAATCATACTTATATAAGCAATGTAAGGATCTAATTATTAGAAGATGCGTGCCTTATGAAGAAACTAAACCAACAATTCAAAAATGTCATGACTCTGATTTTGGAGGACATTTTGGGACAGATAAAATTGCGTATAAAATTCTACAATCTGGATTCTACTGGCCTACTCTATCTAGAGATGTATATTGATATATAAAAACCTGCGATAAATGCCAAAGAGTAGGAAACATATCAAGAAGAAATGAAATGCCTCTGAATTTTATATTAGAAGTTAAAATTTTTGATGTTTGGGGATTAGATTTTATGGGACCTTTTATTCCTTCATTTGGAAACTCATATATATTAGTAGCTGTTGATTATGTTTCCAAATTGATCGAAGCACAAGCTTTACCTAGTTGTAATGCTAAAAGTGTTTCAAAATTTTTAATGAAAAATATTTTTACTAGATTTGGAATGCCGAGAGTGATTATCATCGACGGAGGAACTCATTTTAGAAATAAATATATTCACAAACTAGTAGAAAAATATAATATTATGCATAAGATATCAACTCGCTTATCATCCACAAACTAATGGATTAGTCGAAGTTTCTAATCGAGAGATTAAACGTATATTAGAAAAGTCTAATAGATTGGATTGGTCTATAAGACTAGATACTGCATTATGGGCATACAGGACTGCTTATAAAACTCTGATTGGAATGACTCCTTATAGGCTTATATATGGAAAAACTTGCCACTTACCAGTTGAATTAAAACATAAAACATATTGGGCGATTAAATAACTTAATTATAATATGAAAAAAGCAGGTGAGAAGAGATTGTTGCAATTAAATGAATTGGAAGAATTAAGGAATGAATCATATGATAATGATAGGATTTATAAAGAAAGGATGAAATTATGGCAAGATTGGAAGATTAATCAGAGAAATTTTTAACCAGGACAAGAAGTTCTACTATATAATACTAGATTGAAATTATTTCCCGGGAAATTGAAATCTCGATGGTTAGGACCTTTCACCTTAACTCAAATATTTTCTTATGGAACTGTAGAAATTGAAGATCCAAAAACAAGACATAGATTTAAGGTAAACAAACATAGATTAAAACCATATTTTGAAGGAAGAAGACCAAATTTTAAAGAGGTTTTAATGCTTAGTCAACCTGATTACTAACTGAAATTAGGTCGGGCTGACGACGTTAAACCAAGCACTTTATGGGAGGCAACCCATAGTAGTCTTTTATTTTTAAATTATCTACAAATTAGTGAGTCTATATTATTAAAACAAATCTTACTACTCAAATTTTTAATTAGAATCATCACAAATTCGAACCTATATGAAGAGATCAGAAAAATATTTGGACTAAAGCGAAAATGGGCGATTTTTAAGAATCTCGCCAACAGCAAGCCCGAGCCCGCTGACAGCGAGATCGTGTGACATGATTTAATTCGGTTTTATAACTAGCTCGCCGATGGCGAAAAACTTCTCGCTGACGGCGAGACAGTTGAAATTTTGGTTTCTTAAGAATTTTCGTGCGGTTTTGGACGGTTCTAAGCCATTTATTCGTAGGAAATTATCCCAATTCCAATTTTACACTGTTTTCTTCCTTAGAAACGACTAGAGACCAATCCTTTCAATCCGAAATGCCACCAAACTCTTAGAAACCACAAAAACTGAAGTTTTTAACCGAAGAAAATTCGTCGGTTCGTAGGCGCAGCCGTATCTTCAACAAAGGCTTGATGAAAAAAAGACTTATTAAAGAAAGGGGATTTGTCAACAGAGGAGTAGAGAATTCCACCACAAAAATCGAAGAAATGATCGCACAGCGGCATTGAGAGGTATTTTGTTATACGACATCCGCTGTAGTTATTCCAGTAGTTAAAGAGTTTTACTCTGATCTACATGCGATCAACAATGGAAATGTCTATGTCAGAGGAAGATAGGTAACATTTACTCCTTCAAGGGTAAATGAATTATTTTCTATAGAGAATACTTCTGTCAGTCATTATTCCAACTTTGTGCCTTCAAGATACAATATGAACGAGATCTATAGATACCTGACCGACGAACCTGATGATTGGGAGTTACGCGAAGACGGGTATGTCAGTTTTTCTGCGTCACTTCTTAACCCTATCTCGAAGCATTGACATTTCTTTATCTCATCAAAATTATTACCCACTATGAGGGTAAATAAGGTTTCAAAAGAATGTGCTATATTAAATTACTGTATTCAAATTGGACTACCTATCGATGTTGGATCAATTATAGTAAAGTCTGCATTAGGATTGATTGTGCATGGGTCAGTGCATGAACTTGGACACCCATCAACTATATTTGCTTTATGTAGTCAGTACCAAGTTTCTTATGAGGCTTGGGAAAATGTACTTTTACCATGGAAACCACTTGATCCTACGGATATGTTTCCAACTTTGGATAACAATGATGAGATTACCATTATTTCTGACAGAGCATCACAGAATAATCCTTTAGCAAGGCCCCTTACTGATAAAACTAATTTCATTCTGAAGAAGATTAAAGGATTGGAGAAAGAGTTGAAAAATGTGATGAATTCCATCGACAATATCTCTGATATGTTTGATCACATTGACTGGAGGATGAAGGAGCACTTTGATCATACTGGACATCTGGAGGCCAGTTTTATTAATTTACTGAGAAAGAAAGGATGGATTGATGAAGAATCTATTGTAGAATTCCCTTTCAGGCCTTTGTACAATTTATTTGTGCACCTGCATCGCATCGGGAATATCAGAGAAGATGATAGTTCAGACACTGAGGAGTAGGAAAGATTTCTATCTTATGCCATATATTTGTGTATATATGTGTTGATTTGGATTTAGGTTTTATTATGAGTCGAACTTTGATTTGATCATCTCAGATTTGATGAGATTATTTGTAATTGTTATGTCTCAACATTTAGAGTGTTGTAGTGTGGATTGTGATGCTGTATTATGGATTTGAATATTTAAGTTAAGTATGTTGTTAAGTTGTTAGTGTGAAGTTTGTAAGTCTCATGGATTTCATATATAAAGTTATATTGTTTGTGTTGTGTGAACTTTTTGTGAGTAGAAGTATCTAATTTTCATACTATTATTAAATTAAGTGATCGGAAGATTGATTAAGGACAAATCGAGGTTGAAAATGATTGACGAATTTCAAAAATTTAAAAAATTTTGGGATCTCGCCGACGGCGAGAATTATCTCGCCTACCGTGAGAAAACCCGCTGACAGCGAGAACGAGCTCCCTGATGGCGAATTTTTCCTGAAACTTTTGCCTTATCAAATTAATTAGCTCGCTGACGGCGTGAAAAATCTCGCCGATAGCGAGATCGCTAAAAGGCCTATATTTTACCAGTCAACCGACACTATTCTTCATCCCCTTCCTCAAAACTTCGAAAAAACCGACCTAGGGCTTGAGAGATCTGGGATTTGAGGCGATTTCAACACTTTTTGCACCGGATTTCATCTTCCCTTCGTAAGAGCTTCACTCCTATGCAAAAATTTCTGATTTTCACCATGGATTTCTTCTACATTGGGAAATTTTGAAAAAATTTGAAATGTGGAGAAAATACTTGGAAGAATTTCATGGAAATTGATTTAAATGGATTTTAGATGTTGTAGGAAGTCTTCTTAGTAATATTTTGGAGTTTAGTTAAAATTTTTGCAAATTCCACAGATCGAAAAATGGCTCCACGACAAAAGCGATGATTGGATTACGATGAAACTCATTTTGTGAATGCAAGGGCACAATCAAGATATTTATACAATATCCAATCAAGAAAATGCATTCAAGATCGAGTTTTCAAGAATCCAGGAGGAGAAGTTGAGCGAATCATTAGGGAGCGAGGATGGGAAAATTTATTTTTCGTGACCAACAGAGCCGCTGTAGAAGTGGTAAAAGAATTTTATGCAAATTTAACACAGGCTGAAGATGCACCGGTTAAGGTTAGAGGATTTTTTGTGGAATTCAACGCTGCTAGAATAAAGGCTTATTATGAAGTACGAGACACCTACACCAGCGAGTATGAAACTTTTGGAACTATGGAAGGACCACTGCAAGAGGTGATCGACTTTCTCACTGATGGGAAAGGAGTTTGGAAGATAAAGCAGCGGGAACGGGTAAACTTCCCTCTTTCTATGTTAAATGCAACATCTAAAGCCTGGCATTATTTTATTTGTTCTACTTTGTTACCTACTACCACCATAGTGAGGTAACAAGAGATAGAGCAGTTCTGAATTTTTGTATTCATAACCAAAATAGTATTAATGTGAGAAGTGTCATTTATAAGAATATATTAGCCACCTCTAGAAATGAAAGTGGAGGAGGACTAGGACATCCTGATCTTATCTATGCACTCTGCCAATTATCTGGGGTAGAGGCAAGAGATAATGAGGAATGGGTTGAACCTATGAAACCCCTTACTCAGGCTAATATAAAGAAATATGAATCCCACGAAGGATGGAGATCTGAGACAAGGGATTACATACCTTCTTCAAGTAGAGATATACCCTCTACTGGTTATGATCCACCTCAGTATACCACTCCTACCCTTCAAGATCTGATGAATGAGCTGACTCTGAGTAGAAAAAGTTTTGAGCAATTTGGAGAAAATATGGAAAGAAGATTTGAGCATATAGACCAAAGGATTGGAGGTTTGGAAAGAAGACACGATTATGATAGCGAATATCTCCAACGACATTCAGAATACGAAATTGCATACTATGAGGCTGAACGTCGATACCGGAGTGGTGATTCAGATGTTGTCTTTCCAAAGTGCCTCCGCTATACACAGTACCAGCCTGCTCAGTCTTCTCAGCGTGGAGATCAGGGAGATGATATAATTTGGGATTTTGATGCAGAAAATTAGAGCCTTTGTTTAGTTTGTTTAGATTTGTTGTTATTTAGAAAACTTTATTATTTTGTACTTTCTGTGAACTATGGATGTTGGTATGTTTGCTTATGTTGTTATATTAGACCTCTTATGTGTGTTAAATTAGTTTGTAATTTTCTTTTAGCTAGGATGTTAGTCTTTCCTTAATGTGTTATTTAAGTTTTGTATAAGTTATGAATTTTTAATATTGTTTATATTGTTTTAATATGTTTTAAAGTAGGTTAATTGATTGTATGTGTAGTAATAGATTAAGTTTTCATTTGTTATGTTTTATACTTATTTCAAAATTTCATTCCTGCACTTTCTTTTAAATACTATATGTGGAAGAATACTAACGATACGAGTTACGTAAGTAATGAAATAGCCTGCAAAAATTTCAAAGAAAATAAATACCTAAAGCTCAAATATATGATGAACTTTACTATATACTTTCTCTTTTCACTATTTAGTATAGATAGAAAAATTTAAGTTTGGGGGAAGATAAAAATACGAATTTAATTATTAAATTGTTCTCAATTTCTATTTTCAAAAATTATTATCAAACGATTTTCTATAGTAGTTTCTCAATTCAATAAACATGAATTACTTTATTTAATTATTATAGAAAGTTAAATAAAATGTTTTTAGTAATTCAATTAATTAATAGAATAAGATATTTGGTTAAAAATAATAAGAATATAGTAAACTTTTTAAAGTAAGGGAAAACTATATTCTAAAAATTGAAATTCTTAAGTATTTAGATGAAAAAGAAGAGATTGAAACTCAATGAAGTAAAGCGCTATAAAATAAATATAAGCAAAGAAATATTTTAAGTTTCAAATTTAGGAAGAGAAAGTTGAAGTTCAAAATTATTAACGAAGTTATCCAGATATAGTAATCCTCACTGAAAAAGAAAAGAGAAGGATTGAAAATCAATCCAAAAAGAAAAAGAAAAAAGAAAAGAAAAGAAAAGAAAAAATATATATATATATATATATAAGTGAGGAGAAGCTTGAGGAGACGCCTTATCAAAAATTAGCTTCAATGGAATCAACCTAAAGGGTAAAACTCAATATATTTCTAAACTTATATATATGGATTAATATTTTACTAAATAGTGTTTTGTTGAACTTCTTATCATCTAAATATCTTATGTAAATTACTCTTTTTAATATAGTATTTCCTGAAATAAAAAGCAAGCTAGAAATCTTAGATCTGATAACTAAATAATATTATATCTATAAAGTTAATTTAATTACTTAATAATATTTCTATTTAAATTTACTATAGTATTATTTAAATTTAATTCATAGTATATATGAATTGAAAAATTCTATTACAGAAATCATTCTTTTTTTATTTAGTACTAAAATTACTTGAGGACAAGCAATAATTAAGTTTGGGGGATTTTGATCATAGAAAAATATATTAAGAAATTTATATCTATTTTTGATGAAATTGCACTTTAAAGAAAGGTATTTTCTTTATTTTATTGCAGGAACGAAGATTTATAAGTGATGGAGCAAAAAGCATGAAATGGAGCAAATTTGGATCAAAAAGGAAGAAATTCATGCAAAATGAACTAAGTCGCCGACGACAAGATCGAGGCCGTCGACGGCGAGATCATGAATAGAACTTCTGAAGGAATTACAACTATCTCACCGACAGCGAGCCCGAGCCCGCAGACAGCGAGATCGCGCGGTTTGAAGACCTTCTAGAAGCCCGCCGACGGCGAGGTCTTTTCTCGCCGACGGCGAGACAGTTCAAAATGCAAAATACATTGAACCTGGACGCTTTTTGAAGAGGTGTTTAAGTACCCCTTGAACCTTTGCCTACCTTTATAAATAGAGGCCAAATTCTTGAGTCTTAAGGGTGTCTTTTGTGTGTCATTAGTGTGTTTCTTGAGTCTTCAGTTTGTTTAGAGAGTCTATTTGTGTTTGAGTGCTAATTTAAGAGTTTTAGAGTATAATTAGTGAGTTAGAAGTGTGCTGTAGTAGAAGGAAAAGTCAAAGGGACTTCGAGGATGTCTGCTAGGGAGGAAATTAAGATAAGTACGCTTTGTTTATTGTTGTTAACTTTAAATGAAATCCATGCTTTGTTTTATTCCCATGCATTCCGAGTAGTTTTCTTGATCTTTCTCATTGTTTATGAAAATTATGCGAAATAATGAAATTAAATAGAAGTACCTAATATATTAAAATAAGTTGTGATAATTTTTACTTAAAACTTAATTTACTTTCAATCTGGCCAATTGATTTATTAAAATATGTTGAATTATCAACTACAGTAAAAATTACATCCAATATCCAGGGAAGTCAAAAGTCTTGGAAGGAGGGTGCAAATAAATAGAGAAATATTATATATCGGACGTAGAATTGGACATTTTAGTGTGACAGACTAAAATATTCAATTTGGTCCTATTGTTTGAGAGTTGAAGTGTAGATGTTAGCCCTCAGGTGAGGGGAACGTGGGAGCTTTGAAGTGGTAGCCAGTATCCTCCCAGCCTAGCTGCAGATTCGATAATCAAACATAGGATTAGTCAATGTTCTTCGCACTCGGACCAAAGGGTAAAGAATAGGAATGCTCCTATTTGTTACAATACAATTCAAAAATTCTAATTAGATTCATCATTCACTTAATTTTCTAAAAACAAGGAGAATGATACTTTTTCTGAATTATTTAAATCAACTTTATTTCAAGCATTAGTTTACTTTAGTTGCTTTAGTTACTTTAAATTTTAGATTACTATATTAGTAAGTAATTTCTTTAAATTTTAGCTGATACAAATCTGTTAAAAAACTTCCCTGTGGGATCGATAACCAGGACTCCACTAGAGCCCTACATTACTTGATACGTATACTTGCGTATAATCCACATTAAACATTCCATCATAAAATCATATATATATATATATATATATATATATATATATATATATATATATATATATTAAAGCGGGATCAAGTTTTTGGTGCCGTTGCTATTAACATAATTTACAGACATACAAAAAGTGGGTCATTACTCAACCAAAAAAAATTTTATTTCTCCATATCGTGCAACAAGATATCACTTAAAAGAGCTTACTCACATTATATCAAAAAAATTATAAGAAGTTATTCAATCTTTGACACTCGTCTGTACGCACAACTGTGGAGCGTGCTTTCAGTTCATTGAAGAACCAATTTGCAATTTCAAAGAGCGAGGTGTACATTTCATTTGAAAACCAAGTTCACATTATGTTTGTTTGTTGCATATTAGATAAATGGATACTCATTGAAAGTGGAGATAATTTTATTATCTCAGAAAATGAATGGGCCAGACGAGGTTGTGTCAGAAGAATATATGAACACATTATAGATGAATCTCAAGTGTGACTAAAAAAAAATCAATTATCTGCTGTCATGTGGAATCGCATGAATACAATTGGCTATTAGTTAAAATATTATTTAACTTTTATTTTTCTAATTAGAATAGTCTCACTTTTGGACATTGATAGTTTAAATTTCAAAAAGTTCATCTTCTTGTGAAGAGATTTGTTCTTTTATATTCCTTATATGTTTTCTTTGCAAGTAACTTTATTTTGTTTCTTTTTTGTCAGAAAATAGTATATCTTGAATTTATTGTGGTGCTGTAAATATTCTTTACATATTTGAAGTTATGTATTTGTTGCATGTTGTTTATTATTGATAGAAATCATGGATACACAACAATCGACCATTCCATCTGATTCAAAGAACATGAAAAAAAAATCATGTGAAACTTAATGCCTGAGTGGGTTACTAGTTTGTTACTAATCGTTGTTGAATATGTTGATTTGAATATGCAAAGTGCCCAATGATTTGAAAAGGTCTTTACCAAAAAGCTGCTCAAAAGCTAAAAGGGAAATTCTGATTTGAAGTTAGAAGGGAGCAATGTAAGAATCAAATTCAACACCAATGAATTCTATGGATTCGTATTCAAGAATTAAGGAAAAAATATGGCATGTCATGGGTTGAAAATAAAAAAAAAATTATATTAATGAGTCATGAGAAATACATATCTCATATTCAGGTATTACTTTTAATAAAATTTATTTTTTTAGAAATCAGAAAATGAAATAAATTCTCTGATTTATGCTTATTAAGTCAAAGACTTTTCCTAGAGATGCAATGCTTCTAAATATTTCCATTGCAAATTTTATAGAATTGGAGAAGGTATGCGGTGAAGGTAATGCTACTGAAGATTAGACTAAGTCTGGAAATAGTGAAACTCCTCTTGCACCCAACAAACAAAATTGGACTAGGACAAGATTGAAGCTTTTGGAGAGATTGGAAGTGGTGCATCAATTCCTATGAAGTTGGCAGAAGTGAAAGTGGAAGAAGGTAGGAAGAAAATGATGAAGGGAGATATATTATCTTCCTGAAGGGGTGCGACTCAAAAAATAAATAAATAAAGAAGTTCTACTGATGATCACAACATTTATAATCATATTGTTATGATGACCAATAGTGTCAGTGAAGTTGCTAGCACCATAAAAAGTACAAAAATAGCCTCAGTAGATAGAAAAATGTTTATTAAGTTAATAGTAGAGTTATCTAATATTCCAGGATACTTGGAGGAAGAAACTGACATTCTTTTTGATCAATTATCGAAGAACACAACAACGATTCATGCATTTCTATTGAAGTTAATGGAGTCTAAGTCTAGGTAAGCAGACGACTTAGTTCTATGGGGATGAATGAGGGCTTAATTTCCTTAGATTGATATTACTTAGAATTTTATCTTGAACGTTTGAATATGTAGTGAATTCAAATTTATATTTTGGTGTGTTTTTGGAATTTTTAGCTGTTATTAATCTATGAAATTTTTTTCGGTATTTTGAATGTATCTCAATTTGGATTGTTTGTTGATTTTTGGGTATTATTACTTCACAGCTGATTTAATCAAATCTCCACTAACCTTGAAGTTTCTTATGTCTATCTTTCTTTCTCTAATGGGCGATGAAGATGAATTATATTTCATAATCTGATCTTTCCCTGTTTTCGGAATGCTTAAGATGGTGCTTCTTTGGCTTTGGCGCTAGAGCCCATAGGATAGCATGTTGATATGCAAGAAACCACAGTTTTTTTTTAAATGATATTTTCTGCAAGAGTATACATTGGTCTTTAAAAATTCAAAAGTCTGGTAAGCCATTGGACAAAATATTTAGTGACCATCCAGGGAGAAGATTTTTTTTTTCAGCTCACAAACATTTTTATTTTAAGATGCTTGACCAACATTTTACAAGAAATTGATTTAATGTGCTAAAATTGCAGCAATTATCCTAACAGGGACTCAAGAATTCATTTATGGAAGAATTACATACATGCCCTTTCCAAGGATGGTTTTATGAAATCTTAATTGAATTAGATATTTACAGAATGACATTTTCAAAACAATCTTAAATTAATTTTGTGCAGGAGAAGATTTAGCAGTGGTATCTTCCAAGTGATATGGAAGATTTGGGTGTTGTAAATGTAAAAAGTGGAAGATGGGGGCTAGCGAGAGCAAGGAAAGAGGTCTTAAGCTACCACAAAAGAGAAGAGAATAGCTAGAGAGCAAGAGAGGAGGAGAGCATATTGAGGCCTTGTATCAAGGTGTCCCTTGAGAGGGAGGCTATAGAAGGAAGATGGGGGGCTCATCTCTATGTATAAGCTATGTATTTTCCATTTCTTTTGCCTTAGTGAACTACTTGATTGATTCCCTCCCGTGGACGTAGATCCAGTTGGATCGAACCACGTAAACGATCTGTGTTTGCTTGTATTCTTCGCGTTTTGTTTCTATACTAGGAAGTACATATCTCACAACCTGAATATAACTTAGAAAAGAGCATAAACCTATATTTCACACGTATTTTATATAGAATTTAGAGTAGTGGAGGCATAATCATTTTATGTCGCATCTCTTGAAAGTTGAATTGTATGACTCAATTACGAACACTGTGACCAATTGCTATGTAGAAACATTGTAACTTGTTCTTCCATGCGCACATAGCTTGTATCGACAAGTAGTCATCTTATTCACAGCAAGTTGCACAACTGAAAAAATTGTTTTTTGCTCATTCGCATAATATTTATACAATAAGATTCAAAACAAAGATATAATCTAAAGAGATATATTTGACGTTGGATGTCTCTTTCAAGATTATAATTTTTTCTTTGACTTTTCATCTCATCTAACAAGAAGTATACATTTACTCTCTGTGGTAGTGACAATTGCATAAATAATTGAATGAAAATTTTTTTTATAGTCTGACAAGTTATCAAAATCGGACAACTCTTCTGAAATCGGAAAACTTTCTTCATTGTCTTCTACTCGTTCAACCATTTCTATAATACATGCATATACATGATCAAACCAGTTTATATATTAAAATATTTCATGCTAAGATAAAATATAAAGTCATTGTAATTTTTCTCATCCAACACTTATCAAATATTTTCTGCACATTCAGTTTAGATTGTAGGATGTTGCATATATGGAGTCTCTTACTATGAACAAAACTTTTCTTTGTGAAACGAGAAGTTAATTTTTAAAATTAATTGTATGTCCTAATATCAGCCCACAGCCTTTGTTATTTAAGCTTGAAATATATGAGCAGGAAAACTCCAAAAAAATAAAATCTACTTAAATCTTTAAGTAAAAAATGTTTCTTTAATCTATGTATTACCACCATTGAAGATTGAAGTGTGTTAATAATAGTTGAAGCTTCTATAAAGAAGAATATCACATAAGCATTTGTATATAAAATAGAATCATTTCGAGAAAAGCCACTTTCTTTCTCTAACCAAATACCTGAAAGATCGACTAACATCTCATGCACAAAAAAAAATCAAGCATCCTACCAAACATTTTTAAAATAAAGAATATAAAAGAAAAAAAAAAGAAAAGGCAAAACAAAGATAATAGATTCAAACCTATAATCAATCCGATACAATTTTCTTAAGACATAAAAATCAGTTGTACTTTTGATCTATCAAATGTTACATAGGACTAAACTAGGATTTATTAGTAATTATGTTTTCTCCTCTGCTCCTAACTGTTGATTTGGTAGTTAATTCTCTAGGGTTTAATTCGGGTTCAAAAAGTCTTTTGGGGATGTTTGGCTACAATTTGGAATAATAAAATCCTGATTTTGTAAATTTTTAGAAGATTAAAATGTGAAAACTATTTGAATTAGGAATTAAAAAATATCAAATCATTAGAAACCCAAAGCTCATTTAATTAAGAATCTCATTATGCTTTCTCCAAAATAGAAACCCAAAGCTCATTAAGCTTCTCTCAAGGAATTCAATCATTAACAACAAGGACCCATTCACCCTAATAAAATGAAGTGGGCATTTAAAATAAGAAAACAAACAACGGTTTGTAATTAAATTTATTAACAAGAAAATTATCCTACTAGAACAAATCTATATATCAAAATCCACAGGAAAGTTCAAATCATTCATATTTGGTAATTTAAAGATACACTATGATACCACTTAAAATTGGAAGTTGAAAACATTTACTGCGATGATAATCAATAAAGAATTTAAGCATTTGGATCACCATCTTATCTTCATAAGGCCGAGAAATGCTATCAAAACAAAAGATTAAAAAAAAATTTAAAAAAAATTAAAAAAAAACTAAACAAACTACTTTTAGATGGAGTACATATGTTTATTCATTTTTGTAGCCAAATCGACCTAGAATGAGGCTGGTTGGACGAAGGTGTTCTAACCAAAAGAATGGTAAGAAAACTTTATACTTTCAATGACAATTTATGAGGAAAAAAAGAGATGACAAAGTGTTAAAATATAAAAGGGGACAACATGCAAATGATATAAAACAAATTTCTAAGGCACACTAGCATAGTTTCCTCATTTAATACTTATATTGCAAAAAGCAAAGGATACGATTATCCTCTTGGAAAATTTTCAAAACTAACAAAAGTAGTTATTATTGACCTCATTTTACAATGCGTCAATACCCTTATGACCTAAAAAGTCAACTTTGGTCAAATTGGTCAAACCAGACCCAATGGCCTACCCTATTGACCCAATAAGTCAACCTTATGACCTAAAAAGTCAACATTGGTCAAAATGGTCAAAGCAGACCTAATGACCAACCCTGTTGACCCCATAGGTTTATCTTTTGACCTAAAAAAGTCAATATTGGTCAAAATGGTCAAGCCAGACCCAATGACCAACCCTGTTGACCCCATAGGTCACCCTTTTGACCTAAAAAGTCAGCTTTGGTCAAATTGGTCAAACCAGACCCAGTGACCAACCCTGTTGACCCCATAGGTCAACCTTTTGACCTAAAAAGTTAACTTTGGTCAAATTGGTCAAACCAGACCTAATGAGCAACCCTGTTGACCCCATAGGTCAACCTTATGACCTAAAAAGTCAACATTGGTCAAAAAGGTCAAACCAGACTCAATGACCAACCCTGTTGACCCCATAGGTCAACCTTATGACCTAAAAAGCCAACTTTGGTCAAAATGGTCAAACCAGACCTAATTACCTACCCTCTTGACCCCATAGGTCAACCTTTTGACCTAAAAAGTCAACATTAGTCAAAATGGTCAAACCAGACCCAATGACTAACCTGTTGACCCCATAGGTTAACTTTTTGACCTAAAAAGTCAACATTGGTCAAATTGGTCAAACCAGACCCAATGACCAACCCTGTTGACCCCATAGTTCAACCTTATGACCTAAAAGTCAACATTGGTCAAAATAGTCAAACCAGACCTAATGACCAACCCTGTTGACCCCATAGGTCAACCTTATGACCTAAAAAGTCAACATTAGTCAAAATGGTAAAACCAGACCCAATGACCAACCTTGTTGACCCCAAAGTTCAACCTTTTGACCTAAAAAGTCAACTTTGGTCAAAATGGTCAAACCAGACCTAACGACCAACCCTGTTGACCCCATAGGTCAACCTTATGACCTAGAAAGTTAACTTTGATTAAATTGGTCAAACCAGACCTAATGACCTACCCTGTTGACCCCATAGGTCAACCTTATGACCTAAAAAGTCAACAGTGGTCAAAATGGTCAAACCAGACCCAATGACCAATCCTGTTGACCCATAAGTCAACCCTTTCACCCAATGACACATTTAAAACCCCACAATGACAAAATCACAAGTACTGGACATTTTAAAATTAAATTGATCAATTTGGGCTGACTTGGGTCAACCCAGGTCAAAATTAGTCAACACCTATCTATTTTGATTAAAATAGATAAAAATGAAATAAAAATAACAAAATTAATCAAATAATTAATTTCAAAATTATTTTGATTAATTAAAATGATTAATGATTTAATTTTTAATATTTTAATTAAATGACATAATTAATTAAAATGAAAATTAAATTAAAATCATAAAATGACAAAAATGATAAAATTAATCAATTAATTAATTTGAAATTGTTTTCAATTAATAAATTGATTAATAAAATATTTTCCAACAATTTTAATAGAAATTAAAAAGAAATGAAATGACATATAGCCTTCTCATAATTAATTAGGCTAAACTCATCTTAAGGCTTAATTAATAATTAAGCCCACATTAAGACCACTTAGCCATGGGTTAATACCCATCATCATGCATGAGGTGAGGTGTCACTTTCTCCTTCACTCTAAGCTTCATTTATCCATGAGGTGGCCGGCCAACATGAGGCCTCATCTTCCACCTCCCAAGCTACCCAATGGAAGGAAAACCATGCATGAAACCCCCCCTACCATGGTTAGAAGCAATGATGAGGGATGAGCTTGTGTGTTACCATTTGCCAAGCTTAAGAGATGATGTGTAAGCTCATTAGGAGGTGTAAGGACAGCTCACAAAACACCTCTTGCATGAGCCAATGGGTGAGAGCCAAAGCAATGAGATTCATCATGGAAAACTTAGGGAGAAGCATCAATGCATATCCTCAGCCGAATTGATCATCCAATGGACTAATAAAGGAGGTAACTACTCCCCTAGAACATCTTAAGTTAGGCCATAACCTCCCCTTGCTATAAATAGAACCCCATGGCCGAACCTAGCAAGAAGAAGAAAGAATTTAGGGAGAACTATAGGCTGCCCAAATCCACTTGCTCCCAACATAAAAACGCTTCCTAAGAGTCTCAGCAATCTTTTAGGATCAAATCCAAGCCATAGTTTGAGCCTATTTGAGCCAATTTGACCAAATTTCAAAAAGAGCCCCAAATTATGTACTTCTTCAAAATTCCTCCCTAAGCCCAACTTCGGATCAAATTGTCGCGAAGAATAACCTTCCATTGGAGTCCTAGAAGGCAACCATAAGATCTGATCTAGCTTGATTTGCTTGTGGCAAAGGTATGGAATTTTTCTTTACAAAATAAATCGTATTTTCGATATATCAAGTGTTATACTAGCCCAGAAGTGTATCATTACCGTATGGATGGATACTTCTCATCCAGACGATCATTTAAAAAAAAATCACTCAATTTCACCAAGAAATGAGTGAGATATTGATGTTTGAAGTTTAATGTTTTGAGGATTTTCAGATTTTTGGCCGAATTTTCTCCGCCGTCCGATTCGCGTTTTAGGAACGGACGGCGCTGATCTCTTCCCCGCGGTGTCCCGTGTTAGGATCCACGCAGCGGATCCTCCCTCCCGTTCGACGCGTACGAGGACACGCATCGAACGGCGGTGAGTTTGGCGGCGCTGTTTTAAAAAAAAAATCCATTAAATCCTTAAAAACTTCAAATATTCATATCTTTTGATCCAGAGGTCATAAACATAAAATAAAAATACCTCTGGAAAGCTCTTGAAGAGGAGAAAATTATGAGACCAAAATCATAATTTTATTCTCAGTATTTAATTTTTAATTAATTTAATACTCTCTAGAGTATTTTAATTATTAAAAATTATTTTTAATTCAAAAAATTATGAAACTTGGAGGCATTTATCTTTATGTTCTTAGGGACCTTCCATGATTTTTCTAAGGACAGAAAACATGTCTAGGACACTTTTCTTTAATTTTCAAATTTCTTTATAATTATTTCAAATAATAATTATAAAAATTGAAAATTAAGGAAAATAAAAATGCAAATGGCTAGAAATGATAGGGCAACAAACAATAACCCTAAGAAAATTATTTCTAAGTCATAGAAATCATTTTGAATGGTATTTTAAAATTTAGGGTTAAAATTCTTTATTAATTAAATAATTTTAATCCTAAAAATAACCCTTTATAAATATAACATATTTTCATCAACAATAAAAGTTTGAAAATGGTTCTAGTCTATGATAGACTAGTGATAAACTTCACTTAAGTCTAAAATGACCAAATTGTACTTAACTAAATTTAAAATAACAATTAAACCCATTAAACCTTACTTAAATTAGGTTTAATATAAAAGTTAAATCTTAATTAAGTTTAAAGACATATTAAACTTAATTAAACTTTTTTATTAAGTTTAAAAACATAATAAACTTAATTAACCCATTAAACCTTACTTAAATTAGGTTTAATATAAAAATCAAATCTTAATTAAGTTTAAAGACATATTAAACTTAATTAATCAAAATTAAACTTTTTAATTAAGTTTAAAGATATAATAAACTTAATTAACCCATTAAACCTTACTTAAATTTGGTTTAATATAAAAATTATATCTTAATTAAGTTTAAAGACACATTAAACTTAATTAACCAAAATAAAACCTTTTAATTAAGTTTAAAAGATAAATTAAGCTTAATTAATTAAACCTTACTTAAATTAGGTTTAAATACAAAAATTAAATTTTTAATTGGGTTTAAAGATATATTAAACATAATTAACCAAAACCAAACCTTTAATTAAGTTTAAAGATATATTAAACTTAATTAACCTCCTTACACATTAGGTTTAATCAAACTTAAACCCTAATTAGGTCTAACCCATTAGACCTAATTAAACCATTAAACCTTAACTAACCAAGGTTTAATCAAACTTAAACTCTAATTAGGTCTAACCCATTAGACCTAATTAAACCATTAAACCTTAACTAACCAAGGTTTAATCAAACTTAAACTCTAATTAGGTCTAACCCATTAGACCTAATTAAACCATTAGACCTTAACTAACCAAGGTTTAATCAAGCATAAACCTTAATTAGGTCTAACCCATTAGACCAATTAAACCATTAAACCTTAATTTACCAAGGTTTAACCAAACATAAACTATAATTAGGTCCAACCCATTAGACCTAATTAAACCATTAAACCTTAATTAACTAAGGTTTAATCAAACATAAACCCTAATTAGGTCTAACCCATTAGACCTAATTAAACCATTAGACCTTAACTAACTAAGGTTTAATCAAACACAAACCCTAATTAGGTCTAACCCATTAGACCTAATTAAACCATTAAACCTTAACTAACCAAACTTAAACCCTAATTAGGTCCAACCCATTATACCTAATTAAACCATTAGTCCTTAACTAAGTAAGGTTTAATCAAACATAAAACTTAATTAAGTCTAACTCATTAGACCTAATTAAACCATTAAGTCTTAACTAAGTAAGACTTAATCAAACACAAATCCTAATTAAGTCTACTACATTAGACTTAATTAATTATTAAATCTTAATCAACTAAGGTTTAATTAGACCCAAATCCAACCTTTTAGTCCAAATCCAACATAACATAAACATAACATAACTTGAGTCAATTCTAACTTGAACTCAAGATAACCTAAACCTTAGGTTCAACCCACATTGAACCTAATCTAAACTTAACCTAACTTGAGTCCAATCTAACTTGAACTTAAGTTAACCTAAACCTTAGGTTTACCCACATCGGACCTAATCTAAACCTAACCTAGCTTGAGTCCAATCTAACTTGAACTCAAGTTAACCAAAACCTAAGGTTCAACCCACATCGAACCTAATCTAAACCTAACCTGACTTGAGTCCAATCTAACTTGAACTCAAGTTAACCTAAACTTTAGGTTCAACCGACATTGAATCTAATTTAAACCTAACCTAGCTTGAGTCCAATCTAACTTGAACTCAAGTTAACCTAAACCTTAGGTTCAACCCACATTGAACCTAATCTAAACCTAACCTGACTTGAGTCTAATCTAACTTGAACTCAAGTTAACCTAAACTTTAGCTTCAACCCACATTGAGTCTAATCTAAACCTAATTTAGCTTGAGTCCAATCTAACTTGAACTCAAGTTAACCTAAACCTTAGGTTCAACCCACATTGAACCTAACCTAAACCTAACCTAACTTTAGTCCAATCTAACTTGAACTCAAGTTAACCTAAACCTTAGGTTCAACCCACATTGAACCTAATCTAAACCTAACCTAACTTGAGTCCAATCTAACTTGAACTCAAGTTAACCTAAACCTTAGGTTCAACCAACATTGAGCCTAACTTAAATTAAAACCTTAGGTTCAACCTATCTTAAACTCAAATCAAATTTTAATTTAACCCACATTGAACCTAACCTAAAACTCAAGTTAACCTAAACCTTAGGTTCAACCCACATTGAGACTAACTTAAATTAAAACCTTAGGTTCAACCTAACTTAAACTCAAATGAAATTTTAATTTAACCCACATTGAACTAAAAATCAACCTTAAGTTTAGGTTCAACCTGACTTGAACCTAACTTAATCTAAACTCAAAATTTAACTTAAGTCTAACCCACATTAGACTCAAGTCAAACCAAATATAGGTTCAACCTGACATGAACCTAACCCAAAAACATAACTTAAGTCTAACCCATAATAGACTTAAGTCAAACCACACTTAGGGTTAACACGATATAAACATAAGTCTAACCTAATCCTTAGGTTCAACCTAACTTGAACCTAAACTAAAACCCGGCTTAAGTTCAATCTTAAGTCTAGGTCTAACTTTAAATAGACTTAATTAAAACTTAAGTCTTATCTAAAAGAGACTTAGATGGTCTGCAAATCTAATTGAGTCTAATTTATTAGACTTGATTAACCTTTATGTCCTATTTAAACAAGACTTAAAACTTAATTAAATCTATTCTGAACCAAACCTTTTAACTTAAGTTCAAACAGACATGAACTCAAGTTAAATAGATTCAATCAACATTGAATCTAACTTAGGTTCAACTAGATATGAACCCAAGTTAATTCAATCAATTTTAAATCTAATTTCAAACCTTTTAACTTGAGATCAGATAGACATGAACTCAAGTTAAATAGATTCAATCAACATTGAATCTAACTTAGGTTCAACTAGACATGAACCCAAGTTAATTCAATCAATATCGAATCTAATTTCAAACCATTTAACTTAAGTTCGAACGGACATGAACTCGAGTTAAATAGATTCAATCAACATTGAATCTAACTTAGGTTCAACTAGACATGAACCCAAGTTAATTCAATCAATATTGAATCTAATTTAAAACCTTTTAACTTAAGTTCAGACAGACATGAACTCAAGTTAAATAGATTCAATCAACATTGAATCTAACTTAGGTTCAACTAGACATGAACCCAAGTTAATCCAATCAATATTCAATCTAATTTCAAACCTTTTAACTTAAGTTCAGACAGACATGAACTCAAGTTAAATAGATTTAATCAACATTGAATCTAACTTAGGTTCAGCTAGACATGAACCCAAGTTAATTCAATCAATATTGAATCTAATTTCAAACCTTTTAACTTAAGTTCAGACAGACATGAACTCAAGTTAAATAGATTCAATCAACATTGAATCTAACTTAGGTTCAACTAGACATGAACCCAAGTTAATTCAATCAATATTTAATCTAATTTCAAATCTTTTAACTTAAGTTCAGACAGACATGAACTCAAGTTAAATAGATTCAATCAACATTGAATCTAACTTAGGTTCAACTAGACATGAACCCAAGTTAATTCAATCAATATTTAATCTAATTTCAAATCTTTTAACTTAAGTTCGAACGGACATGAACTCAAGTTAAATAGATTAATCAACATTGAATCTAACTTAGGTTCAACTAGACATGAACCCAAGTTAATTCAATCAATTTTAAATCTAATTTCAAACCTTTTAACTTGAGATCAGATAGACATGAACTCAAGTTAAATAGATTCAATCAACATTGAATCTAACTTAGGTTCAACTAGACATGAACCCAAGTTAATTCAATCAATATTGAATCTAATTTCAAACCATTTAACTTAAGTTCAGACAGACATGAACTCAAGTTAAATAGATTCAATCAACATTGAATCTAACTTAGGTTCAACTAGACATGAACCCAAGTTAATTCAATCAATATTGAATCTAATTTCAAACCTTTTAACTTAAGTTCAGACAGACATGAACTCAAGTTAAATAGATTCAATCAACATTGAATCTAAATTAGGTTCAACTAGAAATGAACCCAAGTTAATTCAATCAATTTTGAATCTAACTTCAAACCTTTTAACTTAAGTTTAGACAGACATGAACTCAAGTTAAATAGATTCAATAAACATTGAATCTAACTTAGGTTCAACCAGACTTGAACCCAAGTCAATTCAATCAATATTGAATCTAATTTCAAACCTTTTTACTTAAGTTCAGACAAACATGAACTCAACTTAAATAGATTCAATCAACATTGAATCTAACTTAGGTTTAACTAGACATGAACCCAAGTTAATTCAATCAATATTGAATCTAATTTCAAACCTTTTAACTTAAGTTAAGACAGACATGAACTCAAGTTAAATAGATTCAATCAACATTAAATCTAACTTAGGTTCAACTAGACATGAACCCAAGTTAATTCAATCTATATTGAGTCTAATTTCAAACCTTTTAACTTGAGTTCAGACATACATGAACTCAAGTTAAATAGATTCAATCAACATTGAATCTAACTTAGGTACAACCAGACATGAACCCAAGTCAATTCAATCAATATTGAATCTAATTTCAAATCTTTTAACTTAAGTTCAGATAGACATGAACTCGAGTTAAATAGATTCAATCAACATTGAATCTAACTTAGGTTCAACCAGACATGAACCCAAGTTAATTCAATCAATATTGAATCTAATTTCAAACCTTTTAACTTAAGTTCAAACAGACATGAACTCAAGTTAAATGGATTCAATCAACATTGAATCTAACTTAGGTTCAACCAGACATGAACCCAAGTCAATTCAATCAATATTGAATCTAATTTCAAACCTTTTAACTTAAGTTCAGACAGACATGAACTCAAGTTAAATAGATTCAATCAACATTGAATCTAACTTTGGTTCAACCAGACATGAACCCAAGTCAATTCAATCAATATTGAATCTAATTTCAAACCTTTTAACTTAAGTTTAGACAGACATGAACTCAAGTTAAATAGATTCAATCAACATTGAATCTAACTTAGGTTTAACCAGACATGAACCCAAGTCAATTAAATCAATATTGAATCTAATTTCAAATCTTTTAACTTAAGTTCACATAGACATGAACTCAAGTTAAATAAATTCAATCAACATTGAATCTAACTTAGGTTCAACTAGACATGAGCCCAAGTTAATTCAATCAATATTGAATCTAATTTAAAACCTTTTAACTTAAGTTCGAGCAGTACATGAACTCGAGTTAAATAGATTCAATCAACATTGAATCTAACTTAGGTTCAACTAGACATGAACCCAAGTTAATCCAATCAATATTCAATCTAATTTCAAACCTTTTAACTTAAGTTCGAACGAGACATGAACTCGAGTTAAATAGATTTAATCAACATTGAATCTAACTTAGGTTCGGCTAGACATGAACCCAAGTTAATTCAATCAATATTGAATCTAATTTCAAACCTTTTAACTTAAGTTCGAGACAGACATGAACTCAAGTTAAATAGATTCAATCAACATTGAATCTAACTTAGGTTCAACTAGTACATGAACCCAAGTTAATTCAATCAATATTTAATCTAATTTCAAATCTTTTAACTTAAGTTCGAACGGACATGAACTCGAGTTAAATAGATTCAATCAACATTGAATCTAACTTAGGTTGAACTAGACATGAACCCAAGTTAATTCAATCAATATTGAATCTAATTTCAAACTTTTTAACTTAAGTTTAGACAGACATGAACTCAAGTTAAATATATTCAATTGTCGGCATTTTTTTTAGGTTGTGTTTTATTTTTGAAAAGAGGTCGCCTACAGAAATTGTCGGTGAATTTTTAATTTAATTTAAATAAATAATTTAAAAAGTAGTATTTGATTTTGAAAATAATTTTAAATTTGAAAAATTTTAAGATATGAAATCAAACCGATCTCACATCCAAAATAGTTTATACAAACGAGCACCGCACCACAAACCGTGTATCTATCCTGAAGAATAAGCACACTGCTTAACGATGGGGCTCGATTAAATAAACTAGAAGACTTGTGACATCCGTTTGGTCTACGAACCAATTTTATAAGCCAACAAATTCCCCTGCTTAATATAAATGAATTAATCAGGGTTTATATTACCTGGGTTCTTAAAGTTCCCTATAAGGGCAAGCTCCTATAGTTAATTACATCTTAAATGAAGCAAATCATTTAAGAAAACTCTCGATAATGATCAGTGACTTTGCTCTCAAGAATTTCAAAGTTTAAGGTTTCCAAAGGATTGGATTTTGGAAATTTCAACAGGGAATGGATCAAATTTAGAACAGTTATTTTCAGGAGTCCAATGGAAGAGGAGTAGGAGAAGCTGAAGATCCAAGAAGAATCTTGGAAACTTCCTAAACTATCCTATTGTTTGGCTCATATTTAAGAAAATCCTAATATTATCAGATATTTCAATCTTGCTAGTTTTAATTAATTTGGATTTATATTTGTACGATAAAATCATACAAATAACCTCGAAGATATGAGGGTTTATGTCGTACTAAACGACTACCTCGGAGTCCTAAGACTGGTTAGGGCTTAATTTACATGACATGATCATGCGAATGCCTAACGAAGGGTTGAGGATTTATGTTGCACTAGGCAAACTACCTCGAAATCCTATGGCTCGGTTATTTAATTCTAAGAAATTTTTGCTGAAGTAGAGTTGTTTTGCTGACGAAGATGGTCGTGCTGCCCACCGTGCTCCAAGCTCCTTGTTGTTGCAGAGGTTTAGTTTTAGAAGATTGTAATCAAAAGAGAAGAGAAGAGTTTGGTTTTAGGAATATTAAAGTCCAAGTGTTTTTGCTGTTTTATTTAAAACAAATCTTAAAGTTGATTATAACAGAACCGATTAAGATCCCACGGTTCCGTCATCCCGGCACCATTATTTTCATTGAATTCACTTAGTCCAGATGAATTTGCTAAACTCAACTGAATGAGTTCCACACTTTCATTTAGACCGTGGGAAATCCCGTTAGCAACACGTGGGTTACATCATCCGAGGTATTCCCGATCATTCAACGAGACATTTTAATTTAGTTGCAATTGTAGTTTTGTGTTCTATTTGTGATTAAATATTGAGTTGTTTTTATATTTTGAAATGTTGTGGCGGTGATTTTTTTTCTTGCAGTGACTTTTAATTTAGTTTTGGTTTGAATTCAGGGACTATCCTAAAGGTTTTGGTTTTCATGCAACAGTTATTTATCATGCAAGAAAAGTAAAGTGCATTTGCAATAAAGTAAATTACACTAAAATAAAAGCGTACTTGGAGGGTCTTCCCGTCATCCCAAGCTGCACTTAAAACACATGTTAAGGCATTTAAATATTTCAACAAGTACCTAGGTAAAGCTAAGGGAAATGTTTAGGTTATCTATCAAAGTCCTAATCCTATAGCTAGTTATCTCCTATGACGTCTAGGTTCTTGTGTTTTGGTTTAAGGATAATTTTCTTCATCAAAGGACAATTAAGTTCAATTGTTCTTATAAACGTCCTATTATATTGAGGAAGTGCTTAAGACAAATCTTAAACATCTTTTCAATATTTCTAGGATCGTTTTAAGTCCAAGAGAATTTAATTATACAAGTGAATTAATCATCCGGGAATTTAAGTGTTATTCTTTTGCTCGATGAACTTAGGACATTTGAATATCCTATAAGTGAGGTAACACTTCACTTGATGTTTCATTTAAGAGTTATAATAATAAGAGCTTTTAAAAGGGCAAATCATGTTATTAAGTATTTTTATGATTTAGACTTAATGATTTAATTCTAATTTTTGATTTAATTATAAAAAATTAGTTTAAGTTTGGAATATTGTTCAAGTTATTTTAGGTTTAATTCTTAATAATTTCATTTGGGTTTGTTATTAAATGATTTTAATTTAATTTAATTCAATTCAATTTAATTTAATTTACCTTAATTTAAATTTAATTTCAATTTAATTTAATTTTAATTTAATTTTATTTTAATTTAATTTAATTTAATTTAATTTTAATTTAATTTAATTTTAATTTAATTTATAATTTAGTTGATTTTAATTTAATTTAATTTGATTTTAATTTAATTTAATTTAATTTTAATTTAATTTTAATTTGGATTATTATTTTAATCTTTTAATTAAGAATTAAATATTATTGAAGTGATTCATTTAGGGATTTTAAAATTAAAGAATAAATATCTTCTTAAATAATATCCCTACTTTATAATTTAAAAAAATTTTATTAATCTTCCAAATTTAATTAATTAATTAATTAAGGTTTACCTTAATTATTCTTAAAATGGTTGGTGGGTTTCTACCCTTAACCATTTAAGTTTCAATCATCCAAAATCAGTTTAAAATCAAATATTTTATCCTCCCCTTTTGATTAATCTTAAAATTTTAATTAAAGGTTGAAAATTTTAATTACCATTTTTACCCTTCAAGCTTAATAATTCTATAACTCACTAAATTAAGCTCAAATGAACTTGAAATTTTTATGTGACCTCACTTACATGTCAATTAAGACATTAGAGGAGAAAATGTGATTTTTCTGTATTTAATTTATTTATGTAATTATTTTTAATGGAAAATAGGGGTTTTCATGGAAAATTCAATAACATGACCAAGGAAATGTGTCTATCCTTAATAAAATTATGGGATGTTCCTAATGACCAGAGGACCACTTAGACTAATTTTGGTGATTTTTTGAATTTTATTTTATTTATTATAATTATTTTGATTTTTGGAGTATTAATTAATTTAAAAAAAAAAATAAAGGTTGAAAAATGAATTTTATATTTTTCAAAAATCTTTTTGATATCAGAGAAATTAGAAACCAATTTTTATAATTTTCTGATTTTTCTTTGATTTATTAGAATTATTTTAGTGAAAAGGTTGGAAAAATACATTTTTTAATATTAAAAATTACATTAAGCCTTTAAAATTCAATATCTTACCCTAGGGACTTAGGAAAAATATTTAGTTTGTTCTTAAGTGATTAGAATTCAAAATGTGACATTTTGGTGATTTTTATTATTTTTTTAATTATTAAAATATTAAAATAAGCTTAAAAATCAACTTTTTTTAGAAAATTACAATTTTAATTTTCTTAAATTCCTCTGATATTAGAGAGGCTCCAAAACCAATTTTGTGAATTTTTGAAATCTATTTTGTGAGTTATAAATTTTTAAAGTTTAATTTTACCCATTTTTACTTAAGAGGCTTAATTAACCCATTTGGTGGGGTTAATCAAGTCCAATTGTTTTCAAATTTTTATGTGGTGTTCTCCTATCCCTAAAGGATAGTGGAGAATTGTTTTTAAGTTTATTTGATGAATAGTTAACCCTAATTAATTAAATTTCACTTTTGGGTATTTTGGCCAATTAAGGTTGTTCAGAATGAATTAACTCAAGAATTATTTTTCCTAGGGTCCTCTGGTCATAAGAAACATCACCAAAGTTTCCTAGAATTTATTTCTCAACATGCTAATTATTGGAATTAAAATAATTAAAACAGTGACATGAATTTGAAAAATCAATAACTTCTCATAGGGATGGCCTCGACCTTGGAAAATTCGGGGAATGTGCCCAAGTTCGAGGCTTCAAAAGCCCTATGGTCTCATGCCATGGTGAATTTCCTATATGCATGGAGAATTGAAATAGTGCAGAGAGTAAATAAATAATTAAAAATAAAATACTTGATGAAATTACATGATTTCTTTTCCACATTATTTTTCTCTGTTCACTGAGCAAGAGGGTATTTTTATTTTATTTTTAGGATTTTTCTACACAAAGTTATGAATTTTCAAAGTTATGGTAATTAAATAAATAGAAAATAACCCTAATTTCCTACTTATCCACGCGGCGCCACGCCATCCTCGGCAGCTCCGAAAGGCCACGCGTCGTCTCCTGATTCGGCGCCGCCATCCGACTCAGCGCTCCAGGGGCCCGCGGTTCATGTCCCATTACTCTGTCCGGCGGAATCCTTGCCGTCCGCTCGATACACACGCGATCCGACGGCTCCTGGTCATCGTCTACGACTGGTGTGAACCCGTGACCGTTAACCTTCTAATCCTAATTTCTCACTAGATTCTCAACAGATTTTCGAGTTCTTATGCTCTATGGATTTGCCTTGAAGAGACGAACACATCCATACGGTAAACATGTATTGAAATTAACCCAAACTAAATTGAGAATCTCTGGAAGCTCGGGAAGAAGAGTGAGTTAATACCTTTGCTCAGAGAAGTGAAGCTTCGATCTGAGAGTTGTGTCACGTTCGATTGGGTCCAAGCAAGCTCCAGATGAAGTCCCTCGGCACAGTAAATTGTTTAGGTATGATTTCGACCAAGCCCGATCACAAAGCTTGAAGGCTGGAAGCAATGGCCGGCTCGGAGAAGGGGCTTTTGCTGGTAAACTTCTTCTCTTGGTCTGGTGAAGGTGTAGGACCAATCAATTTGGGGATTGGCTCACTGTGGAGAAGTGTCCTGGTTTTGGGCTTGGATTTCAACTCTGAAATTGAGCTCACAGAGAGGAAATGGCAGGGGGATTTCAGTGGGGACCAAGTTCTCTATGTGTGGGGAGTAGTCTGGAACAATTTTGGCAGAGTTTCCTTAAGGTTTGTTTCAGCACCTCATTTGGTCGAGAGGTGGTGGTGTTTAAATAGGCATGGCTGGAGGCTCTCCGTGGGGAGTTAGGGCTTAGGATCACTGCTAGGTCAAGGGAAGAATGCACCATGGTGGCCATTGGGCATGGGGCGGCTCGGCGAGTGGGAATTCCAAACTTTGGCTCCTCCCGAGGTCTCGACCGTGGTGTTTTCCAACGATCCGAGCGGCTGGCCGCGGAGCATGGGTCACCCTCGAGTCCGAGTGGGTCGTGGTCGGTTTTTAGTGTAGCGATCGGGCTTTGCCATGTGTCAAAATCTTGGATTAAAATGGCATGAGGGAAGGCCAATTTTGGCTTGATTTGGTCAAGTCCACCTTTTGGCTTGGTTCACCCTTCAAGGTGGCTTTGGGTGTTGTGGGAGTCAAAGGAATCGAATTGGTTTGGCATGGAAAAGTCCTTATCCAAATATATTTGGATTAAATTTGTGTTAAGGGAATCATGGTTAAGGCTAATGACTTTAGGAGATTAAGGAAAGAGTCTCCTTCTTTTGCCCAAAATGGCATGGTGACATGTAAAGAGGCTCTCATGGCTTCCATGTGGCTCATGCATGGCTTCATGGCTCATCTTTGGCTTGGGAAAAGTTAAGTCAACTTCATGAAAAAAGGGTTTTGTGAATTTTGGCATTTTGATGGGAATTGTTATGAGGCTTGATTTGGAATTGTTCAATTGATAAATTAGGACTTTAGGAATGATTTTAAATTGAATGTGTGATGAGGGAAAGTGTCATGTGGGCTTTAGATTGATTTGGGCTTTTGAATTTGGTGGAAGTGGGCTTTTAGGAGGGCTTAATGGGATGACCCCTTTAGGTTTACAAATGAATCCATGGATGGGAATTTTATAGAAGTTTAGGCGAAATAATTGTTGGGTTTGATTTAGGAATATGTCATAAGTGATTTGAAATGAGTTTGGAGTGATTTGGGTTTGAATTGGGTTGGATTTGAGTTGATTTGGTAAATGGGCCAATGTAGGTCAAATTAGGCTAACTTGGGCCAATGTTGGGATAGGGTTGAAATTGATGTAAAATTAATGTTGAGAAATGTTTATGGGAGTGTTTCAAAGAGGCTTTGACTTTGGTTGGGTTTTGATTTTGGGATTTGGGCTTATTTGGGTTAGGTTTGAGTTTAGGTCAAAATTGGCCCTTTTGGTTTTGGGTTGAATTTGAGTGGGGTTTGGGTCCAAATTTTGGGAAAATCATGTTAGTTTTTTGTTTATGGGGATGTTAGGGAAGGTTTATAAAAGGTTTGGGGTTAATTGGAGTTGAATTGGTTTGGTTTGGGCTAAGTTTGGGTCATGGGTCCAAATTGCACCTTAAATTCATAAGTGAAATTGGACCCAAATGTCAATCAAATTGGACTTGGATTTGGTCTAGATTGATATTAGGGATATTGAATTGAAGTTTAGAATTGAATTGGACCAAAATTGGCGTCAATTGGGTAGGTTTGGTTTGACATTGGGTTCACTTGGGTTAAGAATGAGCTAAATTGGGGGTTTTGGAAAAAGTGGGGTAAATTTACAAAATCAGCCCATGGTGTAGTTGAACAAAATGAAATTAGAAATATTTGAGATTTTGTGGAATTTTCTAGGAATTTTCTGAATTTTTGGATTTTTTGGCTAAGAGGGGCATTTTGGGTATTTGGAGGGCATTGGGTGGTACTTTTGGAATTTTTGGTATTTTTGGCTATTGATGATCAATTTGAGTGGTGAGGAAATGTTCAAGGTTAATTTTGGGGAATTTTGGGTGATTTGGAAATTTTGGAGGATTTGGGCAATTTTAAGGGCTTTTGGTAGGTTTGATAGGTGTAGGGTCCCCGGGGTAAAAAATTGAAATTTTGGAAAAGAGAAGATTGATCAAATATGTGTGAAATGGAATCACTTTTATTGAGCCATGAAGCCATATTAAGCCTATATGAGCCATGAGAGGACTCATTTGAGGCATTCACCATGTTGTTCCTAACCCTCTTAACCAGGGGCTTAGGGGTTAAGGTCCATTCATATGAATTGCCTACATGAGTCAGGGAATCAAGTTGGGTATGGGTGTGGTTTTAGGATTTAGATTGTGTGTGTGGGAGTGTAGAGTATGAGTGTAGTGAGTGTGTAAGTCAACCTTCACTGGACTAAGCTACCCAAGGTGGTCCTAAGGCCAAAGAGTCCATGGGGAACTCATCCTTTAAACCTTCACTTTTGATTTCAACCCTCTAGGTGATTAGGGGTCTACAATCAAGCTTGTGGGGTTTGCAGCGAGACAAGAAGTAGTTTTAAATTTCTAAAGGATGGGTCCCAATTCTAGTCCTCTAAGATTAGTCAAAGGAAGAGCCTAAGGCTAGATCCTAAGCACTAAAGAGGGAAGAGAGGACCTCATCAAAAATGAGGTCAACATCAATCAACATTGAATCTAACTTAGGTTCAACTAGACATGAACCCAAGTTAATTAAATCAATATTGAATCAAATTTCAAACTTTTTAACTTAAGTTTAGACAAACATGAACTCAAGTTAAATAGATTCAATCAACATTGAATCTAACTTAGGTTCAACTAGACATGAACCCAAGTTAATTCAATCAATTTTGAATCTAATTTCAAACCTTTTAACTTGAGATCAGACAGACATGAACTCAAGTTAAATAGATTCAATCAACATTGAATCTAACTTAGGTTCAACTAGACATGAACCCAAGTTAATTCAATCAATATTGAATCTAATTTCAAACCTTTTAACTTAAGTTCGAATAGACATGAACTCAAGTTAAATAGATTCAATCAACATTGAATCTAACTTAGGTTCAACTAGACATGAACCCAAGTTAATTCAATCAATATTGAATCTAATTTCAAACCTTTTAACTTAAAGTTCGAATGGATCATGAACTCAAGATAAATAGATTCAATCAACATTGAATCTAACTTAGGTTGAACTAGACATGAACCCAAGTTAATTCAATCAATTTTGAATCTAATTTAAAACTTTTTAACTTAAGTTTAGACAGACATGAACTCAAGTTAAATAGATTCAATCAACATTGAATCTAACTTAGGTTTAACTAGACATGAACCCAAGTTAATTCAATCAATATCGAATCTAATTTCAAACCTTTTAACTTAAGTTCGAATGGACATGAACTCAAGTTAGATAGATTCAATCAATATTGAATCTAACTTAGGTTCAACTAGACACGAACCCAAGTTAATTCAATCAATATTGAATCTAATTTCAAACCTTTTAACTTAAGTTCGCACGGACATGAACTCAAGTTAAATAGATTCAATCAACATTGAATCTAACTTAGGTTAAACTAGACATGAACCCAAGTTAATTCAATCAATATTGAATCTATTTTTGAACCTTTTAACTTAAGTTCAGACAGACATGAACTCAAGTTAAATAGATTCAATCAACATTGAATCTAACTTAGGTTCAACCAGACATGAACTCAAGTCAATTCAATCAATATTGAATCTAATTTCAAACCTTTTAACTTAAGTTCGAACGTGACATGAACTCAAGTTAAATAGATTCAATCAACATTGAATCTAACTTAGGTTCAATCAGACATGAACCCAAGTCAATTCAATCAATATTGAATCTAATTTAAAATCTTTTAACTTAAGTTCAGACAGACATGAACTCAAGTTAAATATATTCAATCAACATCGAATCTAATTTAGGTTTAACCAGACATGAACCCAAATTAATTCAATCAATATTGAATCTAATTTCAAACCTTTTAACTTAAGAACTCAAGTTAATTCAGAATTTAGGTTTAAAATCAAAATATAAATTCAACATTTCAAACCAAAACTGACATAATCAACAAAAAAAATTGACATTTCAAAATAATTCGACATAAATTGACATCCAAGACATATCCAAATATTTTGTGATGTTATTTCTGACAATGTTTTCTTCGCAGGGTGAAAACAAGAAATTTCGCTTAGATTTTCTTTACATGTTATAGGGTGTACTAACTCTATTTTGTAGGACGACATTCTAGGCGAACAAAAACAAAACTAAAACTTTTAGGTTAGACATATAACCTGAAACATTTGACAACAAAAACAAAACTAAAACTTTTAGGTTAGACATATAACCTGAAACTTTTCAACAAAACAACGACATTAACAACAAAAACAAAACCAAAACCTTTAGGTTAGACATATAACCTGAAACTTTTGACAACAAAAACAAAACCAAAACTTTTAGGTTAGACACATAACCTAAAACTTTTCAACAAAACAATGACATTGACAACAAAAATAAAACCAAAACTTTTAGGTTAGACATATAACCTGAAATTTTTCAACAAATCAACAGCATTGACAACAGAAATAAAACCAAAATCTTTAGGTTAGACATAATACCTAAAGTATTCAATAACATGATATAACGACATTCGGGAATGATAGTGGGTACATCTCTCCTTAAAATAAATTCTTAGAAAACAAATGATTAACATTAATCAGAAGTTTTCTTAAACAATTAAAAATTGTTTAAGGTCTAATTAACTATAGAGGCTTGCCTCTATAGGAGATCTAAAAGAACCCAAAATAGATTTATCATGATTTTCTTAATATAAAAATTCTAGAATATCCTCATATAAGAATTATCATAAACATCTTTTTCTACTATTAGTCCTAAAAATTCTCTAAATTGTTCATAGGATTTATATGAATAAAACTAGGCTAATATTAGATGACGACTCCTTGACATTGACACCCAAACCCAATCTCTTTCTGCCGACAAGAGAGAGAGAGAGATGCAGGGGACACCAGCTATATATGGTCAAGATATAATTTGCCCTGCAATAAATGTTGAGCATGTTTTAAAATTATCCCGAGGACCTCTATTTGTCCAATACGTTAAGCAAAAATACAGATGCAAACTTAGAGAAAACTAAAACAAATAGAAAAAAATGAGAGAAAACTAAAATATAAAGACCAAACATAGTATTATTCTATGTAAGAAAGGTCTTGCATTTAACATCTAGAAATAGTAAACATGAAACAAAAGTATCTTCTAGAAGAAGTGGAATTTTATCTTGACTATTAAATAAATTTTGAGAGCCAATTTCTAAGAAAGCTACGAAAATAAGTCATCCAATGACAATGGTATACTATTATAATGAACGTATGTCATTTAAAATTTTTTTATTTGCAAAAATATATTAAATTTAAAAAATCAACAAATGAATAATGGTTGTTATGATTGCTATGACTAGTGAAATATTGAAAGTATGTCCTTGATATGAATTTTTTAAAAGGGAGTGCAGCACAGGCAAGGTCAGATATTGATGAGATATTATTTTGAGCAAGGACAATAAAAGCATCAAACTATTGATGAGATGCCTTCTTCTAAATTATATGTATTTTAGATATCAAAGGAACCATCAAAGAAGCATGATACATGTTATCTCAATGATAACATGTATCAAGCAGTGACATTCTATGTTCTACTAAACTGTTATGATGTTCAACCATTTATATAGTAAGATTTCTACTAATAAAATTTTTTTTGAGTTATCACTCGAATTTGTTATACTAATTAACAATGATATTAGTTTGTTAAATGTTAGTTTAGACTTAGAGGATGACTCTGCATAAGCCAAAAGATTGAAGTAATTTTTTTGACATGGTTCAAATTATAAATATGTTGAAGTAACTATTTAATTCAATAATACATAATGTAATTTTTTTCCTCAAACTAAATCTAATTATATTTTGATACTTCTTATCATTTCATAATTTAGCAGACCAAGTTATAGATCAGAGCTTATTAGATCTTGCTAGAGAGTCTAATCACAGTGTCACCACATGATAAATATTTGATGTGGGTGGTCATAAATTTCACACGAGTGTCAGGTGTGAAGGGAAGAAGATACATAGTTATAGTATTTTCATCAATAGAAACACGCCTTTGGATAGTGATATCAGTTATTATGATAAACTTGAAGTAGTGTAATTGTAATAGCTGGGATATGTTGTGTGTAATGTACGCTTGTTCAATTATGAGTGGTTTGGTCTTGTTCTTAATCGAGGATCAAGTATACAAAATCTAATTGATATTATCAAAGTCAAAATGAACAGAAGATATGCAAAATTTAATTCATTTATTGTAGCAAGTCAAACTAGCCAAGTTGATTACCTTTTATACGATGGTAGTGCAAGAGATAAAATTGTTTGGGTCATTGTTATAAATAATAAACAAAGAAGAACTATTGAGATGCAATATTATTAAGCCCATCCATAAATAACAAGAAATGTCAGATTTTCTAATTGACGAGTATATTGAGCCCAAGGGAGACTCATAAATTAACTTTTATATTATAATGCATTCAATGATATTTTGTGCAACTAATATTTCTATTTCGGGTTCTACAATGCAGCCTGTCAAGTGTATCACGGAGATCATCATAAGTAGATATGATTCTCAATATAAATTCTAGAGGCAGATCCTGATCGCAACTTAAGGCATGTGGTTTTAGGAGTTCAAGGTAAAATCGATTAATTTGAATTATTTTTATAATTTCATGTTAACTTTTTATTCTAATAAATATTTAATAATTTTAAATTTGTATAGGTCCTTCCATTAGCTGCCAAAACGTCACTAACATATCTGACATGTTTTTAAGGTTCAAAATAGACATCAATTGAGTGATATATTCAACATGGCCCATAAAAAAGGTGAGCAGCCTATCTGAGTTGTGGAGGACATTTGAGGATAGTTGAGTAGTGCCCGAGTCTCTACTAATTACTAGAGAAAGATGGTAACAAACCAACAGAACATCAGGACCGAGGGCGCCATGGGCATTGTGCTCCATATTGGAGGATCAATCACATATGCTACCAAAACTTGGTAAGATTCAAGGAATACTTGATAATTCAGAGATGCAATTATTGTATACATTTTTTTTTCCATGTCCATAGACTTGGGTGCTTGGTCGGTTTCCCACCATTGTAGAGTTACTTATATGAACACAATGGCATTTAGGAATGTAACAACTGATCTATGACCTCTCTCGACATGTCAATGTACATAAAAAAATGATTATCTAAATTTTTCTTGCATCATTAATGTCAAATGATGATTAATTCTTGGTTTTCATTTTATAGAAGGGGTACAAGCACATCCAAGGCACGCAGAGCCAGAGGAAGAGCTAGAGCCAAACAACCACTAGTAGTAATGGTAGTTAGTCTACCATTTTGGAGTTTGATTTTGAAATGTGGAAGTAGGTGGTAAGGACGAAAAAGGGGCAAGGTGTACAACTTGAGCATGAGGAACTTGTTCGAGATGTCACAGCTACGATTGAGGAGCTCCGTCATTTGTGTGAAGGCCAACAAAATGTTGAGGATACTATAGCACGATTGACGGAGCAGATCATAGATCACCGTAACAGGCGACCTTTGAGTTCGATTGTTGAAGAGAAGTGAGAGGAGGGGTGCATGATGATGAATTTGACCATGATGCCCTTTATTTTTTTCTTGTTGAGTATGTGGACATTTTATTATTGGTATTTACATTATATGTTTAGATGTGAACTTTTATAGATTTAGAGTAATGTTTGTTAAATTATATTTGCATTCATTGTTGATACTTATCTGTGTAATAGATTATGTGTTGTGATGGTCTTGAGTAGATGTTTATGATATTTGTTGTGTGTAAGTCGTAAAAATCTGATCACTTCTTATATAATTTATAAATCAAATTTATTATATTATATTTTTTAATGGGAAATTATCATATCTATTAATGAAAATTTTCAAGGTTTTACGCTTAAAAAAATCATGCTATGGACATTTTTGAAATGCCTAGAAAGCATGACAAATTTATATGGATAAGAAATGTGTTTTGCACTGTGCAATTAACTTATGATTGTTATAGAATCTGAAATTACTTAATATTTAAATATTTGATAATAAATATGATACTTTTGAGAATGATAGGTTTGGTACGTGAAAATTAAATTGTTCACATTACTTTGATGAGTGAATGATATAGCATGGATAATTCAACATGTAAAAGTACCATGTCTCTTTAAGATATCAATTTTTCTTATGAGCTAGGGAAATGAAAATAAGATCACTTATATATATATATAGAAAAATCAAAATATTTAATTATTTAATTAAAATACTCCAGAGAGTATTTAATTATTTAAAAATTAAATACTGAGAATAAAATCATGATTTTGATTTCATAATTTTCTTCTCTTCAAGAGGTTTCCAGAGGTATTTTTATTTTATTTTTAGGTGTTTTGTACAAAAAGATATGCATTTTTGATTTTTTTAAGGTTAATATAAATTAACCTTGCCCAGAAATTCGTGGATGCGCCACGTGTCCTTGGATTCGTCGAAGGCGGGAAGATCCGCTGTCCGAATCCGAACAGTGGACACGGGACCACCATTTTAACTTTTAAAATGCAAAGTAAACCTTTAATACTCAAGTAAAGTGGTATGTATTTAAAAATTAAATTGTAGGTGTTAGATCCAGAAATACATATGAATTGAGGGGCATGTATGTAAATGCTCCCTTGATAAAATAAGAAATCACAAGCATGATAGTCGGAGAAATCATGCTATTCTGTTTCCAGTACAATGCCATAGCTTCTTTCATGACTTCCACTTGAGAAAAATTTTGTTCTATTTTTATTTTTGCTGGAAGGATGAGTGGAGATGTAACCCCTGAAAGCAGAATCACCAATAATCTGCAGATAGACATGACTGACAAGATAACAACATTTTTAGTACCTAGCCCTTCAAGGGTTTTACTGCTAAGTTTATTAAAAGCATGCACTTGTCAAGACACATTAGATGTACCAATAAATTGATCACACTTTAAGTTAATTAAAAGAAAAAATTAATTCAATAAAGCATCCCTCTATAATAGAAGCATAACATGTTTCTATTATTTGAATTCTCATTGCAATGTTAGAGCATCATTTAAAAATTTGTAACTAGTACCTATTCATTAGCAGAATCCCTCCCATTTAAAGTAAAATATGAGATATTACTTACTGTTGATTTTTAATTAGTTACCTAATTGATGGGCTCGTGCAACTGAAAGATGTGGCAGCAGCAGCAGCCACACATATCCTGCAAATAAAAACATTAATCTTACAACATCTTTCTGATTCACATTATTTACCATTTGTAATGAGTGGAGCTTCATACAACACAAAAAAAAATTTGCAACCACCTTTTGTTAACATCAACATATTCATCAGTTTCATCCACAATCTCATCCTACACAACAAATACATCCATGATCAGCGTAGTAACAATAAATTACTCGCTTTAAATATAGATTCGTCTCCAAGGATACCATGCCAAATACAAGCAAGATTGCAACAAAACCTAGAATATTATGTGTATTGACAATCCAAATATTGTCGAACAAATTGCAACACTCATCTATGCAAGGCAAAACCGCAATAAAAATCGAACAAGTGCTAAAAAACAAGCAAGAATCATACCAACTTAAGACAATTTGAATGGTCATGGTTTAATAAAGGCAATTGCTATACTCAATAAAAAAAATGGATGGAAATGCATCTGGACTACCATAAAAGATAAAATCTGAATCACTTTAGTTTTTGTTTCAATTTTTTATTTTCTTTTTATTTTAAACATGTTTGTTTAGTGTATTTTTTTTCTTGTTTTTAGTTTTTTTTAAAACAAGTTAGATTGTTTTTAATAACACTAAAAAAATTATTTTTAGTATTTTTAAAAATAACTAATCATTTTATAGCATATCAAATAACTTTTATTTCAAGTAAAGTCAAAAATAAAATAAAATAAAATAAAAATAAAAATTAAAAGTGATTCTAAACTTCTCCTTAACTATTAATAATTAGTAGAAGAAATGAGTTTCAAGTACTTGTAGGAGTTCTTCAAACACATCCCCAAGGGTGATGATACTGATAATCTCTTCATCTTCAATACCTCTAACGTAACCCATTGTATCAAATGATAAATTATTGTATAGCATGGAAGTGGGGTTGTTACCATTAGCATGTTTCTCTTGACCCTTATCTTGTCCACCACAAAACTATTGTCCTCTTTTGATAGTAAAGGAGTTGTCAAGTTGGATTCAATAGAAGATCCTTTATTTTCTTTAGACTTGTTCTCTTTAGTGGGAGGAAGACTCTTTGTTTCACTTTAGTCTTGACAACAACAGTCATTCAATATATCATATAGAGACTTGTCTACTGCGACTCTGATAAAATTTTAGACATAAAAAAATTTATGATAGTTATCATAAAAATGAAAAAAAAGTAACTTGAGAAACCTAGGAATTCCTCTTATGGAAACATCGCTAACTGGTGTCTCTGTCTCAGCACAAACTGTGAGAAGACATTTCACCTCAAGAAGGAACTTAAAAAGACAAAGAGGTCCAAAAAAATTACTAAATGCATATTTTCTGCTGAATAAAACAAGATAGAAAAGTATAGTGCAACAGACAATTGGTACCAACAGTAAAAAACCAATAATATTCCTTGGGTTTCTTGAATAAAAAGGGAGTGTTGTGGCCCCAGCCTAGGATTTTGCAAATGGCTTCCCTGTAAAGGAACAACCAAAGATGTGTTTGGGCTAGGATTTGTTAATGCAAATTTACAAAGAAGAAAAATCATAACCACATTTAAATTCATAAATAACAAACTTTTAATTTAGTGAATCTCATAACTTTGATGAGAACTAAAAAAACTTAACAAGTATTCATAAGAGATACAAAATGCAAAAGCTTTATCATCAAAGCATAGGACTTCAACATCAAATTATTCTTACATATCACTGAACAAGTATAGATATTGCCCAAGATTTGACACTCACCAGTCTAAGTTAGAATTGACATCTAATGAGAATGTTGATTCAATCGGTGAAATTGCTTCTTCAGCAGCCTATGCATTAGAGCAGAGATCTTTAAGACAGTTATTTATAAGAGAGTATAAATAACAAAAAAGGTTCCATGGACAGAAGCACTAATAAATGAGTATAGATGTGAGACAAATTTTATGCTACAAAGAAATCTCATGCAGAGTTGATACTCTGGCAATCGTTTTATGAACTGTTAAAAGAGAATGTTCAAAGAGTGTAAAAATGTACAAACTAATTAGTGTTCACAATACAGTTCATCTATTAGGACATCACATAATTCAAAATCTTTAGAGCTAATTTATAGATGAGATTTCAAAAAAAAAAAGTCCAAAAATTCATTAACCACTACTTTAGATATGGAAAAAGGGATTCTTACTTTATTTTATTAGTTTTTTTTATCATCTTAATATATATTAGAAGAGGGAACTAGATTAAGAGTGCGTTCTGGACAACTTGTGCTTATCCAGATAAACCGCTTATCTGGAAACGCGGACAGCCGAGTTCGACCCGTATTCTGCGTTTAGTGTAAAAAAATTGACTACTTTTTCGGATAAACTGCTCAAACGAAGTTTCCAAATGATGAGACAGCATTTTCAAAACGCCGCCACAGCAGATAAGCTGCCCCAAACACGCCATAAGAGAATGTTGGAATGAAATAACCTAAAAACTATTGCCCCTAGCATTTCAGAAACTTGATCGCCAACAACACAAGCTCCAATAATGTATTGTAGAACAAATAAGCCCTAAAAAGAATGTTAAACTTCTGCAAGATTGGATGGACAACCGAAACTTTATTTGATAGCATCACCCCTCAACATTACGGCTCTGTCTGGATTGAAGGAATTAAAATGAGGAGATTTTAGGAAGTGAATTGAATTTAATTTTGACTCACTTGTTTGTCTAAGTCATAACAATGACATAAGAAAATGACTAAAGAGAGGGATATGACTTAATATTAGTTACCGTTACCGCCCGTATGGCTAAAAAAAAAATTGACTGATGAATATTTCTTTTCTTCCTTTTTTGGTTGATAAGATATTGAGTCTTCATTTATTATGAGGGTCACTCATAAATATGAAACGATAGAACTTCCTTCTCATTTTTAAGTGAGTCTATGCATGGACTTATCAAAGGAAAGTGCATCTGTACAATTGAGAAGTAAAATACATTGCATTATCCCAATTCCTTCAAATCAAACATGCCCAAATTGAACCTAAATCTCTTGAATAAATTTAAAAGATAAATCCCCAAATATTGACATATTATTGGCTATGAAAAAAAAATATTTTTTGTCATCACATACCTTCTCTGTGAGATCAAGAGAACCACTTATTATTGCTGTTCAACGTGGGTAAGGTTCCCGCCTTTTACCCGCCTAAAATGTTAGCATTACGAGAGAACACAATATCAATCATCACATATATTGGTAAAATTTAAAATTATAACACAAAAGGTTTTTAAGGGAGCAATAATCCTAAATAAAATGTTAAAAGTTAGTAGGTGCGCCTATATATCCATTTTAAATCTAAGATTTGAGATAAAGGGCAACAAGTGACTAATATGAGATTGCTAAAATAAATTATGAATTTAAAATGATTTGACATTAGTGAACTTAAAATGAGGATTTTGTCCAAAAAAAAATCAGATGGTGAAACCATCCATCCTTCCGAATGTATAACAGTTAGCACATCAAGAAACAAACCATTAAACATAGCTATCGGGGAAAGCCTGCTAGATTAACATAACTTTGTGAACGCATTTGACTGCCGCTTCTCGATTGCTGTGTCGTCGTGCTGCAGGATCTCTAACTGGACAAGGCCCAACGATCGAGGGTAAGCACCGAGAAAAAGCACCAGAATACTGAGATTTCTGCGTTCGCTAATATTTTTTGTCCATCCGACCAGTCTGTGCTTTTAATAATTAAATTTAGCATTTTTTAATAAATTATATAAAGAGAATATAAATAAATATTATTATTTAATTATTTCTAGTTAAAACGACCCTAATAAACAACCACTTGTTTCTATTAAACATATGCATGAAAATGTGTAATTTCTTACAAAAAATGACAATATTGTCATTTTTTTATGTGATACTAAAAAAAGAGTGATATATGTGTAAATATGAAAGTTTACGCGTGACATATGTAAAAACATAATAGTTTTCTTCTATGTATGTAAATACCCCTAAATAAACATAACGGAATGTATATAAACCCATCTTCATCCCAATATTGGAAAAAACAATCACAAAGAATAACTCAAAAAAATAAAATAAAAAACAAATCTAAAATTTCATAGAGACATTTAAATATCTCAAATCTAAAATTTCATCCTTAGATATATACCTCTCAAATCCTTGATATCTAATAAAAAATAACAGTATTATTACTTTTTGAACCTATGCGTGAATATGTGCATTTCACTTTTAAAAAGTGATAATAGTACTATTTTTTTATGTGATATTAAGGATTTGAATTTCATGTGTGTAAATATGAAATTCAAGGTGTGAAATATGTAAATGCATGGAAATTGTGTGCAATTATACAGTCAATGGAAAAAAAAAGATTGATATCACATTAAATTAGGCCAACAATAATCACAATTAACTTCAAAAATTAGATTATCTTACAACTTGAAATAATTTTTCTTATATTTAAATTTGAAAATGATAATATTACTTTTGTTACCATCTTTTCTTGCTGCAAAAAGAAGTCAATTTTTATTCCTTCCAATGCTGTAAAGCTATCTGCACTTTCTCATGGCATTGAAATATTGAGGATTAGCTGAATCTAAAAAAATTTGGAAGATTTACTTGCATTCCACTCAATTCTTTTGTATTTACATATCAATCCCCAAAACTTCAAATGAAAATGTGTGTTTCACCTTTTAAAGGTTAAATATTGGTATTTATGATGTGATATTAAAAAACTAGGTGGTATAAATGTGAAAAATCAAAGTTCAGGTGATATATATATATATATATATATATATATATATATATATAAATCAACACACTGCCTTCATATTTTAGTAGTATTTCCTTCTTTTGTACAAAGTTATAGATGGAGTAATTATATGTTTTGTTATTGGCTACTATCTAATCCAAGCTCACATCAGAGTTTAAGGCCACTATAGAAGTTGGCTTTAGAATTTCATTTTATATTTTAAGTTTTGCATTGCTTAAAAATATTACAATATTTATTATTAATGGCTTTATTTTTGCCCTTATCATCCATCAACATATGACTAAGTAATCTTGATAGTAGATAGAATGCTGTGTGTTATTGGCTTGGGTTATTGAATAGAAAGGTACTTTCAAACCAATTCACTAATATCTTTTTAACTAAAAAATCATGTATAACATTTTTAATATGGCAACACTATGTAAAATATAACCTTTGAAATTAAAAATTAAAAACTAAATTGACGAAGTGATCTTACAATATTTTAGTTAACTCCAATATCTCTAGTGATTTTGTAAGAAGATCAAAAAGCTTTTCTTTGCGAAGAAGCTCAACTTCCTATTCATAAAAAAAAAAAATTATTGGAGGCTAAAGGCGGTAACACAAGAATATATATATATATATATATATATATATATATATATATATATATATATATATATATATATATATATATATAAGGTGATATCTTGTTTTTAGAGCTTGTGGGCAATAAGCATGTTAGTCATAAGGCATGCATGACTCTAGAAGTGAAAAAAGCATGTGTGTGTGTGTGTGACAATAATATATATATATATATATATATATATATATATATATATATATATATATATATATATATATAAAGTGATCTTATTTTAATTCCCCTGGCTCATTAGAAAAAATGATATCTTAAGAGGAGATGGTACTTTTACATGTTGAAAATTATCCATACTATATCATTCACTCATCAAACTAATGTGAACAATTTAATTTTCACATACAAAACCTATCATACTCAAAATCGTCAAATTTATTATCAAATATTTAAATATTAAGTAATTTAAGATTCTATAACAATCATAAATTAATTGCACAGTGCAAAACATATTTCTTATCCATATAAATTTATCATGCTTTCTAGGCTTTTCAAAAATGTCCATAGCATGAGTTTTTTCAGCGTAAAACCTTGATAATCTTCATTAATAGATATCATAACTGAAATAAAGCTAAAATATCAACAAATAAATGAAGATGAAAACCACATGTCTAGCTAAAATTCATTTCCCATTAAAAATATAATATAATAAAAATGATTTATAGTAAGATATTATAGGATAAAAGTCTATAAAAATAATTTTTTATCTCAATATATGATGATTGTTAATAGTTCAATAATAGAAATTTAATTCTTTCATGACAGTGCTTCTTAAGATATAATAGCCAAAGTGAATAAGATAAGTCAATCAAGTCCCTATTGAGCTAGATGTTATTAAAGTAAATATAAATTAGCTAGAGCTTGGTTTGATTGAAGTATTTTTTTTGGAAATATTAATCATAATAGCAAGAGTGATTGCAATGGTATCTTTTGTATGCTAATAAGAGAAGAAAGGTCAAACAACATTATTCATACTAAAATTAGCCTCTAATGGTTGATTATAAGTAATTGTAGCATTCTCCTAGCTTTATAGAATAAATGAGAAAAATCTTTATGACTTAGGTTCTCACTTGAAAAAGAATCATTAAGAAGATCTTGCAATTTAGGGCCAGTAATCTCCAATCGCTATAGGGTTTAGTTAAATTAGTGTCGGCCAATTCCCACATTGTCGACTCTAATTTGACAATAATCTGACGCAAAATAGTTTTAATGGTGGATTTGCATTGGACATATGGTCTGCAAAAAAATGGGGGGTCAGAATGTTATTAGCGTCGAAAGTGTTCCACTCAAACAGTTTGTGTCGACCCTGACATTGGACAATGTTGACTATAGCCTGCTTGGTGTGACTGATGGCAACGCAAATGTGAACTATAATAAACTTGTATCATTATTTGAGTCCACCCTTTATGTCGGAGAAATTCACTAGCAACAGAAGATACATATCGAAGAGCGTTACAATGTATCGAATAAATTAGCATTTGTACTGTATCAAACTGTATATATATATGTACACACACACACAAGTAGTGATCAGATTTTACAACTTGCACAAAATGAATATTATAAACATTTACTCAAAAAAATCACAACACAAAATCTATTACACAAACAAATATCAACAATGAAAACAAATATAATTTAACAAACATTACTCTAATTCTATAAAAATTCACATTTAAACACATAATGTAAATACAAATAAATAATTTGTCCTCATACTCAACAAGAAAAAAATACTATGCATCATGAAAAAAGTCATCATCATGCACCCCTCCTCTCCCTTCTCCTCAAACAGAGAACATAAAGGCCGCCTATTATGGTGATCTATAATTTACTCTATATGTCATGCTATAGTGTACTCAACTTTTTGTTGGCCTTCACACAACTGACGAAGCTCCTCAATTGTAGCATTGACATGTCGAACAAGTTCCTCATGTTCCAAAAGTAGCTCAGGATTACTCGACCTCAAATGCAATGCCCTTTGCACTCAGATTGTATGCCCTGCCCTGTTTTCTTTCTTACCAGCCACTTTCACATTTCAAAATCAAACTGCAAAATAGTAGACTAACTACCATTGCTACTAGTGGTTGTAGCGCTTTGGCTCTACCTCTGGCTCTACGTGTCTTGAATTTACTTGTACTCGTTTTATATAATGAAAACCAAGAATTAATCGTGATTTAACATTAATAATGTAAGAAAAATATAGATAATCAATTTTTTTTTGTACATTGAATGTCGAGAGAGGTCAGAGATTCTTCGTTAAATTCCTAAATGCCATTGCGTTCATACATATAACCTCACAATGGTGGGCAGCCGACTAAGCTACCGAGTCTGTGGACATGAAAAAAATAATAAATTAAAATAAATGCATCATTGAATTATTAAGTATTCGATGAATTTTACCAAGTTTTTGTAGCATATGGGATTGATCCTCCAACATGGAGAATGATGGCCCTGGCACCCTCGGTCCTCATGTTCTACTAATTTGTTACCCTCTTTCTCTAGTGATCAGGAGAGACTCCGACACTATTCAACTATGCTCAAACCTCCTCCACAACTCAGATAGGTCGCTCACTTTTTCTAGGGGCCATGTAGAATATATTACTCAACTGATGTCTATCTGAACCTTAAAAACATGTCAAATATATTTGTGATGTTTTGGCAGCTAGTGGAAGGCCGAACTATAAAGCCAATATCATTCAATTATTTATGCATTTGTCACTACCATAGTGAGTAATATATACTTATTATTCGATGAGATGAAAAGTCAAAGAAGAAATTTTAATCCTGATAGAGATATCCAACGTCAAATATATATCTTTAGATTATATCCTGGTTCTGAATCTGATTGTGTAAATATTATGTGAATGAGAAAAGAACAATTTTTCAACTTTTGCAACTTACTACGAATAAGTTGTCTGCTTTTCAATACAAGCTATGTGTGCATAGAAGAACAAGTTGCTATGCTTCAAGATACACTTGGTCACAATGTTTATAATCGAGTCATACAATTCAACATTCAAAGATCAAAAGAAACTATTAGTAGGTGCTTCAGTAATGTATTATATGCAATTGGAGAGACGAGACATAAAATTATTATGCCTCCACTACTCCAAACTCTATATAAAATACATTTGAATCTAGATTTATGCTCTTTTCTAAGGTATATTCACAAATAACTTTTAATGTTACATTTTTTTAATAGCATTTTTTCTAAAATAATTACGTGAATAGGATTGCGTTGGGGCTATAGATGGTACACACAATAGGCGGGAGTACCATAGAATTATTAATCTGGCTTCAAGGAAGAAAATCATATCCAAGTCAAAATGTGCTAGTAGCATTGAACTTCAACTTAAGATTTCCATATGTTTTAGCAGGTTGGGATGGTTCGGCCCATAATGAAACCATCCTTAAAAATGTATTAGAACGATCTGATGGTTTACGTGTCCCAGAAGATATATAAATTAGGTTCATATTAAATATCATAAATAATTATATTTTTAATTAATATAATTTATTAATTATTGCAGATAAAGACTACTTAGCTGATGGAGGTTACTCAACCAAAAAAAATTTATCTCTTAATATCGTGCAACAAGATATCAATTAAAAGAGCTTACTGATATTATATCAACAAAATTATAAGAAGTTATTCAATCTTTGACACTCGTCTCTACGCACAACTGTGGAGCGTGCTTTCGGCTCATTGAAGAACCAATTTGCAATTTCAAAGAGCGAGGTGTACATTTCATTTGAAAGCCATTATATTTATTTGTTGCATATTAGATAAATGAATGCTCATTGAAAGTGGAGATAATTTTATTATCTCAGAAAATGAATGGGTCAGACGAGGTTGTGTCAGAAGAATATATGAACACATTTTAGATGAATCTTAAGTGCGACTAGAAAAAAAAATCAATTATTTGCTGTCATGTGGAATCACATGAATACTATTGGCTATTAGTTAAAATATTATTTAACTTTTATTTTTCGAATTAGAATAGTCTCACTTTTGGACATTGATAGTTTTAAATTTCAAAAAGTTCATCTTCTTGTGAAGAGATTTGTTCTTTTATATTCCTTATATGTTTTCTTTGCAAGTAACTTTATTTTGTTTCTTTTTTCAGAAAATAGTATACCTTGAATTTATTGTGGCACTGTAAATATTCTTTACATATTTTAAGTTATGTATTTGTTGCATGTTGTTTATTATTGACAGAAATCATGGATACACAACAATCGACCACTCCATCTGATTCAAAGAACAAGAAAAAAAAATCATGTGAAACTTAATGCCTGAGTGGGTCACTAGTTTGTTACTAATCATTGTTGAATATGTGGATTTGAATATGCAAAGTGCCCAATGATTTAAAATGTTCTTTACCAAAAAGCTGCTCAAAAGCTAAAAGGGAAATTTGGATTTGAAGTTAGAAGGTAGCAATGTAAGAATTAAATTCAACACAAAAGAATTTTATGGATTCGTATTCAAGAATTAAGGAGAAAATATGGCATGTCTTGGGTTGAAAAAAAAAATTATATTAATGAGTCATGAGAAATACATATCTCATATTCAGGTATTACTTTTAATAAAATATATTTTCTTTTAGAAATCAAAAAATGAAATAAATTCTCTGATTTATGCTTATTGTATCACAGACTTTTCCTAGATATGTAATGCTCCTAAATTTCCCATTGCAAATTTTATAGAATTGGAGAAGGTACGCGGTGAAGGAAATGCTACTGAAGATTGGACTAAGTCTAGAAATAGTGAAACTCCTCTTTGCACCCAACAAAGAATATTGGAGTAGAACGAGATGAAGCTTTTGGAGAGATTGGAAGGATGCATCAATTCCTATGTAGTTGCCTGAAGTGAAAGTGGAAGATAGGAAGAAAATCATGAAGGGAGATATATTATATTCCTGAAGGGGTGCGACTCAAAAAATAAATAAATAACGAAGTTCTACTGATGATCACAACATTCATGAATATATTGTTATGATGACCAATAGTGTCAGTGAAGTTGCTAGCGCCATAAAAAGTACAAAAATAGCCTCAGTAGATAGAAAAATGTTTATCGAGTTAACGATAGAGTTGTCTAATATTTCAGGATTCTTGGAGGAAGAAACTGACTTTCTTTTTGATAAATTATCGAAGAACACAACAATGATTCATGCATTTCTATTGAAGTCAATGGAGTCTAAGTCTTGGTAAACAAATGACTTAGTTCTATGTGCATGAGGGCTTAATTTCCTTAGATTGATTACTTAGAATTTTATCTTGAACGTTTGAATATGTAGTGAGTTCAAATTTATATTTTGGTGTGTTTTTGGATTTTTTAGCTGTCAACATACTTTATTAATCTATGAAATTTTTTCTGTATTTTGAATGTATCTCAATTTGAATTGTTTGTTGATTTTTGGGTATTATTGCTTCACATGCTGATTTAATCAAATCTTCACTAAGCTTGAAGTTTCTTCTGTCTATCTTTCTTTCTCTAACGGGCGATGAAGATAAATTACATTTCATAATCTGATCTTTCCCTGTTTTCGGAATGCTTAAGATGGCGCTTCTTTGGCTTTGGCGCTAGAGCCCATAGGATAGCATGTAGATATGCAAGAAACCACAGTTTTTTTTAAATGATATTTTCTGTAGGAGTATACATTGGTCTTTAAAAATTCAAAAGTCTGGTAAGCCATTGGATAAAATATTTAGTGATCATCTGAGGAGAAGATTTTTTTTTTTTTCAGCTTACAAACATTTTTATTTTAAGATGCTTGACCAACTTTTTACAAGAAATTGATTTAATGTGCTAAAATTGCAGCAATTATCTTAACAGGGACTCAAGAATTCATTTATGGAAGAATTACATACATGCCCTTTCCAAGGTTGGTTTCATGAAATCTTAATTGAATTAGATATTTACAAAATAACATTTTTGTTCAGGAGAAGATTTAGACAGTGGTATCTTCCAAGTGATATGGAAGATTTGGGTGTTGTAAATGTAAAAAGTGGAAGATGGGGGCTAGAGTGAGCAAGGAAAGAGGTCTTAAGCTACCACAAAAGAGGAGAGAATAGCTAGAGTGCTAGAGAGGAGAGCATATTGAAGCCTTGTATCAAGGTGTCGCTTGAGAGGGAGGCTATAGAAGGAAGATGGGGGCTCATCTCTATGTATAAGCTATGTATTCTCCATTTCTTTTGCCTTAGTGAACTACTTGATTGATTCCCTCCCGTGGACATAGATCCAGTTGGATTGAACCACGTAAACGATTTGTGTTTGCTTGTGTTCTTTGCATTTTTTTTCTATACCAGGAAGTACATATCTTACAACATGAATATAACTTAGAAAAGAGCAAAAATCTATAATTCACACGTATTTTATATAGAGTTTGGAGTAGTAGAGGCATAATCATTTTATGTCGCATCTCTTGAAAGTTGAATTGTATGACTCAATTACGAACACTATGACCAATTGCTATGTAGAAACGTAGTAACTTGTTCTTCCATGCGCACATAGCTTGTATCGACAAGTAGTTATCTTATTCACAGCAAGTTGCAAGACTAAAAAAATTGTTCTTTGCTCATTCACATAATATTTATACAATAAGAATCAAAACAAAGATATAATCTAAAGAGATATATTTGACGTTGGATATCTCTTTCAAGATTATAATTATTCCTTTGACTTTTCATCTCATCTAACAATAAGTATACATTTACTCACTGTGGTAGTGACAATTGCATAAATAATTGAAAGAATTTTTTTATAGTCCTGCAAGTTATCAAAATCGGACAACTCTTCTAAAATCAGACAACTTTCTTCATTATCTTCTACGCGTTCATCCATTTCTATAATACATGCATATACATGATCAAACCAGTTTATATATTAAAATATTTCATGCTAAGATAAAATATAAAGTCTTTGTAATTTATCTCATCCAACACTTATCAAATATTTTCTACACATTCAGTTTAGATTGTAGGATGTTGCATATATGGAGTCTCTTACTATGAACATTTTTAAAATAAAGAATATAAAAGAAAAAAAAAAAAGAAAAGGCAAAACAAAGATGATAGATTCAAACCTATAATCAATCTGATGCCATTTTCTTAAGACATAAAAATCAGTTGTACTTTGGATCTATCAAATGTTACATAGGACTAAACTAGAATTTATTAGTAATTATGTTTTCTCCTCTGCTGGTAACTGTTGATTTGGTAGTTAATTCTCTAGGGTTTAATTCGGGTTCAGAAAGTCTTTTGGGGATGTTTGGCTACAATTTGGAATAATAAAATCCTGATTTTGTAAAATTTTTGGAAGATTAAAATGTGAAAACTATTTGAATTAGGAATTAAAAAATATCAAATCATTAGAAACCCAAAGCTCATTTAATTAAGAATCTCATTATGCTTTCTCCAAAATAGAAACCCAAACCTCATTAAGCTTCTCTCAAGGAATTCAATCATTAACAACAACAAGGACCCATTCACCCTAATAAAATGAAGTGGGCATTTAAAATAAGAAAACAAACAACGGTTTGTAATTAAATTTATTAACAAGAAAATTATCCTACTAGAACAAATCTATATATCAAAATCCACAGGAAAGTTCAAATCATTCATATTTGGTAATTTAAAGATACACTATGATACCACTTAAAATTGGAAGTTGAATACATTTACTGCGATGATAATCAATAAAGAATTTAAGTATTTGGATCACCATCTTATCTTCACAAGGCCGAGAAATGCTATCAAAACAAAAGATTAAAAAAAAATTAAAAAAAATTAAAAAAAAAACTAAACAAACTACTTTTAGATGGAGTACATATGTTTATTCATTTTTGTAGCCAAATCGACCTAGAATGAGGCTGGTTGGACGAAGGTGTTCTAAACAAAAGAATGGTAAGAAAACTTTATACTTTCAATGACAATTTATGAGGTAAAAAAAGAGATGACAAAGTGTTAAAATATAAAAGGGGACAACATGCAAATGATATAAAACAAATTTCTAAGGCACACTAGCATAGTTTCCTCATTTAATACTTATATTGCAAAAAGCAAAGGATACGATTAACCTCTTTGAAAATTTTCAAAACTAACAAAAGTAGCTATTGTTGACCTCATTTTACAATGCGTCAATACCCTTATGACCTAAAAAGTCAACTTTGGTCAAATTGGTCAAACCAGACCCAGTGACCTACCCTGTTGACCCCATAGGTCAACCTTATGACCTAAAAAGTTAACATTGGTCAAAATGGTCAAACCAGACCTAATGACCAACCCTGTTGACCTCATAGGTTTACCTTTTGACCTAAAAAAGTCAATATTGGTCAAAATGGTCAAGCCAGACCCAATGACCAACCCTGTTGACCCCATAGGTCACAGTTTTGACCTAAAAAGTCAACTTTGGTCAAATTGGTCAAACTAGACCCAGTGACCAACCCTGTTGACCCCATAGGTCAACCTTTTGACCTAAAAGTTAACTTTGGTCAAATTGGTCAAACCGGACCTAATGAGCAACCCTGTTGACCCCATAGGTCAACCTTATGACCTAAAAAGTCAACATTGGTCAAAAAGGTCAAACCAGACCTAATGACCAACCACTGTTGACCCATAGGTCAACCTTATGACCTAAAAAGTCAACTTTGGTCAAAATGGTCAAGCCGGACCTAATGACTACCCTCTTGACCCCATAGGTCGACCTTTTGACCTAAAAAGTCAACATTAGTCGAAATGGTCAAACCGGACCTAATGACCAACCTGTTGACCCCATAGGTCAACCTTTTGACCTAAAAAGTTAACATTGGTCAAATTAGTCAAACCAGACTCAATGACCTACCCTGTTGACCCCATAGATCAACCTTATGACCTAAAAGTCAACATTGGTCAGAATAATCAAACCAGACCTAATGACCAACCTTGTTGACCCCATATATCACCTAAAAAGTCAACATTGGTCAAAATGGTCAAACCAGACCCAATGACCAACCTTGTTGACCCCAAAGTTCAACCTTTTGACCTAAAAAGTCAACTTTGGTCAAAATGGTCGAAACCGGACCTAATGACCAACCTCGTTGACCCATAGGTCAACCTTATGACCTAAAAAGTTAACTTTGGTCAAATTGGTCGAACCGGACACTAATGACTACCACTGTTGACCCCATAGGTCAACCTTATGACCTAAAAAGTCAACGATGGTCAAAATGGTCGAACCAGGCCGATGACCAATCCTGTTGACCCATAAGTCGACCCTTTCACCTAATGACACATTTAAAACCCCACAATGACAAAATCATAAGTCTTGGACATTTTAAAATTAAATTGATCAATTTGGGTGACTTGAGGTCGACCAGTGTCAAAATTGGTCAACACCTATCTATTTTTATTAAAATAGATAAAAATGTAATAAAAATAACAAAATTAATCAAATAATTAATTTTAAAATTATTTTGATTAATTAAAATGATTAATGATTTAATTTTTAATATTTTAATTAAATGACATAATTTATTAAAATGAAAATTAAATTAAAATCATAAAATGAAAAAAATGATAAAATTAATCAATTAATTAATTTGAAATTATTTTCAATTAATAAATTGATTAATAAAATATTTTCCAACAATTTTAATGGAAATTAAAAAGAAATGAAATGACATATAGCTTTCTCATAATTAATTAGGCTAAACTCATCTTAAGGCTTAATTAACACATAATTAAGCCCACATTAAGACCACTTAGCCATGGGTTTATACCCATCATGATGCATGGGGTGAGGTGTCACTTTCTCCTTCACCCTAAGCTTCATTTATCCATGAGGTGGCCGGCCGACATGAGGCCTCATCTTCCACCTCCCAAGCCACCGATGGAAGGAAAACCATGCATGAAACCCCCTTACCATGGTTAGAAGCAATGATGAGGGATGAGCTTGTGTGTTACCATTTGCCAAGCTTAAGAGATGATGTGTAAGCTCATTAGGAGGTGTAAGGACAGCTCACAAAACACCTCTTGCATGAGCCAATGGGTGAGAGCCAAAGCAATGAGATTCATCATGGAAAACTTAGGGAGAAGCATCAATGCATATACTCAGCCGAATTGATCATCCAATGGACTAATAAAGGAGGTAACTACTCCCCTAGAACATCTTAAGTAAAGCCATAACCTCCCCTTGCTATAAATAGAACCCTATGGCCGAACCTAGCAAGAAGAAGAAAAAATTTAGGGAGAACTATAGGCTGCCTAAATCCACTTGCTCCCAACATAAAAACGCTTTCTAAGAGTCTCAGCAATCTTTTAGGATCAAATCCAAGCCATAGTTTGAGCCTATTTGAGCCAATTTGACCAAATTTCAAAAAGAGCCCCAAATTATGTACTTCTTCAAAATTCCTCCCTAAGGCCGACTTCTGGATCAAATTGCTACAGCAATAACCTTCCATTGGAGTCCTAGAAGGCAACCATAAGATTTGATCTAGCTTGATTTGCTTGTGGCAAAGGTATGGAATTTTTCTTTACAAAATAAATCGTATTTTCGATATATCATGTGTTATACTAGCCCAGAAGTGTATCATCACTGTATGGATGGATACTTCTCATCTAGACGATCATTTTAAAAAAAATCACTCAATTTTGCCAAGAAATGAGTGAGATATTGATGTTTGAAGTTTAATGGTTTGAGGATTTTTAGATTTTTGGCCGAATTTTCTCCGCCGTCCGATTCACATTTTAGGAAAGGAAGGCGCTGATCTCTTCCCCGCGGTGTCCTGTGTTTGGATCCACGCAGCGGATCCTCCCGCCTGTTCGACGCGTACGAGGACACGAGTTGAACGACAGTGAGTTTGACGGCGCGGTTTTAAAAAAAAATCCATTAAATCCTTAAAAACTTCAAATATTCATATCTTTTGATCCAGAGGTCATAAAACAAAAATAAAAATACCTCTGGAAAGCTCTTGAAGAGGAGAAAATTTTGAGACCAAAATCATAATTTTATTCTCAGTATTTAATTTTTAATTAATTAAATACTCTCTAGAGTATTTTAATTATTAAAAATTATTTTTAAATCAAAAAATTATGAAACTTTGAGGCATTTATCTTTATGTTCTTAGGGACCTTCCATGATTTTTCTAAGGACAGAAAACATGTCTAGGACACTTTTCTTTAATTTTCAAATTTCTTTATAATTATTTCAAATAATAATTATAAAAATTGAAAATTAAGGAAAATAAAAATGCAAATGGCTAGAAATGATAGGGCAACAAACAATAACACTAAGAAAATTATTTCTAAGTCATAGAAGTCATTTTGAATGGTAATTTGAAATTTAGAGTTAAAATTCTTTATTAATTAAATAATTTTAATCCTAAAAATAACCCTTTATAAATTTAACATATTTTCATCAACAATAAAAGTTTGAAAATGGTTCTAGTCTATGATAGACTAGTGATAAACTTCACTTAAGTCTAAAATGACCAAATTGGACTTAACTAAATTTAAAATAACATTTAAACCCATTAAACCTTACTTAAATTAGGTTTAATATAAAAATTAAATCTTAATTAAGTTTAAAGACATATTAAACTTAATTAAACTTTTTTATTAAGTTTAAAAACATAATAAACTTAATTAACCCATTAAACCTTACTTAAATTAGGTTTAATATAAAAATTAAATCTTAATTAAGTTTAAAGACATATTAAACTTAATTAATCAAAATTAAACTTTTTAATTAAGTTTAAAGCTATAATAAACTTAATTAACACATTAAACCTTACTTAAATTAGGTTTAATATAAAAATTAAATCTTAATTAAGTTTAAAGACACATTAAACTTAATTAACCAAAATAAAACCTTTTAATTAAGTTTAAAAGATAAATTAAGCTTAATTAATTAAACCTTACTTAAATTAGGTTTAAAGACAAAAATTAAATTTTTAATTGGGTTTAAAGATATATTAAACATAATTAACCAAAACCAAACCTTTAATTAAGTTTAAAGACATATTAAACTTAATTAACCTCCTTACACATTAGGTTTAATCAAACTTAAACCCTAATTAGGTCTAACCCATTAGATCTAATAAACCATTAAACCTTAACTAACCAAGGTTTAATCAAACTTAAACCCAAATTAGGTCTAACCCATTAGACCTAATTAAACCATTATACCTTAACTAACCAAGGTTTAATCAAGCATAGACCTTAATTAGGTCTAACCCATTAGACCAATTAAACCATTAAACTTTAATTTACCAAGGTTTAATCAAACATAAACCCTAATTAGGTCCAACCCATTAGACCTAATTAAACCATTAAACCTTAATTAACTAAGGTTTAATCAAACATAAACCACTAATTAAGTCTAACCCATTAGACACTAATTAAACCAATTAGACCTTAACTAACTAAGGTTTAATCGAACACAAACCACTAATTAGATGTCAATCCATTGGAACTAATTAAACCGATTAAACCTTAACTAACCAGAACATAAACCCTAATTAGAGTCCAACCCATTATACCTAATTAAACTATTAGACCTTAACTAACTAAGGTTTAATCGAACATAAACCTTAATTAAGTCTAACTCATTAGACCTAATTAAACCATTAAGTCTTAACTAAGTAAGACTTAATCAAACACAAATCCTAATTAAGTCTACTACATTAGACTTAATTAATTAATAAACCTTAATCGACTAAGGTTTAATTAGACCCAAATCCAACTTTTTAGTCCAAATTCAACATAACCTAAACCTAACCTAACTTGAGTCTAATCTAACTTGAACTCAAGATAATCTAAACCTTAGGTTCAACCCACATTGAACGAAATCTAAACCTAACCTAACTTGAGTCCAATCAAACTTGAACTCAAGTTAACCTAAACCTTAGGTTCAACCCACATTGAACCTAATCTAAAACTAACCTAGCTTGAGTCCAATCTAGCTGAACTCGAGTTAACTCAAACCTTAGAGTTCGACCACGTGAACCTGTCTAAGCCTAACTAACTGAGTCCGATCTAGCTGAACTCAAGTTAACCTAACGATAGGTTCGACCCACATTGAATCTAATCTAAACCTAACCTAGCTTGAGTCCAATCTAACTTGAACTCAAGTTAACCTAACCTTAGGTTCAACCCACATTGAACCTAATCTAAACCTAACCTGACTTTAGTCCAATCTAACTTGAACTCAAGTTAACCTAAACTTTAGGTTCAACCCACATTGAATCTTATCTAAACCTAACCTAGCATGAGTCCAATCTAACTTGAACTCAAGTTAACCTAAACCTTAGGTTCAACCCACATTGAACCTAACCTAAACCTAACCTAGCTTGAGTCCAATCTAACTTGAACTCAAATTAACCTAAACCTTAGGTTCAACCCACATTGAACCTAATCTAAACCTAACCTAACTTGAACTCAAGTTAACCTAAACCGTAGGTTAAACCCACATTGAGCCTAACTTAAATTAAAACCTTAGGTTCAACCTAACTTAAACTTAAATCAAATTTTAATTTAACCCACATTGAACCTAACCTAAAATTCAAGTTAACCTAAACCTTAGGTTCAACCCACATTGAGCCTAGCTTAAATTAAAACCTTAGGTTCAACCTATCTTAAACTCAAATCAAATTTTAATTTAACACACATTGAACTAAAAATCAACCTTAAGTTTAGGTTCAACCTACTTGAACCTAACTTAATCTAAACTAAAAATTTAACTTAAGTCTAACCCACATTAGACTCAAGTCAAACCAAACTTAGGTTCAACCTGACATGAACCTAACCCAAAAACCTAACTTAAGTCTAACCCGTATTAGACTTAAGTCAAACCATACTTAGGTTTAACACAATATAAATCTAAGCCTTAAGTTCAACCTAACTTGAATCTAAACTAAAACCCGGCTTAAGTTCAATCCTATGTCTAGGTCTAACTTTAAATAGACTTAATTAAAACTTAAGTCTTATCTAAAAGGACTTAGATGGTACCTAAATCTAATTGAGTCTAATTTATTAGAATTGATTAACCTTTAAGTCCTTTTTAAACAAGACTTAAAACTTAATTAAATCTATTCTGAACCAAACCTTTTAACTTAAGTTCAGACAGACATGAACTCAAGTTAAATAGATTCAATCAACATTGAATCTAACTTAGGTTGACTAGACATGAACCCAAGTTAATTCGATCAATATTGAATCTAATTTCAAACCTTTTAACTTAAGTTCGAACGGACATGAACTCGAGTTAAATAGATTCAATCAACATTGAATCTAACTTAGGTTCAACTAGACATGAACCCAAGTTAATTCAATCAATATTCAATCTAATTTCAAATCTTTTAACTTAAGTTCAGACGGACATGAACTCAAGTTAAATAGATTCAATCATCATCGAATCTAATTTAGGTTTAACCAGACATGAACCCAAATTAATTCAATCAATATTGAATCTAATTTCAAACCTTTTAACTTAAGAACTCAAGTTAATTCGAGAATTTAAGTTTAAAATCAAAATATAAATTCAACATTTCAAACCAAAGCTGACATAATCAACAAAAAAAATTGACATTTCAAAATAATTCGACATAAATTGACATCCAAGACATATCCAAATATTACGTGATGTTATTTCTGACAATGTTTTCTTTGCGAGGTGAAAACAAGAAATTTCGCTTAGATTTTCTTTACATGTTATAGGGTGTACTAACTCTGTTTTGCAGGACGACATTCTAGGCGAACAAAAACAAAATCAAAACTTTTAGGTTAGACATATAACCTGAAACTTTTGACAACAAAAACAAAACCAAAACTTTTAGGTTAGACATATACCTGAATCTTTTCAACAAAACAATGACATTAACAACAAAAATAAAACCCAAACTTTTAGGTTAGACATATAACCTGAAACTTTTGACAACAAAAACAAAACCAAAACTTTTAGGTTAGACACATAACCTGAAACTTTTCAACAAAACAACGACATTGACAACAAAAACAAAACCAAAACTTTTAGGTTAGACATATAACCTGAAATTTTTCAATAAATCAACAGCATTGACAACAGAAATAAAACCAAAATCTTTAGGTTAGACATAATACCTAAAGTATTCAATAACATGATATAACGACATTCGGGAGTGATAGTGGGTACATATCTCCTTAAAATAAATTCTTAGAAAACAAATGAGTAACATAAATCAGAAGTTTTCTTAAACAATTAAAAATTGTTTAAGATGTAATTAACTATAGAGGCTTGCCTCTGAAGGAGATCTAAAAGAACCCGAAATAGAAATCTCTGGTTTATCATGATTTTCTTAATATGAAAATTCTAGAATATGTTATTCTAGAATATCCTCATATATGAATTATCATAAACATCCTTTTATACTATTAGTCCTAAAAATTCTCTAAATCCTTCATAGGATTTATATGAATAAAACTAGGCTAATATTATATGGCTACTCCTTGACATTGACACCCAAACCCAATCTCTTTCTACCGACAGAGAGAGAGATGTGGGGGACACCAAAGAGATTTTGTGGCGACTCCGCTGGGGAGAATCTTTCTTCTCATCTTTTGTTATCATTTGTTTTCATTTCAAAATTTTGAAAATAAAAAGTTCCTAGTTTATAAATAAGTCAATAATATTCGCTTTTCTTGAAATTACAGAAAAATCGCAATGGATTCTCCGAATTCGATCTTTTCTTACTTTCAAGACTTTGACATACCAATAGAGGAAAATCCTCCTTTTTATCACAATGATTATGCATTATTTAGTGAAACGGAATTCATATTAGATAATCCATATCAAACTGATACTCAATCTTTTCAAGAATTTAACTTTTAACCTTATGAATACTTTACTGAATTTTACGGACAATTTACTCGAATATACACACGAAGAACCTTATATCCTTGAAGAAATGAAAAGACGAGTGATAAGAAAAGAAAACAAGTTTACGAGGAAGATGATGTTCCATCATCATCTATGTATGAAATCGGATCTTCTTCGAGGAACGTTCATAGAACTCCTTCATTTAAAAGAAAGAAAAGGTGGAACGAAAATGATAATTTTGAAACACCTGAATTTCAATAGAATATTTTTGGAAATCCTTCCTTTTTAGAGGAAAATCAACATATTCCAATTCCTGTTGAATACACTGACGATTCCTTTCAACCTAAAAGATCTCCCCCATTTCGTCTTGTACATTCGGTGTTTAAGAGATTAGCACGAAAAGAAAAATGTTCATTATCTAAGTTATTAGATAAAATGGGTTGATGCGATCTCCAACACCATGAAAAGGAGAATTTTAGCAATGGAAAATTCGATTATAAAAGCCGATTATCAATTCCCAGTGAAAAATATTGTGTTCGAGTGCCGGTAAAATTTCGATTGGGCCCTAGAATAAAAGATGTAGTGGTCACCAATGACAAAACTCGATATGACAAATTATTGTCGAAGCGAGAAGATACAAGCTTGCTAAAATGACGGACTTGGTCCGGATGCTACAAAAAGCAAATTGTCCTTATACGGATATGATACACCACACGAAAGTTCTCGCCACTATACTTAAAAATAATGTATGGATGCGAAAATCATCCGAAATGAATTCTAATACCACCAACACTCCTGCAAATAGTTCACGAAGAGATTTGCGAGAAAACATTCTACAAAATCATTTCGAAAGATTAAAGAAATTAAAAGAAGATATTAAACAACTTTCAGGACAAGAAAGGAAAAATACTTCTGACAGTTCCAATGAGAATGTTGTCAGTGTTAACATGGTAGAAACCAGATCTACTTCCTTAGCACGAGAATCAAATGAAGAGGAGACAACCAATGAATTGCGAGAGGTGATACGACAACGAGATGAACAAATAAGTCATCTTGAACAAAGAATGGAAGAACTGTTAGCGACTTTGCAAAAACCACCAACGAACCCTTCTCCAGCTATTGAAATCATTAGACCGGAAGCTATTCACATCCTTAAAGCAGAGAAGAACTAATGGATGTCTAGGAAAGCACTCGAAAGAGAAAGAATTCTCCTCATAACGAAACTCTCGAAAAGGATATTACAAAAATAATGGAACAAAAGATTAAAGAAACAATAGCTCAGGCAAAAGCTGGATCATTAACTCCAAAGGGTAGGCCATACCCAGAGGAATATGATTTTGTTCAATATCCTAAAGGTTTTGTTCCTCCTGTCTTTAAAATGTTCGATGGGACGGGAAATCCCCGACAACACCTGGCACACTTTAGAGCAAGCTGCTGTAATGCTGGAGGAAATGATGCTCTCTATTTCGACGATTTGTTAACGAGTCTCACGGGAGTTGCCTTCGGCTGGTATGCGGAACTTCCCGATGGATGCTGTCAAAACCTTTATAGATCTTGAAAGCCTTTTTATTCGATGCTTTGCGGGAGCACAACATCATACCACTTGTTGGTGATTTGGTGGTAGAGAAACAAAAACCAAGAGAAACCTTGGTAGATTATATTTTACTGTTGGAGAAATCTCAGCATGAAATGTGAGCCACAGTTACAAGAACAACATGCTGTTAGAATACTGCACAGAAATATCCATGGTCCCATAGCATTTATGCTTAAAGGATTTACGATAAAAATTTTTGAAAAATAACTTAGTAAAGCTGCCAATCTTCAAGAAGAGGTTAAGCAGATGAGTGTAATGGAGAAAACTGAAAAGACAAAAACTATCAAAACTTTTGAAAAGAAACCTGGGAATATTGCAGAAAAAGGAAAACATGTGATGCAAATCCAATAGGAGCAAAAGAAGCAATGACAAAATTCTTCGACATCACGAGACATCACCTCGATTACAACTTCGACAACCAATCCCGGTATCAGCTGAAAAGAAAACAATGGCTCGAGAGAATGAATAAAGTATATTCATTTAAAACAGAAGCCGTCAGCAAAATATTTCGTAGCTTGCTTAAAATACCTAAATTTAAGCTACCAGAAGCTAAGAGGCCAGCAGAAATTGACATGAAGGACAATCCTAATTATTTCCTTTATTACAGGATGCTCGGACATAAAATTGAAGAATGTTTTGTCTTGAAGTCGGTTAGAGCGTAATTTCAAAGATGGAAATATAGTCATCCCGAAAGAATATTTTAAAGAACCTGAAAAGGGATCAGTCAATATGACTTCGATAGAGGAACTTAATCCTAAAAACAAGGATAGCATTTCTGAAGAGATCTTCGCAAAATCCCAAGTTACAAAATCTCCCAAGAAAGAAAAGAAAAAGAAAATCAAGAAAATGGAAAAGATTAGAGTTCTTCCAGACATAGGGGCCGCAACTCCTTTTGTACCTTCTAGTTCATTTCACTCTTGTACTAGGATAGTTATGTCGGCCGAAGGATGAAAAATCCTCAAGTTGATAACTTTGTATGACTTTCTTTTTACCATGAATAATAATAATCCTAGTTTTGCCTACATTTTGTCTATTACGGATGATGCTTCGAGAATGACCATTTGATTTCTAACCCTATAGACAATACTCAAATCGTATATGATCAATCTAAAGACAACCAAAATAATGAAAATGAAAATGAGAAATCTGACAACCACAAAAATGAAAATGACATTGCTACGCTTCAATTACAATGAATTCCGATTTCTATAAAATTAGAATCGTCGGATTCAGAAAAAAATGAATCAGATAATCAACATGAAGAAATAGTTGAAATTAACTTGAGAAGTGGAAAAATCTTACCTCCTAGGATAATTCCACAAGAAAAAGAAAAAGAAATAATTACACCAGATAAGATCATTCCTCCAATATATCCCAGAACTTCGAAGGAAATAAGGATGATCTTCACAACAAGGTGGATTATAATGTCTTGGCACATTTGAGAAAATTGCTCGCAAAAATTAAGCATCTATGATGCTCTCATACTTTCCGAAGAAATGAGAGAATCATTAATCGAGGCCCTTTCGGACTACGACATTTGCTTAACTCAACTTGCTAATACTACCCAAAATGAAGCTTACTCATTAGAGGAATCAACAAAGATTACCTTCTCGACAATGACTTGTTTCTCCGAACAAGCGAATACGATCGTCCACTATATATTACGGTAAACATCGATGACACGATACTTTCGAGAGTTCTTATTGACCAGGTGCTTCAATCAACATTATGAACACGAGAACTCTTGCATACTTAGACATTGATGCCTCTCAACTATCAAGGGATACAATGATGTTAAGAGGATTCAATCAACAAGGAGAACGGGCCCTTGGATCAATAACATTGCTCTTAAAAATAGCTGACTTGGCAACAACAACAAAATTTCATATTATCGATTCAAACACTTCTTTTAATGCCTTACTTGGCAGACCATGGCTCCATGAATATAAAATGGTACCCTCTTCATTACATCAATGTATCAAATATTTACGAAAAGGACAAGAATTTCGTATTATAGGAGATCTGCAACCGTTTTCGATCCATGAAATCGGTATACATGAAGATGCAGCATATTATGCTCCTATAAATAAAATAATATCTTCCAAAGAGACAACGGTAAATATGGAAGAAAAGAACAAAGAAAAGAAAATAAATGAAAAGGATTTTTCTTCAATAAAGACAAAAGAAACTAATTTCCGTCGGACTCGCACTCGAGGTCGAGGCGGGGACGAGGACGAGGGAGAGAAGATCCGATTGTCACAATGAAGAAACCACTTGAAGTTCAAAATCCACTGGATTCGAAGAAGAAACGACATCCGTGGTTGCGAAAGAACCTCGATTCAAAATATCTCTAGAAGAAAAAGATAAAGAGAACAATTTGAATCTATGTATGACAAAATCGATCATTATATACATTACTATGACTCTAACTCCAATCTCCACTGCTAAGATTGAGAATCTAATAGTCGAAAAGTATATAATGATGACAAAAACCGATTAAGTTTAGACTTGGCTCTACTTCTTCTTGTACTTGAAAATGATGTAAAAATAGAAGATGAAAATCTTCTACAATCAATGAAAATTCCTTTTGAGTTGAGTTCTCCTTGGGCACGAAAATTCATTCAAAATAGCTTAATGCTCAAACAATGGTCTTTAAAACAACCGCATTTCATTGAACAAATGTGGAATGATAATAAACGAAATTCTAACTCTAAAAAAGGTGTTAGATTTGAAATTTTGGGACCATTAGATGATACAGAATTTTGTTTGACTATCACGAGAAGAATGTGATTCCGAATCATTGCACGATCTTCCAATTGAAAATGCTCCCCGGAGTTGGAAGAAGAAATTAAATCGACGATTGATGAACTAAAACAAATAAATTTAGGAACTAATGAAAATCAAAATCGACTTTTATTAGTTCATTCCTTAATGATGAGGAAATAAAGACATAACTCGATTGTTGATGGAATATAAAGACTGTTTTACTTGGACTTATGACGAAATGTCGGTTTATCTCCGAAGTTGCGAGTCCATAAACTCGGGATAGACCAAATCATAAACCTAGTTAAACGAAGCTCCAAGAAGGATGCGTGTCGAAATAGAGCGATAAGTCATTGCGGAAGTCGAGAAATTGATAGAGGGCGACTTCATACGAGAAGAAAATTATCCAACATGGCTAGCCGATGTGGTGCCGATTAAAAAGAAAAATGGACAAATAAGAGTACGCATAGACTACGGGGACTTGAACAAAGCATGTCGAAAAGATGAATTTCCTTTACCGATTCTGAATTAATGGTTGATATTGCATCAAAACATGCGATATTTTCTTTCATGGATGGATCATCGGGATATAACCAAATAAAAATGTTTTCGGAGGATGAAGCAAATACGGCTTTACGAACACTCATGGGCATGTATTGTTATAAGGTTATGCCATTTGGACTAAAAATGCCGGTGCGACCTATCGAAGAGCCATGACATGGATTTTTGATGAACTAATACATAATCGAGTCGAATGTTATGTCGACGATGCGGTTGTCGATAGTAAACAAAAGGACGATCATATATACGATTTGAGAATTGTCTTTGAACGACTACGACGATATAATCTTAAAATGAATCCCTTAAAGTGTGCTTTTGGTGTCACTTCAGGGAAAATTTTAGGATTTGCTTTTCGACATCGTGGGAATGAAATTGATCCCCTCAAAATTGAAGCAATTCTAAATATGCCTCCTCCTAAAAATCTAACCCAATTAAGATGCTCTCAAGGAAAATTAGCATATGTACGACGTTTTATTTCCAATCTATCGGGTAGATGTCGACCCCTTACTGCCCTTACTAGAAAGGATGCCAAATTTGTGTGGGATGAAAAATGCCAGCATGCCTTCGAAGACATTAAACAATATCTGACAACCTCCCCTGTCTTAGCAGCCCCTGTATTAGGAAGACCTTTAATCCTTTACACTGCGGCATTGGACTATTCACTTGGAGCTTTACTAGCACAAGTAAACAATGACAGAAAAGAGAATGCGTTATACTACTTGAGTCGTTGTTTATTTCCAACGGAAGTAAAATATCCGACAATTGAAAAACATTGTTTAGCCCTGATCTTCGCAGTTCAAAAGCTAAGACATTATATGCTTTCTCATAATGTAACTCTTATTTCAAGAGTTAACACGTTACAATATTTAATAACACGACCGACACTTTCTGGGAGATTAGCAAGATGGGCAATGATCTTGTTACAATTTGACATAACATTTGTACCGTTACGCGCTATCGAAAGGACAAATCCTAGCGATTTCTTAGCGGCACACCCAATTCAGCGAGGATCACCCCTTAACGACGATCTACACGATGAATAAATATCGAAGTAAAAGATTCTAACATGCAACGATGGGAACTCTACTTTGACGGATCATCATACGCATGGAAAGACAAAGATAATCGTACAATCATACCGAGCAAAGCCAGGAGTAGGATTAATTTTCATTACTCCGAGACAAAATGATGATGCCACTTTTCCTATCATTTGACAGAACCATGCACGAATAATGAAGCCGAATATGAAGCGCTCATAACCGGTCTAGAGTTGACAATATTAATGGAAATTAAGAATATTGATATCTACTGAGATTCCCAGTTAATTATCAATCAAATTGCTGGCAAATACAAAATTTTGAAACCACGGCTTGAACAATATTCTCGTTACATTTTGAAATTACTTCAACAAATTCCTGATGTAATATTTTTCTTAATTCCGAGACGAGATAACTCTCCAGCGGATGCTACGGCAAAACTTACAAAGGAATTTGCGTGTCCGAAAGAAGATGACATACCGATTTCTATAAAAGGACGACAAGTTCTTTCTCAAATTGATATGGATAATTTGCATAAAATCGATGAAAATATGACAATGACAATAAGTGACGAGAAGGACTATTGGCGACAACCAATCATCCAATATTTACAAACTAGAAAATTACCTGAAAACACTTTTATTGCCAACCAAATTAAACAAAGAACATTATCATATGCTCTAATAAATGACGTCCTTTATAAACGATCTTTTGATCAAATGTGGTTAAGATGTTTAAACCAAATTGAAGCTCGAGAGATTGTTAAGGAAGTTCATTCGAGTTTATGTGGTGCACATCGATACGGGCCCAAAATGAAAATGAAAATAAAAAGAATGGGTTATCATTGGCAACAATGATGACCAAGCTGTCTTGACATTGCAAAGAAATGTCATCAATGTCAAATACATTGAGTAGTTTTACATCAACCTCCAAATGTCCTACATCCGACCATTGCATCATGACCATTTGAATGTTGGGGTACCGACATAGTGGGCCCTATAGATCCTCCATCCTCCAAGGGCCATAAATTTATTTTGGCAGCTACTGACTATTTTTCTAAATGGGCAGAAGCAATACCCCTTCGAGAAGTCAAGGCAGAACAAGTTCTCCATTTCTTTAAAACACATATCGTTTATAGATTTGGGATTCCTCGAAGAGTCATATCAGAAAATGGATTAGCCTTCAAAAATACAAAAATGAATCACTTTATCCAGAGACATGGGATTGACTGGAGATATTCCACAATCTATAACCCTAAGGCCAATGGATTAGCTGAAGCTTTCAATAAAATGTTGGTTCAAATCTTGAAAAATAAATTAAGTAATAGCCCGAGACAATGACATGAACGACTAATAGAAGCTTTATGGGCTTATAGAACTACATACCGAACTCCAACATGGTCTACACCATTTGCTTTGGCATATGGTTCTGAAGCCATTTTGCCTCTGGAAGTCCAAATTCCTTCTCTCAGAATCGCAATTACTGATAAAATAACTAAAGAAAAAAATGTTAAGTTGCGACTTGAAGAACTCGAAAATTTAGAGGGCAAACGTTTGCAAGCCCAACAAAATCTTGAATTGTATCAAGCAATAATGATACGAGCTCACGACAAACTAGTTCGCCCTAGAACCTTTGGAATCGGTGAATTAGTTTTAGTTCTTCGAAGACCTATACTAGCTCATCGAAAGATAGGTGGAAAATTCGAACCGATATGGGAAGGTCCATATGTAATTGAAAAGACATATTCCAGAGGATCCTACCAATTGGTGGATTGTCAAGGAGAAAGAATCCTACCTCCAATCAATTGGCATTTTCTAAAGAAATACTACGCGACATAAAAAAAAAGAAGAAATAAATAAAGACTTATTTATAAACTGGGACAATAAATTCTCCTTTCAAAAATCATTTTTGATGTTTTGTGACATCTCTTTCATTTGTTAAAAGAACATTTGAAAATCTAAAATAATATTCTGTCTTGATATTTTCAGGAAAAATGCCTGAAGACAGATTATTTTTCTCATTCCGAAATAATATGACTTTTGCCTTAGACCGTCGACATATAAATGCGGGGACCAGAATTCACTTTGATTTTGACCTGTTGCAGGTTGAATCCATATATCATGGATCGTTACTTTATCTGGTGAATCACAGTGAAGTTAATCTGCAAACACCTTTGATAGAATCCAAACTCCGACAACTCGAAGAATATGACTTCACAATCAGTGATAGCTCGGATGAAGCGGGAATTCATGGCTCGCCCGGTACAAGGAGCATCAACGTCAAAAACCAAAAATCCGATGACAGGATTCACCAGATCGCAAAGACGAAATCGCAATAAACGACTAAAAGGACAAAAGCAATTGCAAGAGAAACAATACATGGAAGATATGAGTCAGTTAAAATCGCGAACTATCAATACTCCGTTTGAGGAAATAATATCGGAAATGACAAATCTAGACCTTTACAGAAAAAGAGGATGGCAAAGCAGTCATCACTCCACCATCGGTCACACCTGCTCAATATTTAAGGGTATCAGAGAAAAATAATCACTCAGAGGAAGAGATACGATGAATTCGATCCATTGAGTGGAGAACTTTTGAACAATATAAATATGTGAATAAAAGAATAATAAATATTCTGGATGGTCTAAAACTTTTTACCAGAATATTTGATGAAACTGAACAAGCTGCTATCATTAACCACATCATAGATGCCCAAGATCAGGGTAGGGCTGGACGCCTTCGAAGGAGGACCTATTCTGAACCTAGTAAATGGATTCGCGGTAAGGGTAGGCAAACCATTCAATACGGATGTTGCTATAACTAAGCAAGAGACAAGAGAAGGAAATCTTCACAGGATTCTACGACATGAACAAGTCGACCCTTTACCGTTGTGATAATCCAAATTATCGGACGACTTGTTACTTGGGGAATCATACTGCGGATTGTGTTCTCGATAGTTGCATCATTAATATGTATGATAAAGGGGATTGTATCCCTCCTCACATCGACAGTCATGATTTTGAAAGACCATTTTGTACTCTATCTTTAATGAATCGTTGCTCCGTTATATTCGGAAGAGAGATACAAATCTTGGGACCCGGAGAGTTTGACGGGACATGCCGCGTCCTTTTAACCCGAGGATCAGTTCTTCTGTATCAAGGGAACGGTGCGAATTTTGTAAAAAACTTCATACCCAGTGTTAACAAGCCATGAATCTCTATCACCTTGCGACGAATGAAACATGACAAACGACCAGACGGATATCAACCAATACCAGAGCTCGAAGGACTAAAGCCTTTGGAGCTCATTGTGATCCCATAAATGTACGAACACTCGAAACATGTTCGACGAATGATGTTTTGGAGTGTAGGACGTTTATGGACGATACGATAATCTCCAAATCTATGAAATGATTTGAAGAACTCTTGACATATAATATATCTATAGTTGTCGATGTGTGACATATCGGTAGCTCGTTGACATGTAAAATATCGATAGTTTGTTGTAGCGTGCTTATATGATATGTACATATGTATGTACTTGTAAGCTTTTGTTTGCAATAAATATGTACTGGTGACATTTTATGGAAATAAAATGAAGTGTTGAAGAAAAATATATCCCCATTGTCTGTGATATGTCGACAGGTCCTGAAATCAATAAATGACAAAATGAATAATTTATGATAATTAAACATGAGAATTAGCTTTCGACCTATATAGGTCAAAACCCCAGCGGATATTCCCACCAAAAATATTAGTGAGTTCGTCACTCTCTCCGGTTATTGGATATAAGTCCTTTCCTGATGTGGAAATTACGACTTTCCTCTAACCAAATCTTGACATCCACATTTTGAGGAAAACAAAAAATAACATCTATTTTCTCTCTTCGGTTATTGGATATAAGTCCTTTCCTGATGTGGAAATCATGGCTTTCCTCTAACTAAATCTTGACATCGACACTTTGAGAGAAATAGAAAATGACATTTGTTTTCTCTCTTCGGTTATTAGATATAAGTCCTTTCCTGATGTGGAAATCACGGCTTTCCTTTAACCAAATCTTGACATCGACATTTTGAGGAAAATAAAAAATGACATCTATTTTCTCTCTTCGGTTATTGGATATAAGTTCTTTCCTGATACAGAAATTACGACTTTCCTCTAACCAAATTTTGACATCGACATTATGAGGAAAATAGAAAATGACATCTATTTTCTCTCTTCTGTTATTGGATATAAGTTCTTTCCTGATACGGAAATTACGACTCTCCTCTAACAAAATCTTGAAATCGACATTTTGAGGAAAATAAAAAATGACATCTATTTTCTCTCTTCGATTATTGGATATAAGTTCTTTCCTGACATGGAAATTACGACTTTCTTTTAACCAAATCTTGACATTGACATTCTGAGAAATAGAAAATGACATCTATTTTCTCTCTTCGGTTATTGGATATAAGTCCTTTCCTAATGTGGAAATCACGACTTTCCTTTAACCAAATCTTAACACTGACATTCTGGAAAATAGAAAATGACATCTATTTTCTCTCTAGTTATTGGATATAAGTCCCTTCCTGACACGGAAGTCATAACTTTCCTCTAACCAAATATCAACATTGACATTTTAAGAAATGGAAAATGACATCCATTTTCTCCCTCCTGTTATAGGATATACGTCCTTTCCTGACACGGAAATCACCGCATTCCTTTATTAAAATATCGACACCGACATTTTGAGAAATGAAATATGACATCCATTTTCCCTCCCAATAAATCTCGTTTCAAATACAAGAAGGAAATCTCTTCTTAGAACCGACATAAAAGACATCTGACATCCTCCGGGAGTGATATGATATCCCCCCCTTTCCTGACCATTATGAGACATCTCTTAGACCACTTCGGTCAATGCCAATATGTGCAGAATACTTATATAGTAGTCTACACATATTGGGGGCCCTTTTGTTGACCTTATTTTACAATGAGTCAATACCCTTATGACATAAAAAGTTAACTTTGGTCAAATTGGTCAAACTAGACCCAATGACCTACCCTGTTGACCACATAGGTCAACCTTATGACCTAAAAAGTCAACATTGGTCAAAATGGTCAAACCATACCTAATGACCAACCCTGTTGACCCCATAGGTTAACCTTTTGACCTAAAAAGCAACATTGGTCAAAATGGTCAAGCCAGACCCAATGACCAACCCTGTTGACCCCATAGGTCATCCTTTTGACCTAAAAAGTCAACTTTGGTCAAATTGGTCAAACCAGACCCAGTGACCAACTCTGTTGACCCCATAGGTCAACCTTTTGACCTAAAAAGTCAACATTGGTCAAATTGGTCAAACCGGACACTAATGACCAGACCACGTTAACCCCATAGGTCGACCTTATGACCTAAAAAGTCAACATTAGTCAAAATGGTCAAACCATACCCGATGACCAGACCTGTTGACCCCATAGGTCGACCTTATGACCTAAAAAGTCGACTTTAGTCAAAATGGTCGAACCGGACCTAATGACTACCCTCTTGACCCATAGTTCAATCTTTTGACCTAAAAAGTCAACATTGGTCAAAATGGTCGAACGGACACGATAACTGACCCTGTTGACCCATGGAGTCGACCTTATGACCTAAAAATTCAACTTTAGTCAAAATGGTCGAACCGGACCTAATGACCGACCACAGTATGGGATCGACCTTATGACTACAAAAGTCGACTTTGGTCAAATTGGTCGAACCGGACCTAATGACCGACCACTGTTGACCCAATGAGTCAACCTTATGACCTAAAAAGTCAACGAGTGCTTAAAATGGTCGAACCATACCCAATGACCAATCATGTTGACCCATAAGTCGACCCTTTCACCCAATGATACATTTAAAACCGCACGATGACAAAATCACGAAATCTTGGACATTTTAAAATTAAATTGATCAATTTAGGTGACTTAGGTCAACCGAAGTCGAAAATTAGTCGACACTATCTATTTTGTTTAAAATAGATAAAAATGAAATAAAAATAACAAAATTAATCAAATAATTAATTTCAAAATTATTTTGATTAATTAAAATGTTTAATGATTTAATTTTCAATATTTTAATTAAATGACATAATTAATTAAAATGAAAATTAAATTAAAATCATAAAATGACAAAAATGATAAAATTAATCAATTAATTAATTTGAAATTGTTTTCAATTAATAAAATGATTAATAAAATATTTTCCAACAATTTTAATGGAAATTAAAAAGAAATGAAATGACATATAGTCTTCTCATAATTAATTAGGCTAAACTCATCTTAAGGCTTAATTAACACATAATTAAACCCACATTAAGACCACTTAGCCATGGGTTAATACCCATCATGATGCATGGGGTGAGGTGTCACTTTCTCCTTCACCCTAAGCTTCATTTATCCATGAGGTGGCCGGCCGACATGAGGCCTCATCTTCCACCTCCCAAGCCGCCTGATGGAAGGAAAACCATGCATGAAACTCCCCCTTACCATGGTTAGAAGCAATGATGAGGGATGAGCTTGTGTTTCACCATTTGCCAAGCTTATGAGATGATGTGTAAGCTCATTAGGAGGTGTAAGGACAGCTCACAAAACACCTCTTGCATGAGCCAATGGGTGAGAGCCAAAGCAATGAGATTCATCATGGAAAACTTAGGGAGAAGCATCATTGCATATCCTCAGCCTAATTGATCATGCAATGGACTAATAAAGGAGGTAACTACTCCCCTAGAAAATCTTAAGTTAATCCATAACCTCCCCTTGCTATAAATAGAACCCCATGGCCGAACCTAGCAAGAAGAAGAAAAAAATTAGGGAGAACTATAGGCTGCCCAAATCCACCTGCTCCCAACATAAAAACTCTTCCTAAGAGTCTCAACAATCTTTTAGGATCAAATCCAAGCCATAGTTTGAGCCTATTTGAGCCAATTTGACCAAATTTCAAAAATAGCCCCAAATTAGGTACTTCTTCAAAATTCCTCCCTAAGCCCGACTTCTGGATCAAATTGCTGTAGCAATAACCTTCCATTAGAGTCCTAGAAGGCAACCATAAGATCTGATCTAGCTTGATTTGCTTGTGGCAAAGGTATGGAATTTTTCTTTACAAAATAAATCGTATTTTCGATATATCATATGTTATACTAGCCCAGAAGTGTATCATCACCGTATGGATGGATACTTCTGATCCAGATGATCATTTAAAAAAAATCACTCAATTTCACCAAGAAATGAGTGAGATATTGATGTTTGAAGTTTAATGGTTTGAGAATTTTTAGATTTTTGGCCAAATTTTCTCCGCCGTCCGATCCTGCGTTTTAGGAACGGACGCTGATCTCTTCCCCGCGGTGTCCCGTGTTCGGATCCAGCGTACGAGGACAATCGTCGAACAGCGGTGAGTTTGGCGGCGCGGTTTAAAAAAAAATCCATTAAGTCCTTTAAAACGTCAAATATTCATATCTTTTGATCCAGAGGTCATAAAAATAAAATAAAAATACCTCTGGAAAGCTCTTGAAGAGGAGAAAATTATGAGATCAAAATCATAATTTTATTCTCAGTATTTAATTTTTAATTAATTAAATACTCTCTAGAGTATTTTAATTATTAAAAATTATTTTTAAATCAAAAAAATTATGAAACTTGGAGGCATTTATCTTTCTGTTCTTAGGGACCTTCCATTATTTTTCTAAGGACAGAAAACATGTCTAGGACACTTTTCTTTAATTTTCAAATTTCTTTATAATTTTTTCAAATAATAATTATAAAAATTGAAAATTAAGGAAAATAAAAATGCAAATGGCTAGAAATAATAGGGCAACAAACAATAACCCTAAGAAAATTATTTCTAAGTCATAGAAATAATTTTGAATGGTATTTTGAAATTTAGGGTTAAAATTCTTTATTAATTAAATAATTTTAATCCTAAAAATAACCCTTTATAAATTTAACCTATTTTCATCAACAATCAAAGTTTGAAAATGGTTCTAGTCTATGATAGACTAGTGATAAACTTCACGTAAGTCTAAAATGATCAAATTGGGCTTAACTAAATTTAAAATAACATTTAAACCCATTAAACCTTACTTAAATTAGGTTTAATATAAAAATTAAATCTTAATTAAGTTTAAAGACATATTAAACTTAATTAAACTTTTTTATTAAGTTTAAAAACATAATAAACTTAATTAACCCATTAAACCTTACTTAAATTAGGTTTAATATAAAAATTAAATCTTAATTAAGTTTAAATACATATTAAACTTAATTAATCAAAATTAAACTTTTTAATTAAGTTTAAAGATATAATAAACTTAATTAACTCATTAAACCTTACTTAAATTAGGTTTAATATAAAAATTAAATCTTAATTAAGTTTAAAGACACATTAAACTTAATTAACCAAAATAAAACCTTTTAATTAAGTTTAAAAGATAAATTAAGCTTAATTAATTAAACCTTACTTAAATTAGGTTTAAATACAAAAATTAAATTTTTAATTGGGTTTAAAGACATATTAAACCTAATTAACCAAAACCAAAACTTTAACTAAGTTTAAAGACATATTAAACTTAATTAACCTCCTTAAACATTAGGTTTAATCAAACTTAAACCCTAATTAGGTCTAACCAATTAGACACTCAATTAAACCATTAAACCTTAACTAAATAAGGTTTAATCGAACTTAAACCACTAATTAGGTCAACTCATTGCACACTAATTAAACCATTAGACCTTAACTAACCAAGGTTTAATCGAACATAAACCTTAATTAGGTCTAACCCATTAGACCTAATTAAACCATTAAACCTTAACTAACAAGGTTTAATCAAACATAAACCACTAATGAGGTCCGACCCATTAGACACTAATTAAACCATTAAACCTTAATTAAATAAGGTTTAATCAAACATAAACCCTAATTAGGTCTAACCCATTAGACCTAATTAAACCATTAAAGCTTAACTAACTAAGGTTTAATCAAACATAAACCCTAATTAGGTCTAACCCATTAGACCTAATTAAACCATTAAACCTTAACTAACAAAATATAAACCCTAATTAGGTCCAACCCATTATACATAATTAAACCATTAGACCTTAACTAAGTATGGTTTAATCAAACATAAAACTTAATTAAGTCTAACTCATTAGACCTATTAAACCATTAAGTCTTAACTAAGTAAGACTTAATCAAACACAAATCCTAATTAAGTCTACTACATTAGACTTAATTAATTATTAAATCTTAATCAACTAAGGTTTAATTAGACCCAAATCCAACCTTTTAGTCCAAATCCAACATAACATAAACATAACATGAGTCAATTCTAACTTGAACTCAAGATAACCTAAACCTTAGGTTCAACCCACATTGAACCTAATCTAAACCTAACCTAACTTGAGTCCAATCTAACTTGAACTCAAGTTAACCTAAACCTTAGGTTTAACCCACATCGAACCTAATCTAAACCTAACCTAGCTTGAGTCCAATCTAACTTGAACTCAAGTTAACCTAAACCTTAGGTTCAACCCACATTGAACCTAATCTAAACCTAACCTGACTTGAGTCCAATCTAACTTGAACTCAAGTTAACCTAAACTTTAGGTTCAACCCACATTGAATCTAATCTAAACCTAACCTAGCTTGAGTCCAATCTAACTTGAACTCAAGTTAACCTAAACCTTAGGTTCAACCCACATTGAACCTAATCTAAACCTAACCTGAATTGAGTCTAATCTAACTTGAACTCAAGTTAACCTAAACTTTAGGTTCAACCCACATTGAATCTAATCTAAACCTAACTTAGCTTGAGTCCAATCTAACTTAAACTCAAGTTAACCTAAACCTTAGGTTCAACCCACATTGAACCTAACCTAAACCTAACCTAACTCGAGTCCAGTCTAACTTGAACTCGAGTTAACCTAAACCTTAGGTTCAACCCACATTGAACCTAATCTAAACCTAACCTAACTTGAGTCCAATCTAACTTGAACTCAAGTTAACCTAAACCTTAGGTTCAACCCACATTGAGCCTAACTTAAATTAAAACCTTAGGTTCAACCTAAATTAAACTCAAATAAAATTTTAATTTAACCCACATTGAACCTAACCTAAAACTCAAGTTAACCTAATCCTTAGGTTCAATCCAGATTGAGACTAACTTAAATTAAAACCTTAGGTTCAACCTAACTTAAACTCAAATCAAATTTTAATTTAACCCACATTGAACTAAAAATCAACCTTAAGTTTAGGTTCAACCTGACTTGAACCTAACTTAATCTAAACTCAAAATTTAACTTAAGTCTAACCCACATTAGACTCAAGTCAAACCAAACATAGGTTCAACCAGACATGAACCTAACCCAAAAACCCAACTTAAGTCTAACCCATATTAGACTTAAGTCAAACCACACTTAGGTTTAACACGATATAAATATAAGTCTAACCTAACCCTTAGGTTCAACCTAACTTGAACCTAAACTAAAACCCTGCTTAAGTTCAATCTTAAGTCTAGGTCTAACTTAAATAGACTTAATTAAAACTTAAGTCTTATCTAAAAGAGACTTAGATGGTCTGCAAATCTAATTGAGTCTAATTTATTAGACTTGATTAACCTTTAAGTCCTATTTAAACAAGACTTAAAACTTAATTAAATCTATTCCGAACCAAACCTTTTAACTTAAGTTCGAACGGACATGAACTCGAGTTAAATAGATTCAATCAACATTGAATCTAACTTAGGTTCAACTAGACATGAACCCAAGTTAATTCAATCAATATTGAATCTAATTTCAAATCTTTTACCTTAAGTTAAGACAGACATGAACTCAAGTTAAATAGATTCAATCAACATTGAATCTAACTTAGGTTCAACTAGACATGAACCCAAGTTAATTCAATCAATATTGAATCTAATTTCAAACCTTTTAACTAGAGTTCAGACGGACATGAACTCGAGTTAAATAGATTCAATCAACATTGAATCTAACTTAGGTTCAACCGGACATGAACCCAAGTCAATTCAATCAATATTGAATCTAAATTGAAATCTTTTAACTTAAGTTCGAACGAGACATGAACTCGAGTTAAATAGATTCAATCAACATTGAATCTAACTTAGGTTCAACTAGACATGAACCCAAGTTAATTCAATCAATATTGAATCTAATTTCAAACCTTTTAACTTAAGTTCAGACAGACATGAACTTAAGTTAAATAGATTCAATCAACATTGAATCTAACTTAGGTTCAACCAGACATGAACTCAAGTCAATTCAATCAACATCGAATCTAATTTCAAACCTTTTAACTTAAGTTCAGACAGACATGAACTCAAGTTAAATAGATTCATTCAATATTGAATCTAACTTAGGTTCAACTAGACATGAACCCAAGTCAATTCAATAAATATTGAATCTAATTTCAAACCTTTTAACTTAAGTTCAGACAGACATGAACTCAAGTTAAATAGATTCAATCAACATTGAATCTAACTTAGGTTCAACCAGACATGAACCCAAGTCAATTCAATCAATATTGAATCTAATTTCAAATCTTTTAACTTAAGTTCAGAACGGACATGAACTCAAGTTAAATAGATTAATCAACATTGAATCTAACTTAGGTTCAACTAGACATGAACCCAAGTTAATTCAATCAATATTGAATCTAATTAAAAACCTTTTAACTTAAGTTCAGACAGACATGAACTCAAGTTAAATTGATTCAATGAACATTGAATCTAGCTTAGGTTCAACTAGACATGAACCAAAGTTAATTCAATCAATATTGAATCTAATTTCAAACCTTTTAACATAAGTTCAGACAGACATGAACTCAAGTTAAATAGATTCAATCAACTTTGAATCTAACTTAGGTTCAACTAGACATGAACCTAAGTTAATTCAATCAATATGGAATCTAATTTCAAAGCTTTTAACTTAAGTTCTGACAGACATGAACTCAAGTTAAATAGATTCAATCAACATTGAATCTAACTTAGGTTGAACTAGACATGAACCCAAGTTAATTCAATCAATATTGAATCTAATTTCAAACTTTTTAACTTAAGTTTAGACAGACATGAACTCAAGTTAAATTGATTCAATTGTCGGCATTATTTTTAGGTTGTGTTTTATTTTTGAAAAGAGGTCGCCTACAGAAATTGTCGGTGAATTTTAAATTTAATTTAAATAAATAATTTGAAAAGTAGTATTTGATTTTGAAAATAATTTTAAATTTGAAAAATTTTAAAATATGAAATCAAACCGATCTCACATCTCAAATAGTTTATATAAACGAGCACCGCACCACAAACCGTGTATCTATCCTGAAGAATAGACACACTGCTTAACGATGGGTCGATTAAATAAACTAGAAGACTTGTGACATCCATTTGGTCTGCGAACCAATTTTATAAGCCGACAAATTCCCCTGCTTAATATAAATGAATTAATCAGGGTTTATATTACATGGGTTCTTAAAGTTCCCTTTAAGGGCAAGCCCCTATAGTTAATTACATTTTAAATGAAGTGAATCATTTAAGAAAACTCTTGATAATGATCAGTGACATTGCTCTCAAGAATTTCAAAGTTTAAGGTTTTCAAAGGATTGGATTTTGGAAATTTCAACAGGGAATGGATCAAATTTAGAACAATTATTTTCGGGAGTCCGATGGAAGAGGAGTAGGAGAAGTCTGAAGATCCAAGAAGAATCTTGGCGACTTCCCAAACTATCCTATTGTTTGGCTCGGATTTAAGAAAATCCTAATATTATCAGATATTTCAATCTTGTCAGTTTTAATTAATTTGGACTTATATTTGTACGATAAAATCATACAAATAACCTCGAAGATATGAGGGTTTATGTCGTACTAAACGACTACCTAGGAGTCCTAAGACCGGTTAGGGCATAATTTACATGACATGCTCATGTGAATGCCTAACGAAGGGTTGAGGATTTATGTTGCACTAGGCAAACTACCTCGAAATCCTATGGCTTGGTTATTTAATTCTAAGAAATTTTTGCTGAAGTAGAGTTGTTTTGCCGACGAAGATGGTCGTGCTGCCCACCGTGCTCCAAGCTCCTTGTTGTTGCAGAGGTTTAGTTTTAGAAGATTGTAATCAAAAGAGAAGAGAAGAGTTTGGTTTTAGGAATATTAAAGTCCAAGTGTTTTTTGTGTTTTATTTAAAACAAATCTTAAAGTTGATTATAACGTAACCGATTAAGATCCCACGTTTCCGTCATCCCGGCACCGTTATTTTCATTGAATTCACTTAGTCCAGATGAATTTGCTAAACTCAACTGAATGAGTTCCACACTTTCATTTAGACCGTGAGAAATCCCGTTAGCAACACGTGGGTTACATCATCCGAGGTATTCCCGATCATTCAACGAGACGTTTTAATTTAGTTGCAATTGTAGTTTTGTGTTTTGTTTGTGATTAAATTTTGAGTTGTTTTTATATTTTGAAATGTTGTGGCGGTGATTTTTAATCTTGCAGTGACTTTTAATTTAGTTTTGGTTTCAATTCAGGGACTATCCTAAAGGTTTTGGTTTTCATGCAACAGTTGTTTATCATGCAAGAAAAGTAAATTGCATTTGCAATAAAGTAAATTACACTAAAATAAAAGCGTACCTGGAGGGTATTCCCGTCATCCCAAGCTGCACTTAAAACACATGTTAAGACATTTAAATATTTCAACAAGTACCTAGGTAAAGCTAAGGGAAAGGTTTAGGTTATCTATCAAAGTCCTAATCCTATAGTTAGTCATCTCCTATGACGTCTAGGTTCTTGTGTTTTGGTTTAAGGACGATTTTCTTCATCAAAGGACAATTAAGTTCAATTGTTCTTATAAATGTCCTATCATATTGAGGAAGTGCTTAAAACAAATCTTAAACATCTTTTCAATATTTCTAGGACCTTTTTAAGTCCAAGAGAATTTAATTATACAAGTGAATTAATCATCCGGGAATTTAAGTGTTGTTCTTTTGCTCAGTGAACTTAGGACATTTGAATATCCTATAAGTGAGGTAACATTTCACTTGATGTTTCATTTAAGAGTTATAATAATAAGAGTTTTTAAAAGGGCAAATCAAGTTATTAAGTATTTTTATGATTTAGACTTAATGATTTAATTCTAATTTTTGATTTAATTATAAAAAATTAGTTTAAGTTTGGAATAGTGTTCAAGTTATTTTAGGTTTAATTCTTAATAATTTCATTTGGGTTTGTTATTAAATGATTTTAATTTAATTTAATTCAATTCAATTTAATTTAATTTACCTTAATTTAAATTTAATTTCAATTTAATTTAATTTTAATTTAATTTAATTTAATATAATTTAATTTTAATTTAATTTAATTTTAATATAATTTAATTTTAATTTAATTTATAATTTAGTTCAATTTAATTTTAATTTAATTTAATTTAATTTTAATTTTAGTTTAGTTTGGATTATTATTTTAATCTTTTAATTAAGAATTAAGTATTATTGAAGTGATTCATTTAGGGATTTTTAAATTAAAGAATAAATATCTTCTTAAATAATATCCCTACTTTATAATTTCAAAAAATTTTATTAATCTTCCAAATTTAATTAATTAATTAATTAAGGTTTACCTTAATTATTCTTAAAATGATTGGTGGGTTCCTACCCTTAACCATTTAAGTTTCAATCATCCAAAATCAGTTTAAAATCAAATATTTTACCCTCCCCTTTTGATTAATCTTAAAATTTTAATTAAAGGTTGAAAATTTTAATTACCATTTTTACCCTTCACGATTAATAATTCTATAACTCACTAAATTAAGCTCAAATGAACTTGAAATTTTTATGTGACCTGGCTTACATGTCAATTAAGACATTAGAGGAGAAAATGTGATTTTTCTGTATTTAATTTATTTATGTAATTATTTTTAATGGAAAATAGGGGTTTTCAAGGAAAATTCAATAACATGACATGGGAAATGTTTCTGTCCTTAATAAAATTATGGGATGTTCCTAATGACCAGAGGATCACTTGAACTAAGTTTGGTGATTTTTTGAATTTTATTTTATTTATTATAATTATTTTGAATTTTGGAGTATTAATTAATTTACAAATAAAATAAAGGTTGAAAAATGAATTTTATATTTTTCAAATATCTTTATGATATTAGAGAAATGAGAAACCAATTTTTATAATTTTTTGATTTTTCTTTGATTTATTAGAATTATTTTAGTAAAAAGGTTAGAAAAATACATTTTTTAATATTAAAAATTACATTAAGCCTTTAAAATTCAATATCTTACCCTAGGGACTTAGGAAAAATATTTAGTTTGTTCCTAAGTGATTAGAATTTAAAATGTGACATTTTGGTGTTTTTTAATATTTTTGTGATTTTTATTATTTTTTTAATTATTAAAATATTAAAATAAGCTTAAAAATCAACTTTTATAGAAAATTGCAATTTTAATTTTCTTAAATTTCTCTGATATCAGAGAGGATCTAAAACCAATTTTGTGAATTTTTGAAAAGTATTTTGTGAGTTATAAATTTTTAAATTTTAATTTTACCCATTTTTACTTAAGAGGCTTAATCAACCCATTTGGTGGGGTTAATCAAGTCCAATTGTTTTCAAATTTTATGTGGTGTTCTCCTATCCCTAAAGGACAGTGGAGAATTGTTTTTAAGTTAATTTGATGAATAGTTAACCCTAATTAATTAAAGTTCACTTTTGGGTATTTAGGCCAATTAAGGTTGTTCAGAATGAATTAACTCAAAATTATTTTTCCTAGGGTCCTCTGGTCATAAGAAACATCACCAAATTTTCCTAGAATTTATTTCTCAACATGCTAATTATTGGAATTAAAATAATCAAAATAGTGACATGAATTTGACAAATCAATAACTTCTCATAGGGATGGCCTTTGACCGTGGAAAATTCAGGGAATGTGCCCAAGTTCAGAGGCTTCAAAAGCCCTATGGTCTCATGCCATGGTGAATTTCCTATATGCATGAAGAATTGAAATAGTGCAGAGAGTAAGTAAATAATTAAAAATAAAATACTTGATGAAATTACATGATTTCTTTTCCACATTATTCTTCTCTGTTCACTGAGCAAGATGGTATTTTTATTTTAATTTTAGGATTTTTCTACACAAAATTATGAATTTTCAAAGTTCTGGTAATTAAATAAATAGAAAATAACCCTAATTTCCTACTTATCCACGCGGCGCCACACCATCCTCGACAGCTCCGAAAGGCCACGCGTCGTCTCCTGATTCGGTGTCGCCATCCGACTCAGCGCTCCAGGAGCCCGCGGTTCATATCCCATTGTTGACCTCATTTTTGATGAGGTCTTCTCTTCTTCCCTTTAGTACTTAGGGTCTAGCCTTAGGCTTTTCCTTTGACTATCTTAGAGGACTAGAATTGGGACCCACCTTTTAGAAATTCAAACCACTTCTTAACTCCCTGCAAACTCCACAAACTTGACTGTAGACCCGTATTCACCTAGAGGGTTGAAATCGAATGTGGAAGTTTAAAGGATGAGTTCCTCGTAGGACTCTTTGGCCTTAGGACCGCCTCGGGTGGCCTGGTGCAGTGAAGGAGCTGACTTACACACACACTACACCTATACACTACACTTTCACACACCTATACCTAACTTGACCTCCTGACTCATGTAGGTGATTCACATGGATGGTCCTTAACCCCTAAGCCCTTGGCTAAGAGGGTTGGGAACAACATAGTGGATGCCTCAAATGAGTCCCTTCATGGCTCATGTGGGCTTGATGTGGCTTCATGGCTCAACCAAAATGATTTCATTTAACTCAAATTTACCCAATCTTCAATTTTCCAAATTTTCAATTTTTGACCCCCGGGACCCTACACCCGCCTAACCTACCCAAAGCCCATGAAATTACCCAAATTTTTCAAAATCACCTAAATTACCCAAAATCCCTCAAAATCAATCCCAAATATTTCCACATCACTCAAATTGGCCATCCATACCCAAAAATATCCAAAATTCCAAGAAAACCTCCCAATACCCTCCAAATACCCAAAATACCCCCTTGACCCAAAAATCCAAAAATTCAGAAAATTCCCAGAAAATTCCAGAAAATCTCAAATATTCCCAATTTCATTTTGTCTAACTACACCATGGGCCAATTTTGTCAATTTACCCTACTTTTGTCAAAACCCCCAATTTGACCCATTTTAACCCAAAGTGAACCCAATGTCAAACCAAGCCTACCCAATTGACCCAAATTCTGGTCCAATTCAATTCTAAACTTCAATTCAACATTCCCAATACCAATCTAGACCAAATCCAAGTTCAATTTGATTGAAATTTGGATCCAATTTCACTTTTTGCCTTAAAGCCCAATTTGGACCCATGACCCAAACCTAGCCCAAACTCACCCAATTTAACTCCAATTAACCCCAAATCTTTTCTAAATCTTCCTTGGCATCCCCACAAGCAAAACACTAACATGATTTGCCCAAAATTTGGACCCAAACCCCACTCAAATTCAACCCAAAGCTAAAAGGCCCAATTTTGACCTAAACCCAAACCTAACCCAAATGAGCCCAAACCCCAAAATCAAAGCCCAACCAAAGTCAAAACCTCTTTGAAACACTCCCATAAACATTTATAAACATTAATTTTACATCAATTTCAACCCTAGCCCAACATTGGCCCAACTTGGCCCACTTAGACCTATATTGGCCCATTCACCAAAAGAGCCCAAATTCAACCCAATTCAAACCCAAATCACCCCCAACTTGCTTCAAGTCACTCATGATACATCCATGAGCTAAACCCAACAATTATTTGGCCCAATCTCTTTACAAAATTTCATCCCAAAATCCATTTTAAAAATTCAAAAGCCCACTTTCCTAAACCATTTTAAAAGCCCATCCTTCACCACATCCAAAGGCCCAAAATTGGTCCCAAAGCCCATATGACATTTCCCCTCATCATACTTTCAATTAAACTCAATACCTAAGTTCTAAATTCATCATCAAATCATTCCAAATCAAGTTTCATACAAATTTCCATCAAATTACCAAAAATTCCTAAAATCTATTTCCATGAAATTGACTCCACTTTTCCCAAGCCAAAGGTGAGCCATGCAAGCCATGGACAAGCCACATGAAGCCATGGAAGGCTTGACATGTGATCAAGCCATTAATGGCAAAAGGAGGGGCCCCTTTCCTAATCCTCCTTAAACCCTTTTTACCTTAAGCATGTCACACACTAAACCATGCTTAGCCACGTCATCATGGATGGAGACCACACCATTCTCTCTTGGCCGACCCAAGTGATCCTTTTCAGCCCAAGACCAGGCCTTGGGTGGTGAACCTAGCCCAAAACCATGGGTTGACTCATTTGAACCCAAAATGGTCTTCCCCCATTCCATTTCAATCCAAGCTCTTTACACATGGCATTTGCCAATTGCTTGCACCAAGTCCAGCCACGACCCACCCGACCTCGAGGGTGACCCATGCCTAGCCGGCCGGCCACCGGGCCGCCGGAAAACACCATGGCCGAGAGCTCACATGTGAGCCCGACTTGGAATTCTCACCTGTCGAGCTGCCCCATCCCCGATGGCCATTGGAGCTGTTCTTCTCTGCCAAGAGCAGGCTGATCCCAAGCCCTAACTCTCCTCGGAGGCCCTCCACCTCTCCTATTTAAACACCACCCCCTCACGGCCATGAGAGGAGAGTTGCACAAACCTTGCCGAAACTCCGCCAAAATTGTTCCAAACCCTTCTCCACCCTTAGAGCGAGTTGATCCCAGGTGTCGATTTGCCCTAATCCCCATCGACGAAATCCGATTTCTCGACCGAAATTCCACCCGAAAACTAGGACACTTCTCCACGGTGGATCAATCCTCAAATTGATTGGTCCTACACCTTCACCGGACCGAGGGAAGGTGTCCACCGACAAAAGCCCCATCTCCGGGCCACCCGAGTTGCTCCAACCTCCAAGCTTTGTGATCGGGCTTGGTCGAAATCACACCTGGACGATTCACCGGACCGGGAGACTTCATCCGGAGCTTGCGGGATCCAATCGAAGGTGCAACAACTCTCGGATCGAAGCCACACTTCTGCGAGCAAAGGTATGACCTCACTCTTCTTCCCGAGCTTCGAACATTCTCCATTTTTATTGCGTAAATTTCATCCCACATAAACCTTGTAGATGTGTTCGTCTTCTCAAGACGAATCCATAGAGCATAAGAACATAAAAATCCATTGAGTATCGAGTGAGATCTTAGGGATTTAGTGTGGACGGCTCTCGGGTGAGGACGCTCGGGGACGATGAACGGATGCCGTCCATTCAATACACGCACGGACGGACGGCCAAGATCGCGTCGGATCAGGAGACGGAACGATACAGCGGGCCCCCGGAGCGCTGAGTCAGATGGCGGCGTCAAATGGGAGTGCGACACGTGGCGTTTCGGAGCTGCCGAGGTTGACGCGGCGCCGCGTGGATAAATAGAAAATTAGGGGTATTTTCTATTTATTTAATTCCCTAAACTTCAAAAATTCATAACTTTGTGTAGGAAAATCAGAAAAATAAAATAAAAATACCCTCTCGCTCGAGTGAACGAGAGGAGAATAATGTGGAAAAGAAATAATTTAATTTGATCAAGTATTTTATTTTTAATAATTTATTTACTCTCTGCATATTTTTAATTCTCCATGCATGTATACAATTCACCATGGCATGAGACCATAGGGCTTTTGAAGCCTCTGAATTTGGGAACATTCCCTGAATTTTCCAAAGTCGAGGCCATCCTATGAAGAGTTATTGATTTTTCAAATTCATGTTACTGTTTTGAGTATTTTAATTCCAATAAATAGCATGCTGTCAAATAAATTCTAGAAAAATTTGGTGATGTTCCTTATGACCAGAGGACCCTAGGAAAAATAAGTTTTGAGTTAGTTCATTTAAAACAACCCTAATTGGCTTAAACACCCAAAATGGATCTCTAATTAATTAGAGCTAACCATATATCAAATTGACTTGAAATCAATTCTCCACTGACCTTTAGGATCAGAGGAACCCACCATAAAAATTTGAAGTCAATTGGACTTGGTTAGCCCTACTAATTGGGTTGATTAAGCCATTTAGTCATTTTAAACTTTAAAAATTCATAACTTTCAAAATACTTTTTAAAAATTCACCAAATTGGTTTTGGAGCCTCTCTAATATCAGAGGAATTTAAGAAAATTAAAATTTTAATTTTCTAAAAAAGTTTATTTTTTAATATTATTATAATATTTTAATAATTAAAAAAATAATAAAAATCACAAAAATAATAAAATTCACCAAAATGTCACATTTTGAATTTTAATCACTTAGGAACAAACCCCATATTTTTCTTAGGTCTATTTAGTGAGATATTAAATTTTAAAGCTCTAGGGTAATTTTAAAATTAAAAAAAATGTATTTTCTAGCATTTTCACTAAAATAATTATAATAAATCATACAAAAATCAGAAAATTGTAAAATTTAATTCTCTGATTTTTTTGATATCAGAGAGATTTTTGAAAAATATAAAATTCATTTTTCAACATTTATTTTATTTTTAAATTAATTAAGACCCCAAAACTTAAAATAATTATAATAAAAATAATATAATTCAAAAAATCACTAAAATTGGTCCAAGTGGTCCTCTAGTCATTAGGAATGTCCCCTAATTTTCTTAAGGACAGAAACTTTCTCTTGGTCATGTTATTAAATTTTCCTTGGAAATCTCTATTTTTCACCAAAAATAATTATATAAATAAATTAAATACAGAAAAATCACATTTTCTCCTCTCATGTCTTTATTTACATATGAGTGAAGTTACATAAAAATTTCAAGTTCATTTGAGTTCGATTTAGTGAGTTATGAAATTATTAAGCTCAAAGGGCAAAATGGTAATTAAAATTTTAACCTTTAATTAAAACTTTAGGTTTAATAAAAAATTAATAAATAAAATATTTGATCTTAATCTGATTTGGATGATTGAAATTTAAATAATGAAAGGATAGAAACCCATTAAGCAATTTAAAATGATTGAACCTTAATTAAATAATTGATTAAATTTGGAAGAATAATAAAATTGGAATTATTAAAATAGGGATATTATTAGGAAGAGATTTATTCTTTAATTTAAAAATCCCTAAATTAATTATCTCATTAATATTCAATTCTTAATTAAAATCATAACTCAAATTCAAAATATTAAAAGACTTAATCATTAAGCTAAAGTTAAATTATTAAACTCTTTTAAAGTGTTAATTAAAATTAAAAAATAAAATTAAATTAAAAAATTAAATTAAATTAAGTAAATTAAATCAAATTAAATTAAATTAAATTAAATTAAAATTAAAAGTTGAATTAAATTAAAAATTAAATTAAAAATTAAATTAAAGATTAAATTAAATTAAATTAAATTAAATAAACAAATTAAATTAAATTAAATAACTTAAATTAAATTAAATTAAATTAAATAAATAAAATCAAATTAAATTAAAATTAAATCAAATTAAATTAAATTAAAGGAAATTAAATCAAATTAAACTAAATTAATTTAACATCAAATCAAACTAAATTGAATTAAATTGAATTAAATTAAATTAAAGATTAAATTAAATTAAATTAAATTAAGTTGAATTAAATATAACATCACCAAAGACATAAAGAATTCAAAATAAATCTAAATAACTTGAACACTATTCCAAATTTAAACCCATTAATGGAAATTAAACTAAATCACGAAATCATTTGAATACCAATTTACCTCGAAAGCTTTAGTTATCATAACTCCTAAACGGGATATTAAATGAAATGTTACTTCACTTATAGGATATTCAAATGTCCTAGTTCATCGAGTAAGATAATAACAAAACTTAACTAAACCTCGGACGATTAATTCATTTGTGTAATTGAATCCATTTGGACTTAAAACAATCCTAGAAATATTGAAAAGATGTTTAAGATTTGTCTTAAGCACTTCCTCGATATGATAGGATGTTCATAAGAACAATTGAATTTAATTATTCTTTGATGAAGAAAATCGTCTTCAAACCAAAACACAAGAACCTAGACGTCATAGGAAATGACTAGCTATAGGATTAGGAATTTGGTAGAAAACCATAACCCTTCCCTTAGCTTTACCTAGGAATTTGCTTAAATATTCTAATTGTGTTTTAAGTGCAGCTTGGGATGACGGGAAGACCCTCCAGGTACGCTTTTATTTTATTGCAATTTACTTTCTTGCAATTTACATTATTGCAATTCATTAATCGCATCGCACTTACTTTTCTTGCATGATAAACAACTGTTGCATGAAAACTCACACCTTTAGGATAATCCCTAAAACTGAAACCAAAACTAAGTTAAAAATCATTGCAAGATAAAATTCACCGCCACAACATTTCAAAATATAAAACAACTCAAAATTTAATCACAAACAGAACACAAAACTACAATTACAACTAAATTAAAACGTTATGTTGGATGATCGGGAATACCTCGGATGATGTAACCTACGTGTTGCTAACGGGATTTCCCACGGTCTAAATGAAAGTGTGGTACTCATTCAGTTGAGTTTAGCAAATTCATCTGGACTAAGTGAATCCGATAAAAATAATGATGCCGGAAGGATGGAACCGTGGGATCTTAACCGGTGTCGTTATAATCAACTTTAAGATTTGTTTTAATTAAAACATAAAAAACACTTGGAAATTAAGATTTTCTCTAAACCAAAACACTTTTCTCATCCCACGATTTATGATTTCTAAAACTAAACCTCTGCAACAACAAGGAGCTCGGAGCATGGTGGGCAGCACGGCCATCGTCATCAGCAAAACCTGAGTCTACTTCAGCAAAACTTTCCTAGAATTAAATAACAAGGCCATAGGACTTCGAGGTAGTTTACCTAGTGCGAGCATAAACCCTCGACTCTTCGTTAGGCATTTGCATTGCAAATTAAGCCCTAACTAGGTCTTAGGATTACGAGGTAGTCGTACGATACGACATAAACCCTCACATCTTCGAGGCTATTTGTGTGATTTTATCATACAAATATAAGCCCTAATTAATTAAAATTGGCAAGATCAAAACATTAAATAAATATTAGGGCTTTCCTAAACTCAAATCAAACAATAGGATAGTCGGGAAATTACCGAAGTTCACTTCGAATTTGTGATTTCTCCTACTTTTCTTCCTTTGAATTCCCAAAACAAAATGTTCCGAATTTGATCCATTCCTTATTGAAATTCCAAAATTCAATCCTTTGAAAACTTAAACTTTGAAATTCTTGAGAGCAGAATTATTGATTATTATCGAGAGTTTTCTTAAGTGATTCCCGTCACTTAAGATGTAATTAAGCTATTGGGGCTTGCCCTTATAGGGAATTTTAAAGAACCCGAGTAATATAAACCCTGTTTAATGCTTTCATATTAAGCGAGGGAATTTGTCGGCTTATAAAATTGGTTCGCAGACCAAACGTATGTCACAAATCTTCTAGTTTATTTAATCGAGCCCCACCGTCAAGCAGTGTGTTTATCCTTAGGGATAGGTACACGGTTTGTGGTGCGGTGCTCGTTTATATAAACTATTTGGGATGTGAGATCGGTTTAATCTCATATCTTAAAACCTTCAAATTTAAAATTATTTTCAAAATCAAATACTACTTTTCAAAATTATTTATTTAAATTAAATTAAAAATTCGCCGACAACTTCTGTTAGGCGAACCCCTTTTCAAAATAAAACACACGACCTAAAAATATGCCGACACCCATTACTCTATCCGGCGCAATCCTGGCCGTCCGCTCGATACACACACGATCCGACGGCTCCTGGTCATCGTCTACGACTGGTGTGAACCCGTGACCGTCAACCTTCTAACCCTAATTTCTCACTCGATTCTCAACGGATTTTTGAGTTCTTATGCTCTATGGATTCGTCTTGAAGAGACGAACACATCCATACGGTAAACATGTATTGAAATCGACCCAAAATAAATCGAGAATCTCCGGATGCTCGAGAAGAAGAGTGAGTCCATACCTTTGCTCGGAGAAGTGAAGCTTCGATCCGAGAGTTGTGTCACGTTCGATTGGGTCCAAGCAAGCTCCGGATGAAGTCCCTCGGCCCAGTGAATTATCTAGGTATGATTTCGACCAAGCCCGATCACAAAGCTTCGAAGGTCGGAAGCAATGGCTGGCCCGGAGAGGGGGCTTTTGTCGGTAAACTTCTTCTCTTGGTCCGGTGAAGGTTAGGACCAATCAATTTGGGGATTGGCTCACCGTGGAGAACTCGTCCCGGTTTTGGGCTTGGATTTCAACTCCGAAATCGAGCTCGCAGAGAGGAAATGACAGGGGATTTTCTGTAGGGATCAAGTTCTCATGTGTGGGGAGTAGTCCGGAACAATTTTGGCGTAGTTTCCTTAAGGTTTGTTTCAGCGACCTCATTTGGCCGAGAGGTGGTGGTGTTTAAATAGGCATGGTCGGAGGCTCTCCTGTGGGGAGTTAGGGCTTGGGATCAGCTGCTTAGGTCAAGGGAAGAACAACCATGGTGGCCATTGGGCATGGGGCAGCTCAGCAAGTGGGAATTCCAAACTTTGGCTCCTCCCAAGGTCTCGGCCTTTCCGGCGATCCAAGTGGCTGGCCGGCAGGCATGAGTCACCCTCAGGTCCAGGTGGGTCAGGGCTGGGGTTTAGTGTAGGCAATTGGGCTTTGCCATGTGTCAAAAGCTTGGATTAAAATGGTATGGGGGAAGGCCAATTTTGGCTTGATTTGGTCAAGTCCACCTTTTGGGCTTGGTTCACCCTTCAAGGTGGCTTTGGGTGTTGTGGGGAGTCAAAGGAATCAGTTGGTTTGGCATGGAGAAGTCCTTATCCAAATATATTTGGATTAAATTTGTGTTAAGGGGAATCATGGTTAAGGCTAATGACTTTAGGAGATTAAGGAAAGAGTCTCCTTATTTTGCCCAAAATGGCATGGTGACATGTAAAGAGGCTCTCATGGCTTCCATGTGGCTCATGCATGGCTTCATGGCTCTTCTTTGGCTTGGGAAAAGTTAAGTCAACTTCATGAAAAAGGGTTTTGTGAATTTTGGCATTTTGATGGTAATTGTTATGAGGCTTGATTTGGAATTGTTCAATTGATAAATTAGGACTTTAGGAATGATTTTAAATTGAATGTGTGATGAGGGAAAGTGTCATGTGGGCTTTAGATTGATTTGGGCTTTTGAATTTGGTGGAAGTGGGCTTTTAGGAGGGCTTAAGGGGATGACCCCTTTAGGTTTACGAATGAATCCATGGATGGGAATTTTGTAGAAGTTTAGGCAAAATAATTGTTGGGTTTGATTTAGGAATATGTCTTGAGTGATTTGAAATGAGTTTGGAGTGATTTGGGTTTGAATTGGGTTGGATTTGAGTTGATTTGGTAAATGGGCCAATGTAGGTCAAATTAGGCTAACTTGGGCCAATGTTGGGATAGGGTTGAAATTGATGTAAAATTAATGTTGGGAAATTTTTATGGGAGTGTTTCAAAGAGGCTTTGACTTTGGTTGGGTTTTGATTTTGGGATTTGGGCTAATTTGGGTTAGGTTTGAGTTTAGGTCAAAATTGGCCCTTTTGGTTTTGGGTTGAATTTGAGTGGGGTTTGGGTCCAAATTTTGGGAAAATCATGTTAGTTTTTTGTTTATGGGAATGTTAGGGAAGGTTTATAAAAGGTTTGGGGTTAATTGGAGTTGAATTGGTTTGGTTTGGGCTAAGTTTGGGTCATGGGTCCAAATTGCACCTTAAATTCAAAAGTGAAATTGGACCCAAATGTCAATCAAATTGGACTTGGATTTGGTCTAGATTGATATTGGGGATATTGAATTGAAGTTTAGAATTGAATTGGACCAAAATTGGGGTCAATTGGGTAGGTTTGGTTTGACATTGTGTTCACTTGGGTTAAGAATGGGCTAAATTGGGGGTTTTGGCAAAAGTGGGGTAAATTTACAAAATCAGCCCATGGTGTAGTTGAATAAAATGAAATTAGGAATATTTGAGATTTTCTGGAATTTTCTAGGAATTTTCTGAATTTTTGGATTTTTTGGCTAAGAGGGGCATTTTGGGTATTTGGATGGCATTGGGGGTTACTTTTGGAATTTTTGGTATTTTTGGCTATTGATGATCAATTTGAGTGGTGAGGAAATGTTCAAGGTTAATTTTGGGGAATTTTGGGTGATTTGGAAATTTTGGAAGATTTGGGTAATTTTAAGGGCTTTTGGTAGGTTTGATAGGTGTAGGGTCCCCGGGGTCAAAAATTGAAATTTTGGAAAAGAGAAGATTGATCAAATATGAGTAAAATGAAATCACTTTGATTGAGACATGAAGCCATATTAAGCCTATATGAGCCATGAGAGGACTCATTTGAGGCATTCACCATGTTGTTCCTAACCCTCTTAACCAGGGGCTTAGGGGTTAAGGTCCATCCATATGAATTGCCTACATGAGTCAGGGAATCAAGTTGGGTATGGGTGTGGTTTTAGGATTTAGATTGTGTGTGTGGGAGTGTAGAGTATGAGTGTAGTGAGTGTGTAAGTCAACCATCACCAGACCAAGCTACCCAAGGTGGTCATAAGGCCAAAGAGTCCTATGGGGAACTCATCCTTTAAACCTTCACTTTTGATTTCAACCCTCTAGGTGATTAGGGGTCTACAATCAAGCTTATGGGGTTTTCAAGGAGACAAGAAGTGGTTTTAAATTTCTAAAGGTTGGGTCCAAATTCTAGTCCTCTAAGATTAGTCAAAGGAAGAGCCTAAGGCTAGATCCTAAGCACTAAAGAGGAAAGAGAAGACCTCATCAAAAATGAGGTCAACATCAATCAACATTGAATCTAACTTAGGTTCAACTAGACATGAACCCAAGTTAATTCAATCAATATTTCAATTAGGTAACTTGACGAAGTAGTAAACTAAGTATTTCAATTAGGTAACTTGACGAAGTAGAAAATTAATACGTATTGAAAGTGCAGGAAATTAAACTAATTGCTAAATAAGTCTTAACTATTCAGAAAAAGTATCTTTCCCCTTGTTTAGAAATTTAAGTGATCGATGAATTTAAATAGATAATTTTAAGGTATTGTGACAAATAGGAGCATTCTTATTCTTTACCCTTTGGTCCGTGAGTAAAGAATATCGACTAATCCTATGTTTGATTACCGAATCTGCGGCTAGCCGGGAGGATACCGACTGCCACTTCAGAGCTCCCACGTTCCCCTCGCCTGAGGGCTAACATCTACACTTCAGCTCTCAAACAATAGGACCGAATTGAATATTTTAGTCTTTCACACTAAAATGCTCAATTCTACGCCCAGTGATATTATTTCCCTATTTATTTGCACCTTCCTTCCAAGGCTTTTGAATTCCCCGAATATCCGATGTAATTTTTACTATAGTTGATATTCAACATATTTTAACAAATCAAATGGCCAGTTTGAAAGTAAATTAAGTTTTAAGTAAGAATTATCATAATTTATTAATATATATAAAAAAGTACTTCTATTTTTAGTTCATCAAGTCACTTAATTTCATAACAGGGAGAAAGACTAATAAACTACTCGTAATGCATGTTGAACTAAACTAAGCATGGATTTCATTTAAAGTTAAAAACAATAAATACAAATACTTATCTCGATTTATCCCTGCGTACTCTCAGTAGCCTTTCGACTCTTCCTTCCAGTACAACAAGACTCACTAAAAACTCACTAACTCACTAAAGACTCACGAAAGACTCACTTATAACACTTAACACCCAATAACACCAATTAACACACAAAAACTGCACACTTATAAGCTGAATTTCGGCCTCTATATATAGAGGTGAGCAAAGGACCAAGAGGTGTGTAAGCATCTCTTCAAAAGGTGTCCAGGTTCAATGTAGCTGTGCCATTTGAACTAGCTCGCCGTCGGGCGACGAACTACCTCGTCGTCGGCGAGGCTTCTGAAGATCTTCAAACCGCGCTATCTCGCCGTCGGTAGGCTCGGCTCGCTGTCGCCGAGACAGCTTATAAATCCTTCGAATTTTCTTCTCGTAACCTCGCCATCGGCGGATCGATCTCGTCGTCGGCGACTCAAGACAAATTGCATTATTTTCTTCCTTTTTGCTCCAAATCCGCTCCTTTTTATGATTTTTGCTTTTATCACCTAAATTCTCCATTCCCGCAACAAAATAAAGAAAATACCCTTCTTTAAAGTGCAATTTCATCAAAAATATGTATGAATTTCTTAATAAAATTTTCGAGTGATCAAAATCTCCCAAACTTACTTATTACTCGTCCTCAAGTAATTTTAGTACTACATAAAAATAATGAGTTTTATAATAAGATTTTTCAATTTAAATAACTATGAATTAGATTAATTAATATCATAATAAAGTTAAATAAAAATAATTCATGTAATTTAATTAATCTTATAGAAATAAATTATTTAGTTATCGTGTCTAAGATTTCTAGTCTTACTATTCATTTCGTGAATGACTATATTTAAAAGAATAACTACTTAAGATATTCATATGATAAGAAATTCAAGAAAACACTATTAGGTAAAATTCTAATCCATAAACATAAGTTTGGAAATATCTAAGTTTTTCCTTTAGGTTAATTCAAATGAAGCCAATTTTCGATAAGGCATCTCCTCAAGCTTCTCCTCATTTTTTCTTTTCTTTTTCTTTTTCTCTTTTTTTTTATCAGGATTATCGTATCTCGAGAGCCTCGTTAATAATTTTGAACTTCATTCTCATCTTCCTAAATTTGTAACTTAGAAATATTTCTTAGCTTATATATACTTCATAGTTTTTACTTCATTGATTTTCAATCTTTTCTTTTTCACTTGAATACTTTAAGAATTTTAATTTTAGAATATAGTTTTCCTTACTGAAAATAGTTTACTATATTCTTATTCCCTTTAACCAAATATTTTATTCTATTTAATTAATTAAAGCACTAGAATATTTCATTTAACCTTTTATCATAATTAAATAAAATAATTCATATTAATTAAATTGAAAAATTTGCTATAAAAATCATTTTATAATAATTTGAAAATAGAGATTTAGAACAAGTTAATAACTAAATTTGTATTTTACTCTCCCCTCAAACTTAAATTTTTATATCTACTCTAAATAATGAAAAAGAAGGAAAGTAAATAAATCATACCTTTGAAGTTTAGGTATTTCTTTTTTTTCTTTGAAATTTTTGCAGGCTTTTTCATTTCTCATTGAACCTGTATAGTTAGTATTCTTCATATATATATATAACATTTTAAAGAAAATGCAGGGATAAAATCTAAGATAAGTATTAAACACAACAATTAAAATAACTCTACACTACACATATGAATTACTAACATATTAAAACAATTTAACTAACATATTAACAATTTTAAAAACTTAAAACAATACAAAATAAAATAAAAACATACTAAAGAAAACTAATATCCTATTTAACATACAAACAAATGCAATTAACTAACATAAAAAAAAACTAAACTATTATCACAATTCAAGAAAATTAATCTAACTAACATCCAATGTCTCAAAAAATAAAGTACTGAATATTACAAACATATAAAGTCCTCAAAAATAATTTAACATCAAACAAACAAAACAAATAAAGTTCTAATCTTCAGCATCAAAGTCCCAAACTATATTATCATCCCCTCCTTGATCTGTAGGCTAAGAAGACTGAGCAGGATGATACTGAGTATACCTGGGCAATCTGGAAAGATGACATCAAAATCTACACTCCTGAAGCGACGTTCAGCTTCATAGTATGCAATTTCGTATTCCGAATGTCGCTGGAGGTACTCACTATCATAATCATGTCTCCTCTCCAGATTATCAATCCTTTGATCAAAATGATCAAATCTTCTCCCCATTGTCTCTCCAAACCGCTCAAAACTCCTCCTATGCAGTGGTCAATTCATTCATCAGATCTTGTAGGGTAGGGGTGGTAGGCTCAGGAGGTTCATAGCTAGTAGAGGGTATATCTCTACTTGACTGAGTGAAATAACTTCTCACTCCTGATCTCCACCCTTCATGAGATTCATACTTCTTAATATTGGTAGCTGTGAGTGGTTTCATAGGTTCCACCCATTCTTCATCATCTCTAGCCTCAACTCCGCAGAGTTGGCAGAGTGCAAAAATTAATCCAGTGGTGTCCTAATCCAGCCTCCACTCTCATTTCGAGGAGTGGCCGTGATGTTTTGATAAATAATTCTCCCAATGTTGATGCTTCGTTTTTCCGAATACGTAATTCGAATTTTCTATCTCGTGTTACCTCACCGTGGTGATATGTGGGTAACGTAGTAGAACAAATAAAGTAATGCCGTGCTTGGAGATCGCATTTAATTTAGAAAGAGGAAAATTCACTCTTTCCCCGCCGCTTAATTTTCCAAACTTCGGTTCCATCGATGAGAAAGCTAATGACTTCCTCCAAAGGGTCCTTCCATCGTTCCAAAAGTTTCATACTCGCTAAAGTGCAAGTCATGAACTTCATAGAACGCGTTAATTCTTGCAAGCATCGAAATCTACAAAAATCCTCGTACCTTTATCGGTGCATCTTCAGCGGCAAATCAAATTGGCATAAAATTCTTTAACCACTTCTACAAATGCTTCTATATCGAACGTAACGGAAATTCTCCCAACCTCGTTCCTTAATAATCCGCTCTACTTCTCCTCCTGGATTTTTGAAAACCCGATCCGCAATGCACTTTCTTCCTTGTATGTTTTCAAAATATTTAACCTGTGCTCGTGCATTGATGAATCGGTCTTCGTCGAATTCTACTCGACGTTTTTGTCGTGGAGCCATACGACCGATCTATGAAAATCATGAAAATTTTCACTAAACTTAAAAATAATACTAAGAAAGCTTCCTACAACATTTATAAGCAATTTAAATCAAATTCCATGGATATTCACCAAATATTTCTTCCACATTTTGATTTTTCCCAAAATTTGCAATGTGGTGAAAATATATGGTGAAAATCAAAAATTTTTGCATAGGAGTGAAGTTCTTACCAAGGGAAGATGAAATCCGGTGTCAAAAAGTGTTGAAATCGCTTCAAATCCAAGATCTCTCAAGCCCTAGGTCGGTTTTTGCGAAAATGAGAGGTTGGGGATGATGAATAGTGTTTTTGACAGGTCAAAATATATGTTTTTTCCCACCTCGTTGTCAGCGAGATTTTTCTCTCCGTCGGCGAGCTAATATTTTTCGGAACCAAAAACTCTCGGGAAAAATCCGCTGTGGCGAGAAATTCTTCGCTGTCAGCGAGATCGATCTCGCTGTTCGCGGATTTTTCTCGCCGTCGGCGAGATTCCAAAATTTAAATTTCGAAATTCGTCACTCATTTTCGTCCTCGATTTGCCTTATATTATATTTCCGATCACTTCATTTATTAATTTAATATGAAGATTAGCTACTTATACACAAACAAATTCACACAACACAACAAATTAACTTTAATATTGAAATCCATGAGATGTACAAACTAACATAATTTTAAACTCTATAATCAAACTTCAATTCTCCAATCCTTACTACTAATCAGCATCGCAAACCAATCCACGACACACTAAATGCTGATACAAAACTATGACACATATCTCAATTAAGTTTGAGATAATCAAATCATCACTCCACACATAATAAAATCTAAATCAAATCAAATAATATAAATACAAACATACTTTGGAAATCTTTACTACTACTCTTCAAGGTCAGAATCTTCATCTTCTCTGATATTTCTGATATGACGATGATGCACAAATAAGTTATAGAAAGGCATGAAGGGAAACTCCGAAGCAGATTCTTCAGTGATCCAACCCTTCTGTCTCAGTAAATGAAGAAAGCTAGCTTCCAGATGTCCAGAATGATCAAAGTGTTCCTTTATCCTCCAGTCAATGTGATCAAATAAATCGATATATTGTCGATTAAATCTCTCACATTCTGCAGCTTCTTTCTCCATTCCTTTAATTTTCTTCATAAGTAACTCCGTTTTATCTCGAAATAGGCCTTGTTATAGGATTATTCTGTGAAGCTCTATCAGAGATAAATGTAATGTCTTCATTATTGTCCAAAGTAGGGAACATATCTGTAGGATCAAGCGGCTTCCAAGGTAAGAGAACCTTTTCCCAAGCTTCATAAGAAACCTGGTACTGACTGCATAATACAAAAATAGTAGATGGGTGTCCTAGTTCGTGAACTGACCCATGCACAATTAAACCCAATGCAGACTTAACAATTATTGATCCAACATCAATAGCAATCCATTTTGAATACAATAATTCAATATAGCACATTCCTTCGAAACCTTTTTTATCCTCATAGTTAGTAACAATTTAGATGAGATAAAAAATGTCAGTGCTTTGAGATAGGATTCAAAAGTGATGCAGAGAAACTAATATACCCGTCTTCACGCATTTCCCAATCTTCCGGTTCATCAGTCAGATATCGAAATATCTGATTCATATTATATCGAGAAGGCACAAAATTTGAATAGTGACATATCGGGGTGTTTTCTATAGAGAATAATTCATTTACTCTTTATGGAGTAAAAGTCACCCATCTTCCTCGAACGTAGACATTCCCATTGTTGATCGCATGTAAGTTAGAGTAGAACTCTTTCACAACCGGAATAACAACGACAGACGTAGTGTAACAAAATACCTCTCGGTCGCCGTGCGATCGTTTCTTCTATCTTCATAGTGGAATTCACTAATCCTCGATTGACAAATCCTCGTTCCTTGATAACTCTTTTCTTTACCAAAACCTTGTTGAATATCCGCTGCGCTTCCGCACTCACAAATTTCCTCCGGTTAAACACTCCAGAATTAGAGGAATCTAAGAATTTGGAGGCCATTATGGTGAATGGAATGAATTCTAGTGAAGAAGGCAGATTTAGAATGATTTAAGAATGGGTTTTCACAAAGGAATTGGTGTTGAAACCGTCCAAATTGGCATTCAAAGTATAAATAACTCATCTTTATAACTTCCTCGCTGTCGGCGAGAAGTTTCTCGCCGTCGGCGACTCAGTTATAAAAACTGCCTCCCATGTTCTCGCTGTCGGAGGGACGTTTCTCGCTATTAGCGAGATCGATAAATAAACTGATATTAATTTAGGCGCGAACCTCACTGTCGGCGAGTATCGACCTCGCCGAGGTTCCAAAATAATGTCCAATTTCGCTCTAAATCGAATAATTTCTTTTCTCATCATAATGGTTCGAATATGTGATGATTCTTAATAATAATTGAGTAGTAAAGTTTCAATAATATAGACTAAATATTAAGATACAATAAAAATAGATAACTAATATGGGTTGCCTCCCATAAAGAGCTTGGTTTAAAGTCGTCAGCCCGACTTAATTTCAATTATTAATCGGGTCGACTAAGCATTAAAACCTCTTTATAGTTAGGTCTTATACCTTCAAAATATGGTTTTAATCTATGTCCATTAACTTTAAATTTATGTCCAGTTTTTGGATCTTCGATTTCTATAGTTCCGTATGAAAATATTTGAGTTATGGTGAAAGGTCCTAACCATCGAGACTTCAATTTTCCAGAAATAATTTCAATCTAGTATTATATAGCAAAACTTCCCGTCCTGGTTCAAAATTTCTCTGATTAATCTTCCGATCATGCCATAATTTCATCTTTTCTTTATAAATCCGATCATTATCATATGATTCATTTCTTAATTCTTCTAATTCATTTAATTACAGCAATCTTTTCTCACAAGCTTCCTTCATATTATAATTAAATTCTTTAATCGCCCAATATGCTTTATGTTCTAATTCAACTGGTAAGTGGCATGTTTTTCCATATATAAGCCTGTAAGGAGTCATTCCAATCGGAGTTTTATAAGCGATCCTATAAGCCCACAATGCAGTTGTCTAATCTAATAGCACCAATCTAACTTATTTGGGTTTACTGATTTTTCTAAAATACTTTTAATCTCACGATTAGATACTTCAACTAATCCGCTGAGTCCGTGGATGATAAGCAAGTGGATATCTTATGAGTAATATTGTATTTTTCTACTAGTTTCGTGAATGTATTTATTTCTAAAATGAGTTCCTCCGTCGCTGATAATCACTCTCGGCATTCCAAATCTAGTAAAAATATTTTTCATCAGAAATTTTGAAACACTATTAGCATCACACCTAGGTAAAGCTTGTGCTTCAATCCATTTGGAAACATAATCAACAGCTACTAATATATATGAGTTTCTAAACGAAGGAATAAAAGGTCCCATAAAATCTAATCCCCAAACATAAAAAATTTCAACTTCCAATATAAATTTAGAGGCATTTCGTTTCTTCTAGATATATTTCCTACTCTTTGGCATTTATCGCAAGTTTTAATATATCTGTATACATCTTTAAATAGACTAGGCCAGTAAAATCCAGATTGTAGAATCTTATAAGCAGTTTTATCAGTCCCAAAATGTCCTCCAAAATCAGAATCATGACATTTTTGAATAATTGGTTCAGTTTCTTCATAAGGCACACATCTTCTAATAATTAAATCCTTACATTGCTTATATAAATATGGTTCATCCCAAAAATAGGTTTTCATATCATGGATGAATTTTTTCTGTTGTTGTAAAGTTAGCATAGGTGGTAAAATATTACTAACTATATAGTTTACTATATCGACGATACCATGGTATTTTCCACTCATTGATATTATATAGTTGTTCATCGTGAAAACTGTCTATAATTTCATTTTCAATATCAGATAATTCATGATTTTCTAATCTTGATAAATGATCCGAAATTTGATTATCAGTTCCTTTCTTATTAACGATCTCAAAATCGAATTCTTGCATTAATAGCATCCATCTAATTAATCTTGGTTTGGAATCTTTCTTTTGTATTAAATATTTGATAGCGGTAATGATCGGTATGCACGATACATTTTGTTCCAATCGGATAAGGTCTAAATTTATTAAAACCATATACTACCGCTAATAATTCTCTTTCAGTAACTCGTATAATTTATTTCAACATCATTAAGAGTTTTACTAAGCATAGTATATAACTTTAAAAATCTTTTCATATCTTTGCCCAAGAACTCGCTCCTACAGCATAATCACTAGCATCACACATAAGTTCAAATGGTTTCTCCCAGTTAGGTGAAACTATTATAGGTGTTGTTATTAATTTTTCTTTTAAGAGTTCAAAAGCATTCAGGCATTCGATTGTAAATTCAAATTTCTTGTCCTTTTTGAGAAGTTGGCATAGAGGTTTAGTAATTTTTGAAAAATCTTTTATATAGCGTCCGTAGAATCCAAGCATGTCCAAGAAAACTTCTTACCCCTTTTACGGTAGTTGGAGGTGGTAATTTAGCTATAACTCGAATTTTTGCGAGGTCCACTTCCATGCCTTTTTCCGAAATTTTATGCCCTAATACAATGCCCGCAACCATAAATTGACATTTCTCCCAATTTAGAACTAAATTTGTTTTCTCACATACTTCTAATACTATTTCAAGATGAGTTAATCATGTGTCAAATGATGTTCCAAATACAGAGAAATCATCCATAATTACTTCTATTCCATTGTCAATTAACTTACTAAATATAGACATCATACATCTCTGGAATGTTGTTGGTGCATTACATAATCCAAAAGGCATTCTTCGAAAAGCGAAAGTTCCATAAGGACTAGTAAATGTAGTTTTCTCTTGATCCTCAGGAGCAATTTGTATTTGATGATAACTGGTGTATCCATCTAGAAAACAAAAATAATTTCCTATGATCAATACATATACGCCAACCAGTAACTTGTCTTATAGGAATAAGATCGTTATTTTCATTGGCAGTGACGGTCACTCCTCCCTTCTTAGGAACACAGTGAATTGGGCTTACCCAAGCACTGTCTGAAATAGGATATATAATACCATTATCTAACCATTTTAAAATTTCTTTCTTAATTACTTCTTTCATTATCGGGTTTAATCTCCTTTGGGGATCTGCTTTAGGTTTATGTTTATCATCTAAAATAATTCTATGCATACAGATTGAAGGACTAATTCCTTTAATATCTGCTAAAGTCCAACCAAAAGTTTTCTTATATTTATTTAAAGTTTCTAAAATTTTTTGTTCTTGAGATTCGCTTAATGCAGATGAAATAATAACTGGTAAAGTTAAAGAATTACCTAAATAAGCATATTTCAAATGATCAGGTAATATTTTTAGCTCAAGTTCAGGAGGTTTAATAATTGATGGAACTATATTCTTGTTAATGTTTTCAGTATTATCCAAAAATTCAAATCTTTCCTGAATATAATCTAGTTCTTCATTATTATCTTCAATTAATTCAGTATTTTCTTTTTCTAATTTATCTTCGTAATATTCCTTAAAATATTCTTGTTATAAATGTTCAAGTATTTCCATCCGAAAACATTCATCATCTTTTTCTAGTGCAGGATATTTCATTGATTTTGCAATATTAAAAGTAACTTTTTGGTCATTTACTCTCATAGTTAATTCTCCTTTTTGAACATCAATCATAACTTTTCCAGTAGCTAAAAATGGTCTTCCTAAAATGATAGGAATTTCTTTATCTTCCTCCATATCTAAAACAATAAAATCTACTGGGAAGATAAATTTATCCACTTTTACTAACACATCTTCAATAACTCCCTTAGGATAGGTAACCGAGCGATCGACTAATTGAAGGTTTATCGAAGTAGGTGTAATTTTTTCGAATCCTAATCTCTTAAAAATCGATAGAGGCATTAGATTGATGCTTGCTCCTAAGTCACACAAAGCTTTTCCATAAAATTTTTCTCCTATAGCGCAGGTATAGTGAAACTACCAGGATCTTTCAATTTTTCAGAAGCTTCTTCGAATAATAGCACTACACTCTTCACTAAATGCGACTTGTTTCATTATTAGTGAATTTTCTTTTCTTATTTAGAATATCTTTCATAAATTTTACATAATTTGGCATCTGATCTAAAGCTTCGACAAAAGGTATATTGATTGTTAATTTCTTTAGTATTTCAAGGAATTTAGCAAATTGTTTATCTTTTTTATGTTGAGCTAGTCGTTGAGGAAATGGTGGTGGAGATTTTTTGATCACTGAAAAATTTATTAAGAAATTCATACCTATTTTTGATGAAATTGCACTTTAAAGAAAGGTATTTTCTTTATTTTGTTGCAGGAATGGAGAATTTAGGTGATAAAAGCAAAAATCATAAAAAGGAGTGGATTTGGAGCAAAAAGGAAGAAAATAATGCAATTTGTGCTAAGTCGCCGACGGCGAGATCGAACCCGCCGACGACGAGGTTATGAGAAGAAAATTCTGAAGGATTTATAACTGTCTCGCTGACAGCGAGCTCGAGCCCGCCGACAGCGAGATAGCGCGGTTTGAAGATCTTCTAGAAGCCTCGCCAACAGCGAGGTAGTTCGTCGCCGACGGCGAGTTTGTTCAAATGGCACAGATACATTGAACCTGGACACTTTTTGAAGGGATGCTTACACACCTCTTGGTCCTTTGCTCACCTCTATATATAGAAGCCGAAATTCAGCTTCTAAGTGTGTTAATTTGTGTTCGAAATAAATTAGTGTATTAGTGTGTGTGTGTGTTATTTTGTTAATTGGTGCAGTTTTTAGTGAGTCTTTAGTGAATTAGTGAGTTTTTAGTGAGTCTTGCTCTACTGGAAGGAAGAGTCAAAGGAACTCCTAGGAGTCTGCTTGGGGATAAATTGAGATAATTTTTTGTATTTATTGTTTTTAACTTTAAATGAAATCCATGCTTAGTTTAGTCAACATGCATTCTGAGTAGTTTATTAGTCTTTCTCCTCGTTATGAAATTAAGTGACTTGATGAACTAAAAATAGAAGTATTTTTATATATATTAATAAATTGTGATAATTTTTACTTAAAACTTAATTTACTTTCAAACTGGCCATTTGATTTGTTAAAATATGTTGATTATCAACTATAGTAAAAATTACATCCGATATTCGGGGAATTCAAAAGCCTTGGAAGGAGGGTGCAAATAAATAGGGAAATAACATCATCTGGCGTAGAATTGAGCATTTTAGTGTGACAGACTAAAATATTCAATTCGGTCCTATTGTTTCGAGAGCTAAAGTGTAGATGTTAGCCCTCGGGCGAGGGAACGTGGGAGCTACGAAGTGGCGATCGGTATCCTCCCACTTCAGCCGCAGATTCGGTAATCAAACATAGGATTAGTCAATATTCTTTACACCTGGACCAAAGGGTAAAGAATAGGAATGCTCCTATTTGTCACAATACCTTAAAGTTATCTATTTAAATTCATCAATCACTTAAATTTCTAAACAAGGGGAAATATACTTTTTCTGAATAGTTAAGACTTATTAAGCAATTAGTTTAATTTCCTGCACTTTCAATACGTATTAATTTTCTACTTAGTTAATTTACCTAATTGAAATACTTAGTTTACTTTATTTCGCTTAAATTCAGAATTCCAAATTTTCGTATACTATTATTATTATTATTATTATTATTATTATTATTATTTTAAAATTAGCTGTTATTTAATTTTCTCTTTCCCTGTGGGATCGATAACCAGGACTCCACTAGAGCCCTGTATTACTTGATACGATACGTATACTTGCGTAGCATCCACAACATAAACAATTACAATTCTATACACATAATATAGCGGGGTCAAGTTTTTGGCGTCGTTACAATTAAATTAAAAATATCATAATATAAAATTGTGGGTCAAGTTTTTGGCGCCGTTGCCGGGGAAAGTAAGAAAAATTTTCTAGAGTAACGGTCTATTTTAAAATAATCATAATAAATAAATTAATATCTATCCTAAAATTGTATGCGCAAATTTAGAAACCAAAATTTAATACCTTACGATTCTGAATTAGAGCGTACAATTAAAAGAATTAGAAAACAAAAGAAACAAATTATAAATTTATCACAAATGGCGAATATTCCTGAAATTCAAAATATGAACCAACAAAGACCATTAAGAGATTATGCCAACCCTACATCAGATGAAATTCATTTAACTATTCAAAACCCTGATGTAGCTGCTAATTCATTTGAACTTAAACCTGCAATTATCCAAATGGTACAAAACAATCAATTTAGTTGTTCACCTACTGAAGATCCTAACTTACATCTTGCTAGTTTTCTAGAACTTTGTGCTACTTTTAAATATCAAGGAGTATCTGACGATGCTATAACACTTAGACTTTTTCCTTTTTCATTAAGGGATAAGGCTAAAATGTGGTTGAATTCGTTAGCACCTGGATCTATTAAAACTTGGGGAGAATTATCACAAAAATTTCTATCCAAATATTTTCCACCATCTAAAACTGCTAAGTTTAGAAATGATATAACTTTTTTTGTCAGATAGATGGAGAATCAATATATGAATCTTGGGAGAGATTTAAGGAACTTCTTAGGAAATGCCCACATCATGCGCTACCAGATTGGCTGATTATTCAAACCTTTTATAATGGATTAGTAAGATCTTTAAGATCAATCATCGATCTGTCTGCTTGGAGGTTCATTAATGTCTAAACCATTTGATGAAGCTTATGCACTAATCGAAGAAATGGCAACAAATAATTTCCAATGGCCTACTGATAGAGTAAATCCGAAAAAGATAGCCAGCATTTATGAAAACGATGCAATATCTATGTTAGCTTCTCAAATTGTTGCTATATCTAAGAAATTAGATCATTTTGGAATGAACTACTCTCCTACTTTAGAAGAAAACTCATCTGGACAAATCATAGAATCTCAATCTAATTATGAAACTTTAAATGCTATTAATAATAGAACTAATAACCCTTATTCAAACTATTATAATCCTGATTGGAAAACTCATCCAAATTTTAATTGGAATAACACATCTAATCAACAATGGATGAATCAACCTAATCAAGCAAATCCAAACTATAAAACTAATTACCCACCTGGATTTAATAAGAATAACCCTCTATTCAAAGATAAAAATTATCTATGGATTGATTAATTTTGAATATGGGTCATCAACTACAAAATCAAGGAAATCAACTACACATTCAAGGAAATCAATTACAAATTCAAGGAACATCTATTAAAAATATCGAAACTCAACTTGGACATATTACTCATCTGCGCTAAATAATAGAATACACTGGAAGTTTTCCTAGTAATGTGGAAATAAATCCTAAAGATCAAGGAAAATAACAAATTAAAGCAATACAACTAAGAAGTGGAAAAGAATTAGAACCTCAAATTCAAAAAGAACTTAAAAACCAAAAAGAGGAAGTGGAAATTGAAAAGGAAACAATTCAACAAGATTCAAACTTGGAACATCCTTTAATACCTATGAAAATTTCTGTTGAAACACCTCCACCACCATTTCCTCAACGACTAGCTCAACATAAAAAAGATAAGCAATATGCTAAATTCCTTGAAATATTAAAGCAATTAACAATCATTATACCTTTTTTCGAAGCTTTAGATCAGATGTCAAATTATGTAAAATTTATGAAAGATATTCTAAATAAGAAAAGAAAATTCACTGATAATGAAACAGTCACACTTAGTGAAGAGTGTAGTGCTATTATTCAGAAAAAGTTTCCTGAAAAATTGAAAGATCCTGTTAGTTTCGCTATACCCTGCGCTATAGGAGAAAAATTTTATGGAAAAGCTTTGTGTGACTGATCGCTGAAAATTTTATTAAGAAATTTATACCTATTTTTGATGAAATTGCACATTAAAGAAGGGTATTTTCTTTATTTTTATTGCAGGAATGAAGAATTTAGGTGATAAAAGCAAAAATCATAAAAAGAAGCGAATTTGGAGCAAAATCATGCAATTTGTACTTAGTCGCCGACGGCGAGATCGAGCCCGCCGACGGCGAGGTTACGAGAAGAAAATTCTGAAGAATTTATAACTGTCTCGCTGACAGCGAGCCCGAGCCCGCTGACAGCGAGCTAGAGCGGTTGAAGATCTTCTAGAAGCCTCACCGACAGCGAGGTAGTTTGTCGCCGACGGCGAGCTAGTTCAAATGGTGCAGATATATTGAACCTGGACACTTTTTGAAAGGATGCTTACACACCTCTTGGTCCTTTACTCACCTCTATATATAGAAGCCGAAATTAAATCTTTTGTGTGTTACCTTAGTGTTAATTGGTGTTACTTTTGTGTTATTTTGTGTGCAGTCTTTCTGTTTTAAGTCCAATCTTTTGTGTTCTAAGTGTTATAAGTGAGTTATTTTGAGTCTTTAGTGAGTATTTAGTGAGTCGTGCTGTACTGGAAGGAAGAGTCAAAGGAACTGCGAGGAGTCTGCTTGGGGATAAATTAAGATAAGTATTTGTATTTATTATTTTTAACTTTAAATGAAATCCATGCTTAGTTTAGTTTCCATGCATTCTGAGTAGTTTATTTAGTCTTTCTCCCAGTTTATGAAATTAAGTGACTTGATGAAATTAAAATAAAGATACAATTATATATTAATAAATTGTGATAATTTTTACTTAAAACTTAATTTACTTTTCAAACTGGCCATTTGATTTGTTAAAATATGTTGATTATCAACTATAGTAAAGATTACATCTGATATTCGGGGAAATTCAAAAGCCTTAAAAGGAGGGTGCAAATAAATAGGGAAATAATATCACTAGGCGTAGAATTGAGCATTTTAGTGTGACAGACTAAAATATTCAATTTGGTCCTATTGTTTGAGAGCCGAAGTGTAGATGTTAGCCCTCGGGCGAGGGGAACGTGGGAGCTCGAAGTGGCGATCGGTATCCTCCCAGTTCTAGCCGCAGATTCGCAATCAAACATAGGATTAGTCAATATTCTTTACACCTTGACCAAAGGGTAAAGAATAGGAATGCTCCTATTTGTCACAATACCTTAACATTATCTATTTAAATTCATCAATCATTTAAATTTCTAAAAAAAGGGGAAAGATACTTTTTCTGAATAGTTTAGACTTATTTAGCAATTAGTTTTATTTCCTGCACTTGCAATTAGTATTAATTTTCTACTTAGTTAATTTATCTAATTAAAATACTTAGTTTACTTTATTGCGCTTAAATTCAGAATTCCAAATTTCCGTATAATATTATTATTATTATTATTATTATTATTATTATTTTAAAATTAGTTGTTATTTAATTTTCTCTTTCCCTGTGGGATCGATAACCAGGACTCCACTAGAGCCCTGTATTACTTGATACGATATGTATACTTGCGTAGCATCCACAACATAAACAAATTACAATTCTATACATATAATATAGCGGGACCAAGTTTTTGGCTTCGTTGCAATCAAATTAAAATATCATAATATATATTTGTGGGTCAAGTTTTTGGCGCCGTTGCCGGGGAAAGTAAGAAAAATTTACTAAAGTAACGGACTATTTTAAAATAATCATAATAAATAAATATCTATTCTAAAATTGTATGCGCAAATTTGGAAACGAAAATTTAATACCTTACGATTCTGAATTAGAGCGTACAATTAAAAGAATTAGAAAACAAAAGAAACAAACTATAAATTTAACACAAATGGCGAATATTCCCGAAATTCAAAATATGAACCAACAAAGACCATTAAGAGATTATGTCAACCCTACATCGATGAAATTCATTTAACTATTCAAAACCCCGATGTAGCCGCTAATTCATTCGAACTTAAACTCGCAATTATCCAAATGGTACAAAACAATCAATTTAGTGGTTCACCTATTGAAGATCCTAACTTACATCTTGCTAGTTTTCTAGAACTTTGTGCTACTTTTGAAAATCAAGGAGTATCTGATGATGCTATAAGACTTAGACTTTTTCCTTTTTCATTAAGGGATAAGGCTAAAATGTGGTTGAATTCGTTAAGCACTCGGATCTATTAAAACTTGGGGAGAATTATCACAAAAATTTCTATCCAAATATTTTCCACCATCTAGAACTGCTAAGTTTAGAAATGATATAACTTCTTTTTGTCAGATAGATGGAGAATCAATTTATGAATCTTGGGAGAGATTTAAGGAACTTCTTAGGAAATGCCCACATCATGCGCTACCGTATCGGCCGATTATTCAAACCTTTTATAATGGATTAGTGGGATCTTTAAGATCAATCATCGATGCTGCTGCTGGAGGTTCATTAATGTCTAAACCATTTGATGAAGCTTATGCACTAATCGAAGAAATGACAACAAATAATTTCCAATGGCTTGCAGATAGAGTAAATCCAAAAAAAATAGCCAGCATTCATGAAAACGATGCAATATCTATGTTAGCTTCTCAAATTGCTGCTATATCTAAGAAATTAGATCATTTTGGAATGAACTACTCTCCTACTTTAGAAGAAAACACATCCGGACAAATCATAGAATCTCAATCTAATTATGAAACTTTAAATGCTATTAATAATAGAACTAATAACCCTTATTCAAACTATTATAATCCCGGTTGGAAAACTCATCCAAATTTTAATTGGAATAAGACATCTAATCAACAATGGATGAATCAACCTAATCAAGCAAATCCAAACTATAAACCTAATTACCCACCTGGATTTAATAACAATAACCCACAATTCAAAGATAAGAAATTATCTATGGATGAATTAATTTTGAATATGGGTCATCAACTACAAATTCAAGGAAATCAATTACAAATTCAAGGAACATCTATTAAAAATATCGAAACTCAACTTGGACATATTGCTACTATGCTAAATAATAGAATACCTGGAACTTTTCCTAGTAATGTGGAAATAAATCCTAAAGATCAAGGAAAAGAACAAATTAAAGCAATACAACTAAGAAGTGGAAAAGAACTAGAACCTCAAATTCAAAAAGAACTTAAAAGCAAAAATGAGGAAGTGGAAATTGAAAAGGAAACAATTCAACAAGATTCAAACTTGGAACATCCTTTAATACCTATGAAAATTTCTGTTGAAACGCCTCCTCCACCATTTCCTCAACGACTAGCTCAACATAAAAAAGATAAACAATTTGCTAAATTCCTTGAAATACTAAAGAAATTAACAATCAATATACCTTTTGTCGAAGCTTTAGATCGATGCCAAATTATGTAAAATTTATGAAAGATATTCTAAATAAAAAAAGAAAATTCACCGATAATGAAACAAGCCGCACTTAGTGAAGAGTGCAGTGCTATTATTCGAAGAAGCTTCCGAAAAATTGAAAGATCCCGGTAGTTTCACTATACCCCGCGCTACATGGAGAAAAATTTTATGGAAAAGCTTTGTGTGACTTAGGAGCAAGCATCAATCTAATGCCTCTATCGATTTTTAAGGGATTAGGGTTAGGAAAAATTACACCTACTTCAGTAACCCTTCAATTAGCTGATCGTTTTGTTACCTATCCTAAGGGAGTTATTGAAGATGTGTTAGTAAAGGTGGATAAATTTATCTTCCCAATAGATTTTATTGTTTTAGATATGGAGGAAGATAAAGAAATTCCTATCATTTTAGGAAGACCATTTTTAGCTACCGGAAAAGCTATGATTTATGTTCGTAAAGGAGAATTAACTATGAGAGTAAATGACCAAAAAGTTACCTTTAATATTGCAAAATCCATGAAATATCCTCGCGCTAGAAAAAGATGATGAATGTTTTCGGATGGAAATACTTCGAACAATTACAACGCGAACATTTTAAGGAATATTACGAAGATAATTTAGAAAAAGAAAATACTGAATTAATTAAAGATAATAATGAAGAACTAGATTATATTCAGGAAAGATTTGAATTTCTGGATAATACTGAAAATACTAACAAGAATATAGTTCCATCAATTATTAAACCTCCTGAACTTGAGCTAAAAATTTTACCTGATCACTTGAAATATGCTTATTTAGGTAATTCTTCAACTTTACCAGTTATTATTTCATCTACATTAAACGAATCTCAAGAACAAAAACTTTTAGAAACTTTTAAAAATACAAGAAAACTTTTGGTTGGACTTTAGCAGATATTAAAGGAATTAGTCCTTTAATCTGTATGCATAGAAATATTTTAGATGATGAACATAAACCTAAAGCAGATCCCCAAAGGAGATTAAACCCGATAATGAAAGAAGTAGTTAAGAAAGAAATTTTAAAATGGTTAGATAATGGTATTATATATCCTATTTCCGACAGTGCTTGGGTAAGCCCAATTCACTGTGTTCCTAAGAATGGAGGAGTGACCGTCACTGCTCAACGAAAATAACGATCTTATTCCTATAAGACAAGTTACCGGTTGGCGTATATGTATCGATTATAGGAAATTAAATACCACCAACAGAAAGATCACTTCCCTTTACCATTTCTAGACCGTATGTTAGATAGATTAGCCGGACATAAGTATTTTTGTTTTCTATATGGATACACCGGTTATCATCAAATACAAATTGCTCCCGAGGATCAAGAGAAAACTACATTTACTAGTCCTTATGGAACTTTCGCTTTTCGAAGAATGCCTTTTGGATTATGTAATGCACCAGCAACATTCCAGAGATGTATGATGTGTATATTTAGTAAGTTAATTGACAATGAAATGTCAATTTATGGTTGCGGGCGGCATTGTATTAGGGCATAAAATTTCGGAAAAAGGCATAGAAGTGGACCCTGCAAAAATTCAAGTTATAGCTAAATTGCCACCTCTAACTACGGTAAAAGGGGTAAGAAGTTTTCTTGGACATGCTGGATTCTACAGACGCTATATAAAAGATTTTTCAAAAATTACTAAACCTCTATGCCAACTTCTCGAAAAGGACAAGAAATTTGAATTTACAATCGAATGCCTGAATGCTTTTGAACTCTTTAAAGAAAAATTAATTACAGCACCTATAATAGTTTCACCTAACTGGGAGAAACCATTTGAACTTATGTGTGATGCTAGTGATTACGCTGTATGAGCAATTCTTGGGCAAAGATATGAAAATATTTTTAAAGTTATATACTATGCCAGTAAAACTCTAAATGATGCTGAAATAAATTATACAGTTACAGAAAGAGAATTATTAGCAGTAGTGTATGGTTTTAATAAATTTAGACTTTATCTGATTGGAACAAAATGTATCGTGCATACTGATCATTCTGCTATCAAATATTTAATGCAAAAGAAAGATTCCAAACCAAGATTAATTAGATGGATGCTATTAATGCAAGAATTCGATTTTGAGATCGTTAATAAGAAAGGAACTCGATAATCAAATTGTGGATCATTTATCAAGATTAGAAAATCATGAATTATCTGATATTGAAAATGAAATTATGTACAGCTTTTCCTGATGAACAACTATATAATATCAATGAGTGGAAAATACCATGGTATGCTGATATAGTAAACTATATAGTTAGTAATATTTTACCACCAATGCTAACTTTCAACAACAGAAAAAATTCATCCATGATACGAAAACCTATTTTTGGGATGAACCATATTTATATAAGCAATGTAAGGATTTAATTATTAGAAGATGTGTATCTTATGAAGAAACTGAACCAATTATTCAAAAATGTCATGATTCGATTTTGGAGGACATTTTGGGACCGATAAACCGCTTATAAGATTCTACAATCGGATTTTACTGGCCTACTCTATTTAGAGATGTATACAGATATATTAAAACTTGCGATAAATGTCAAAGAGTAGGAAATATATCTAGAAGAAACGAAAAGCCTCTAAATTTTATATTAGAAATTGAAATTTTTTATGTTTGGGGATTAGATTTTATGGGACCTTTTATTCCTTCGTTTGGGAACTCATATATATTAGTAGCTGTTGATTATGTTTCCAAATGGATTGAGGCACAAGCTTTACCTAGGTGTGATGCTAAGAGTGTTTCAAAATTTCTATGAAAAATATTTTTACTAGATTAGGAATGTCGAGAGTGATTATCACTGACGGAGGAACTCATTTTAGAAATAAATACATTCACAAACTAGTAGAAAAATACAATATTACTCATAAGATATCCACTGCTTATCATCCACAAACTAGCGGATTAGCTGAAGTATCTAATCGTGAGATTAAACGTATTTTAGAAAAATCTGTAAACCCAAATAGGTTAGATTGGTCTATAAGACTAGACACTGCATTATGGGCTTATAGGACTGCTTATAAAACTCCGATTAGAATGACTCCTTACAGGCTTATATATGGAAAAACATGTCACTTACCAGTTGAATTAGAACATAAAGCATAGTGGGCGATTAAAGAATTTAATTATAATATGAAGGAAGCTGGTGAGAAAAGATTGCTCGCAATTAAATGAATTGGAAGAATTAAGAAATGAATCATATGATAATGATCGGATTTATAAAGAAAAGATGAAATTATGGCATGATCGGAAGATTAATCGGAGAAATTTTGAACCGAGGACGTGAAGTTTTGCTATATAATACTAGATTGAAATTATTTCCTGGAAAATTGAAGTCTCGATGGTTAGGACCTTTCACCATAACTCAAATATTTTCATACGGAACTATAAAAATCGAAGATCCAAAAATTAGACATAAATTTAAAATTAATGGACATAGATTAAAACCATATTTTGAAGGTATAAGACCTAACTATAAAGAGGTTTTAATGCTTAGTCGACCTGATTAATAATTGAAATTAGGTCGGGCTGACGACGTTAAACCAAGCGCTTTATGGGATGCAACCCATATTAGTTATCAATTTTTATTGTATCTTAATAGTTAGTTTATATTATTGAAACTTTACTACTCAATTATTATTAAGAATCATCACATATTCGAACCATTATGATGAGAAATGAAATTATTCGATTTAGAGCGAAATTGGACATTATTTTGAAATCTCGCCGACGGCGAGGTCGATACTCGCCGACAGCGAGGTTCGCGCCTAAATTAATATCAATTTATTTATCGAGCTCGCTGACAACGAGAAACGTCCCGCCGACAGCGAGAACCTGAAAGACAATTTTTATAACTGAGTCGTCGACGACGAGAAACTTCTCGCCGACAGCGAGGAAGTTATAAAGATGAGTTATTTATACTTTGAATTCCTATTTAGACAGTTTCAACATCAATTCCTTTGTGACAACCCATTCTTAAATCATTCTAAGTCTGCCTTCTTCACTAGAATTCATTCCATTCACCATAATGGCCTCCAAATTCTTAGATTCCTCTAATTCTGGAGTTTTTAACCGGAGAAAATTTGTGAGTGCAGAAGCGCAGCGGATATTCAACAAGGTTTTGGTAAAGAAAAGAGTTATCAAGGAACGGGGATTTGTCAATCAAGGATTAGAGAATTCCACTACGAAGATAGAAGAAATGATCGCACAGCGGCACTAGGAGGTATTTTGTTACACTACGTCTGCTGTTGTTATTCCAGCTATGAAAGAGTTCTACTCTAACTTACATGCGATCAACAATGGGAATGTCTACGTCCGAGGAAGATGGGTGACGTTTACTCCATCAAGAGTAAATGAATTATTCTCTATAGAAAACACCCAGGTATGTCACTATTCAAATTTTGTGCCTTCTCGATATAATATGAATGAGATATTTCGATATCCGATTGATGAAACGGAAGATTGGGAAATGCGTGAAGACGGGTATGTTAGTTTCTCTGCATCACTTTTGAATCCTGTATCGAAGCACTGGCACTTTTTCATCTCATCTAAATTGTTACCTACGATGAGGGTAAACAAGGTTTCGAAGGAATGCGCTATATTGAATTTTTGTATTCAAATTGGATTGCCTATTGATGTTGGATCAATAATTGTTAAAGTCTGCATTGGGTTTATTCGTGCATGGGTCAGTTCATGGACTAGGACACCCATCTACTATTTTTGCATTATGCGGTCGGTACCGGGTTTCTTATGAAGCACAGGAAAAGGTTCCGTTACCTTGGAAGCCGCTTGATCCTACGGATATGTTCCCTACTTTGGACGATAATGAAGACATTACATTTATCTCGATAGAGCTTCACGAGAATAATCCTATAGCAAGGCCTATTTCGGATAAAACGGAGTTACTTATGAAGAAAATTAAAGGAATGGAGAAAGAAGCTACGAGAATGTGAGAGATTTAATCGACAATATGTACGATTTATTTGATCACATTGATTGGAGGATGAAGGAACACTTTGATCATTACGGAAACACGAAGCTAGCTTTCTTCATTTGCGAGACGAAGGGTTGGATCATCTGAAGAACTTGTTTCGGAGTTTCCCTTCGAGGCCTTTCTATAACTTATTTGTGCATCATCGTCATATCGGAAATATCGAGAAGATGAAGATTCGACCTTGAAGAGTAGTAGTAAAGATTTACATAGTATGTTTGTATTTATGTTATTTGATTTGATTTAGATTTTATTATGTGTGGAGTGATGATTTGAATATCTCGAACTTAATTGAGATATGCGTCATAATTTTGTATCGGCATTTAGTGTGTCGTGGATTGGTTTGCGATCTTGATTAGTAGTAAGGATTGAAGTTTGAAGTTTGATTATAGAGTTTAAAATTATGTTAGTTTGTACATCTCATGGATTTCAATATTAAAGTTAATTTGTTGTGTTGTGTGAATTTGTTTGTGTATAAGTAGCTAATCTTCATATTAAATTAATAAATGATGTGATCGGAAATATAATATAAGGAAAAATCAAGGACGAAAATGAGTGACGAATTTCAAAAATTTAAAATTTTTGGAATCTCGCCGACGGCGAGAAAAATCCCGCCGACAGCTAGATCGATCTCGCCGACAGCGAAAAATTTCTCGCCGACAGCGGATTTTTCGAGAGTTTTTGTTCCAAAAATATTAGCTCGCCGACGGCGAGAAAATCTCGGCCGGCGAGGTCGGGAAAAACATATATTTGGCCAGGTCAAAAACACTATTCATCGTCCTCGACCACTCATTTTCGCAAAAAAACCGACCTAGGGCTTGAGAGATCTTGGATTTGAAGCGATTTCAACACTTTTTGACACCGGATTTCATCTTCCCTTGGTAAGAATTTCACTCCTAGGCAAAAATTTTTGATTTTCACCATATATTTTCACCACATTGCAAATTTTGGGAAAAATCAAAATGTGGAAGAAATATTCGGTGGAAATCCATGGAATTTGATTTAAATTACTTATGAATGTTGTAGGAAGCCTTCTTAGTATTATTATTAAGTTTAGTGAAAATTTTCACGATTTTCGCAGATCGATCGTATGGCTCATGACAAAAACGTCGAGTAGAGATTCGGCGAAACCGATTCATCGATGCACGAGCACGAGCTAAATATTTTGAAAACATACGAGGAAGAAAGTGCATTGCGGATCGGGTTTCAAAAATCCGAGGAGGAGAAGTAGAGCGGATTATTAAGGAGTGAGGTTGGGAGAATTTACATTGCGTTCGATATAGGCGTGGTTGTAGAAGTGGTTAAAAGATTTTATGCCCGATTTGATCTTGTACGAAGATGCACCGATAAAGGTACGAGGGTTTTGTAGATTTCAATGTTGCAAGAATTAACACGTTCTATGAAGTTCATGACTCGCACTTTAGCGAGTATGAAACTTTGGAACTATGGAAGGACCACTGGAGGAAGTCATTAGCTTTCTCTGTTGATAAACCGGAGTTTGGAAAATTAGCGAGCAAGAAAGAGTGAATTTTCCTCTTCCCAAATTAAATGCGGTCTCTAAAGCTCGGCATTACTTTTATTTGTTCTACTACGTTACCCACATATCACCACGGTAAGGTAACACGAGATAGAGCGGTCACCGAATTTTGTATTCGGAAAACAGAAGCATACGACATTGGGAGAGTTATTTATCAAAGTATCCTGGCCGCTCCTCGAAATGAGAGTGGAGCTGGATTAGGACACCACGGATTAATTTTTGCACTGCGCAACTCTCGGAGTTGAGGCTGAAGATGATGAAGAATGGGTGGAACCTATGAAACCACTCACGGCTACTGCAATATCGAGAAGTATGAATCTCATGAAGGGTGGAGATCGGGAGTGAGAACTTATTTCACTCGATCGAGTAGAGATATACCCTCTACTAGCTATGAACCTCCCGAGCATCACCCACTACCCTACAAGATCTGATGAATGAATTGACTCTGCATAGGAGGAGTTTTGAGCAGTTTGGAGAGACCATGGGGAGAAGATTTGATCATTTTGATCAAAGGATTGATAATCTGGAGAGGAGACATGATTATGATAGTGAGTACCTCCAGCGACATTCGGAATACGAAATTGCATACTATGAAGCTGAACGTCGTTATAGGAGTGGAGATTTAGATGTTGTCTTTCCAGCATTGCCCCGGGTATACTCGGTATCATCCTGCTCGGTCTTCTCGGCTACATATCGAGGAGGGGATGATAATATAGTTTGGGACTTTGATGCATCGAAGATTAGGACTTTATTTGTTTTATTTGTTTGATGTTAAGTTATTTTGAGGACTTTATATGTTTGTAATATTCGGTACTTTATTTTTTGAGACATTGGATGTTAGTTAGATTAATTTGCTTGAATTGTGATAGTAGTTTAGTTTTGTGTTTTGTGTTAGTTAACTTGCATTTGTTTTTATGTTAATTAGGATGTTAGTTTTCTTTAGTATGTTTTTATTTTATTTTGTATTGTTTTAAGTTTTTAAAATTGTTAATATATTAGTTAAATTGTTTTAATATGTTAGTAATTCATATACGCTGAGTGTAGAGTTATTTTAATTGTTGTGTTTAATACTTATCTTAGATTTTATCCCTGCATTTTCTTTAAATTGTTATATATATATGGAAAATACTTAATGAGAACGAAGTTCAATGAAAAATGAAAAAACACACACAAAAATTTCGAAGAAAAAAGAAATACCTAAACTTCGAAAGGTATGATTTATTTACTTTCCTTCTTATTAATTTTTTAGAGTAGATATAAAATTTAACTTTGGGGGAGAGTAAAATACAAATTTAGTTATTAAGCTTGTTCTCAATTTCTATTTTCAAATTATTATAAAAATGATTTTTATAGCAAATTTTTCAATTTGATTTAATATGAATTATTTTATTTAATTATTATAAAAAGGTTAAATGAAATATTTCTAGTGCTTTAATTAATTAAATAGAATAAAATATTTTGTTAAAAGGAATAAGAATATAGTAAGCTTATTTTTAGTATGGAAAACTATATTCTAAAATTAAAATTCTTAAGTATTCGAGTGAAAAAGAAAAGATTGAAAATCGAAAAGTAAAAACTATGAAGTATATATAAGCTAAGAAATATTCCTAAGTTTCAAATTTAGGAAGATGAAAATGAAGTTCAAAATTATTAACAGGCTCACCAGATACAGTAATACTCATTTAAAAAAAAAGGAAAAAGAAAAAGAAAATGAAAATGAAAAATGAGGAGAAGTTTGAGGAGATGCCTTATCAAAAATTGACTTCATTTGAATTAACCTAAAGGGAAAAACTTAGATATTTCCAAACTTATGTTTATGGATTAGAATTTTACCTAATAGTGTTTTCTTGAATTTCTTATCATATGAATATCTTAAGTAGTTATTCTTTTAAATATAGTCATTCTACGAAATGAATAGTAAGTTTAGAAATCTTAGACACGATAACTAAATAATTTATTTCTATAAGATTAATTAAATTAAATGAATTATTTTTTATTTAACTTTATTATGATATTAATTAATCTAATTCATAGTTATTTAAATTGAAAAATCTTATTATAGAACTCATTATTTTTATGTAGTACTTAAAATTACTTGAGGACGAGTAATAAAAAAGTTTGGGGGATTTTGATCGACTTGAAAAATTTATTAAGAAATTCATACCTATTTTTGATGAAATTGCACTTTAAAGAAAGATATTTTCTTTATTTTGTTGCAGGAATGAAGAATTTAGGTGATAAAAGAAAAAATCATAAAAAGGAGCAGATTTGGAGCTAAAAGGAAGAAAATAATGCAATTTGTGCTAAGTCGCCACGGCGAGATCGAACCCGCCGACGGCGAGGTTATGAGAAGAAAATTCTGAAGGATTTATAGCTGTCTCGGCGACGGCGAGGCTCGATCCCGCCGACGGCGAGATAGCCGCGGTTTGAAGATCTTTCAGAAGCCTCGCCGACTCGACGAGAAGTGAGTTCACGTCGAACGACGAGTTAGTTCAAATGGCACAGATACATTGAACCTGGATACTTTTTGAAGGGATGCTTACACACCTCTTGGTCCTTTACTCGCCTCTATATATAAAAGCCGAAATTCAGCTTCTAAGTGTGTTAATTTGTGTTCGGAGTAAATTAGTGTATTAGTGTGTGTGTGTTATTTTGTTAATTGGTGCAGTTTTTAGTGAGTCTTTAGTGAGTTAGTGAGTTTTTAGTGAGTCTTCATTGTCTTGGAAAGAAGAGTCGAAGGAAGCTGCTAGAGTCCAGCTTGGGGATAAATTGAGATAAGTATTTGTATTTATTGTTTTTAACTTTAAGTGAAATCCATGCTTAGTTTAGTCAACATGCATTCTGAGTAGTTTATTAGTTTTTCTCCCTGTTATAAAATTAAGTGACTTGATGAACTAAAAATGGAAGTATTTTTATATATATTAATAAATTGTGATAATTTTTACTTAAAACTTAATTTACTTTCAAACTGGCCATTTGATTTGTTAAAATATGTTGATTATCAACTATAGTAAAAATTACATCTGATATTAGGGGAATTCAAAAGCCTTGGAAGGAGGGTGCAAATAAATAGGGAAATAATATCACTGGGTGTAGAATTGAGCATTTTAGTGTGACAGACTAAAATATTCAATTCGGTCCTATTGTTTGAGAGCTGAAGTGTAGATGTTAGCCCTCAGGCGAGGGGACGTGGAGCTACGAAGTGGCAGTCGGTATCCTCCCGACCTAGCCGCAGTATCGATGATCAAACATAAGATTAGTCGATATTCTTTACACCGACCAAAGGGTAAAGAATAGGAATGCTCATATTTGTCACAATACCTTAAAGTTATCTCATTTAAATTCATCAATCACTTAAATTTCTAAACAAAGGGAAAGATACTTTTTCCGAATAGTTAAGACTTATTTAGCAATTAGTTTAATTTCTCGCACTTTCAATACATATTAATTTTCTACTTAGTTAATTTACCTAATTGAAATACTTAGTTTACTTTATTGCGCTTAAATTCAAAATTCCAAATTTTCATATACTATTATTATTATTATTATTATTTTAAAATTAGTCAGTTATTTAATTTTCTCTTTCCCCGTAGGATCGATAACCGAACTCCACTAGAGCCCCGTATTGCTGATACGATACGTATACTTGCGTAGCATCCACAACATAAACAATTACAATTCTATACACATAATATAGCGGGGTCAAGTTTTTGGCGTCGTTACAATTAAATTAAAAATATCATAATATAAAATTGTGTGTCATTTTTCAATAGAAATTTTCATAGGTTTTAAAGGATGTTCTAAGTTTGAATCTTGTTGAATTGTTTCCTTTTCAATTTCCACTTCCTCTTTTTTGCTTTCAAGTTCTTTTTGAATTTGAGGTTCTAATTCTTTTCCACTCCTTAGTTAGTATTGCTTTAATTTGTTCTTTTCCTTGATCTTTAGGATTTATTTCTACATTACTAGGAAAAGTTCCAGGTATTCTATTATTTAGCGCAGATAGTGATAGTGTCCAAGTTGAGTTTCAATATTTTTAATAGATGTTCCTTGAATTTGTAATTGATTTCCTTGAATTTGTAGTTGATTTCCTTGATTTTGTAGTTGATGACCCATATTCAAAATTAATTAATCCATAGATAATTTCTTATCTTTGAATTGAGGGTTATTGTTATTAAATCCAGGTGGGTAATTAGATTTATAGTTTGGATTTGCTTGATTAGTTTGATTCATCCATTGTTGATTAGATGTGTTATTCCAATTAAAATTTGGATGAGTTTTCCAACCGGGATTATAATAGTTTGAATAAGGGTTATTAGTTCTATTATTAATAAGCATTTAAAGTTTCATAATTATATTGAGATTCTATGATTTGTCCGGATGAGTTTTCTTCTAAAGTAGGAGAGTAGTTCATTCCAAAATGATCTAATTTCTTAGATATAGCGACGAATTTGAGAAGCTAACATAGATATTGCATCGTTTTCATGAATGCCTGGCTTTTTTTTTTTACTCTATCAATGAGGCCATTGGAAATTATTTGTTGTCATTTCTTCGATTAGTGCATAAGCTTCATCAAATGGTTTAGACATTAATGAACCTCCAAGTAGATAGCATCGATGATTGATCTTAAAGATCCTACTAATCCATTATAAAAGGTTTGAATAATCAGCCAACTGCGGTAGCGCATGATGTGGGCATTTCCTAAGAAGTTCCTTAAATCTCTCCCAAGATTCATATATTGATTCTCCATCTAACCGACAAAAAGAAGTTATATCATTTCTAAACTTAGCAGTTTTAGATGGTGGAAAATATTTGGATAGAAATTTTTGTGATAATTCTCCCAAGTTTTAATAGATCCAGAGTCTTAACGAATTCAACCACATTTTAGCCTTATCCCTTAATGAAAATGGAAAAGTCTAAGTCTTATAGCATCGTCAGATACTCCTTGATATTTAAAAGTATCATAAAGTTCTAGAAAACTAGCAAGACGTAAGTTAGGATCTTCAGTAGGTGAACCACTAAATTGATTGTTTTGTACCATTTGAATAATTGCAAGTTTAAGTTCAAATAAATTAGCAGCTACATCAGGGTTTCGAATAGTTAAATGAATCTCATCTGATGTGGGGTTGGCATAATCTCTTAATGGTCTTTGTTGGTTCATATTTTGAATTTCAGGAATATTCGCCATTTGTGATAAATTTATAGTTTGTTTCTTTTGTTTTCTAATTCTTTTAATTGTACGCTCTAATTCAGAATCGTAAGGTATTAAATTTTCCTTTCTAAATTTGCGCATACAATTTTAGAATAGATATTAATTTCTTTATTATGATTATTTTAAAATAGCCCGTTACTCTAGTAAATTTTTCTTACTTTCCCGACAACGGCGCCAAAAACTTGACCCACAATTTTATATTATGATATTTTTTAATTTAATTGCAACGACGCCAAAAACTCGACCCCGCTATATTATATGTATAGAATTGTAATTGTTTATGTTGTGGATGCTACGCAAGTATACGTATCGTATCAAGTAATACGGGGCTCTAGTGGAGTCACGCGTTATCGATCCCACAGGGAAAGAGAAAATTAAATAACAACTAATTTTAAAATAATAATAATAATAGTATACGAAAATTTGGATTTCCGAATTTAAGCGCAATAAAGTAAACTAAGTATTTCAATTAGGTAACTTGACGAAGTAGAAAATTAATACGTATTGAAAGTGCAGGAAATTAAACTAATTGCTAAATAAGTCTTAACTATTCAGAAAAAGTATCTTTCTCCTTGTTTAGAAATTTAAGTGATTGATGAATTTAAATAGATAATTTTAAGGTATTGTGACAAATAGGAGCATTCCTATTCTTTACCCTTTGGTCAGGGTGTAAAGAATATTGACTAATCCTATGTTTGATTGCCGAATCCGCGGCTAGGTCGGGAGGATACCGATCGCACTTGAGCTCCCACGTTCCACTCGCCCGAGGGCTAACATCTACACTTCAGACTCTCAAACAATAGGACCGAATTGAATATTTTAGTACTGTCACGATAAAATGTTCGATTCTACGCCCAGTGATATTATTTCCTATTTATTTGCACCTTCCTTCCAGAGGCTTTTGAATTCCCCGAATATCCGATGTAATTTTTACTATAGTTGATATTCAACATATTTTAACAAATCGAATGGTCGGTTTGAAAGTAAATTAAGTTTTAAGTAAAAATTATCACAATTTATTAATATATATATATATATATATAAGTACTTCATTTTTAGTTCATCGAGTCACTTAATTTCATATATGAGGAGAAAGACTAATAAACTACTCGGAATGCATATTGACTAAACTAAGCATGGATTTCATTTAAAGTTAAAAACAATAAATACAAATACTTATCTCGATTTATCCCTGACAGACTCTACGCGGTTCTTTTGACTCTTCGCTTTCGTCAGCAATGACTTCACTAAAAACTCATCTAACTCACTAAAGACTCACTAAAGACTCACTTATAACACTTAACACCCAATAACACCAATTAACACACAAAAACCGCACACTTATAAAGATTTGAATTTCGGCCTCATATATAGAGGTGAGCGAAGGACAAGAGGTGTGTAAGCATCTCTTCAAAAGGTGTCCGGGTTCAATGTGTCATTGCCATTTGAACTAGCTCGCCGTCGGCGGCGAAGCTACCTCGGCTCGTCGGCGAGGCTTCTCGGAGATTTACAAGCCGCGCTATCTCACGCGTCGGCGGGCTCGGGCTCGGCGTCGGGGAGACAGTTATAAATCCTTCAGAATTTTCTTCTCGTAACCTCGCCGTCGGCGCGCTCGATCTCGCCGTCGGCGACTCAGCACAAATTGCATTATTTTCTTTCTTTTTGCTCCAAATCCGCTCCTTTTTATGATTTTTGCTTTTATCACCTAAATTCTCCATTCCTGCAACAAAATAAAGAAAATACCCTTCTTTAAAGTGCAATTTCATCAAAAATAGGTATGAATTTCTTAATAAAATTTTCAGTGATCAACTTATCAAAGGAAAAGTGCATCTGTACAATTGAGAAGTAAAATACATTGCATTATCCCAATTCCTTCAAATCAAACATGCCCAAATTGAACCTAAATCTCTTGAATAAATTTAAAAGATAAATCCCCAAATATTGACATATTATTGGCTATGAAAAAAAATATTTTTTGTCATCACATACCTTCTCTGTGAGATCAAGAGCACCACTTATTATTGCTGTTCAACGTGGGTAAGGTTCCCGCCTTTTACCCGCCTAAAATGTTAGCATCACGAGAGAACACAATATCAATCATCACATATATTGATAAAATTTAAAATTATAACAAAAAAGGTTTTTAAGGGAGCAATAATCCTAAATAAAATGTTAAAAGTTAGTAGGTGTGCCTATATATCCAATTTAAATCTAAGATTTGAGATAAAGGGCAACAAGTGACTAATATGAGATTGCTAAAATAAATTATGAATTTAAAATGATTTGACATTAGTGAACTTAAAATGAGGATTTTGTCCAGTAAAAAAAAATCAGATGGTGAAACCATCCATCCTTCCGAATGTGTAACAGTTAGCACATCAAGAAACAAACCATTAAACATAGCTATCGGGGAAAGCCTGCTAGATTAACATAACTTTGTGAACGCATTTGACTGCCGCTTCTCGATTGCTTGTGTCGTCGTGCTGCAGGATCTCTAACTTGGACAAGGCCCAACGATCGAGGGTAAGCACCGAGAAAAAGCACCAGAATACTGAGATTTCTGCGTTCGCTAATATTTTTTGTCCATCCGACCAGTCTGTGCTTTTAATAATTAAATTTAGCATTTTTTAATAAATTATATAAAGAGAATATAAATAAATATTATTATTTAATTATTTCTATTTAAAACGACCCTAATAAACAACCACTTGTTTCTATTAAACATATGCATGAAAATGTGTAATTTCTTACAAAAAATGGCAATATTGTCATTTTTTTATGTGATACTAAAAAAAGAGTGATATATGTGTAAATATGAAAGTTTACGCGTGACATATGTAAAAACATAATAGTTTTCTTCTATGTATGTAAATACCCCTAAATAAACATAACGGAATGTATATAAACCCATCTTCATCCCAATATTGGAAAAAACAATCACAAAGAATAAATCAAAAAAATAAAATAAAAAACAAATCTAAAATTTCATAGAGACATTTAAATATCTCAAATCTAAAATTTCATCCTTAGATATATACCTCTCAAATCCTTGATATCTAATAAAAAATAACAGTATTATTACTTTTTAAACCTATGCGTGAATATGTGCATTTCACTTTTAAAAAGTGATAATAGTACTGTTTTTTTATGTGATATTAAGGATTTGAATTTCATGTGTGTAAATATGAAATTCAAGGTGTGAAATATGTAAATGCATGGAAATTGTGTGCAATTATACAGTCAATGGAAAAAAAGATTGATATCACATTAAATTAGGCCAACAATAATCACAATTAACTTCAAAAATTAGATTATCTTACAACTTGAAATAATTTTTCTTATATTTAAATTTGAAAATGATAATATTACTTTTGTTACCATCTTTTCTTGCTGCAAAAAGAAGTCAATTTTTATTCCTTCCAATGCTGTAAGGCTATCTGCACTTTCTCATGGCATTGAAATATTGAGGATTAGCTGAATCTAAAAAAATTTGGAAGATTTACTTGCATTCCACTCAATTCTTTTGTATTTACATATCAATCCCCTAAACTTCAAATGAAAATGTGTGTTTCACTTTTTAAAGGTTAAATATTGGTATTTATGATGTGATATAAAAAAACTAGGTGGTATAAATGTGAAAAATCAAAGTTCAGGTGATATATATATATATATATATATATATATATATATATATATATATATATATATATATATATATATATATATATATATATATATATATATATATATATAAATCAACACACTGCCTTCATATTTTAGTAGTATTTCTTTCTTTTGTACAAAGTTATAGATGGAGTAATTATATGTTTTGTTATTGGCTACTATCTAATCCAAGCTCACATCAGAGTTTAAGGCCACTTTAGAAGTTGGCTTTAGAATTTCATTTTATATTTTAAGTTTTGCATTGCTTAAAAATATTACAATATTTATTATTAATGGCTTTATTTTTGCCCTTATCATCCATCAACATATGACTAAGTAATCTTGATAGTAGATAGAATGCTGTGTGTTATTGGCTTGGGTTATTGAATAGAAAGGTACTTTCAAACCAATTCACTAATATCTTTTAACTAAAAAATCATGTATAACATTTTTAATATGGCAACACTATGTAAAATATAACCTTTGAAATTAAAAATTAAAAACTAAATTGACGAAGTGATCTTACAATATTTTAGTTAACTCCAATATCTCTAGTGATTTTGTAAGAAGATCAAAAAGCTTTTCTTTGCGAAGAAGCTCAACTTCCTATTCATAAAAAAAAAAATTATTGGAGGCTAAAGGCGGTAACACAAGATATATATATATATATATATATATATATATATATATATATATATATATATATATATATATATATATATATATATATATATATAAGGTGATATCTTGTTTTTAGAGCTTGTGGGCAATAAGCATGTTAGTCATAAGGCATGCATGACTCTAGAAGTGAAAAAAGCATGTGTGTGTGTGTGTGACAATATATATATATATATATATATATATATATATATATATATATATATATATATATATATATATATATATATATATATATATATATATATATATATATAAAGTGATCTTATTTTAATTCCCCTGGCTCATTAGAAAAAATGATATCTTAAGAGGAGATGGTACTTTTACATGTTGAAAATTATCCATACTATATCATTCACTCATCAAACTAATGTGAACAATTTAATTTTCACATACAAAACCTATCATACTCAAAATTGTCAAATTTATTATCAAATATTTAAATATTAAGTAATTTAAGATTCTATAACAATCATAAATTAATTGCACAATGCAAAACATATTTCTTATCCATATAAATTTATCATGCTTTCTAGGCTTTTCAAAAATGTCCATAGCATGAGTTTTTTCAGCGTAAAACCTTGATAATCTTCATTAATAGATATGATAACTGAAATAAAGCTAAAATATCAACAAATAAATGAAGATGAAAACCACATGTCTAGCTAAAATTCATTTCCCATTAAAAATATAATATAATAAAAATGATTTATTGTAAGATATTATAGGATAAAAGTCTATAAAAATAATTTTTTTCTCTCAATACATGATGATTGTTAATAGTTCAATAATAGAAATTTAATTCTTTCATGACAGTGCTTCTTAAGATATAATAGCCAAAGTGAATAAGATAAGTCAATCAAGTCCCTATTGAGCTAGATGTTATTAAAGTAAATATAAATTAGCTAGAGCTTGGTTTGATTGAAGTATTTTTTGGAAATATTAATCATAATAGCAAGAGTGATTGCAATGGTATCTTTTGTATGCTAATAAGAGAAGAAAGGTCAAACAACATTATTCATACTAAAATTAGCCTCTAATGGTTGATTATAAGTAATTGTAGCATTCTCCTAGCTTTATAGAATAAATGAGAAAAATCTTTATGACTTAGGTTCTCACCCGAAAAAGAATCATTAACAAGATCTTGGAATTTAGGGCCAGTAATCACCAATCACTACAGGGTTTAGTTAAATTAGTGTCAGCCAATTCCCACATTGTCGACTCTAATTTGACAATAATCTGACGCAAAATTGTTTTAATGGTGGATTTGCATTGGACATATGCTCTGCAAAAAAATGGGGGGTCAGAATATTATTAATGTCGAAAGTGCTCCACTCAAACAGTTTGTGTCGACCTTGACATTGGACAATGTTGACTTTAGCCTGCTTGGTGTGACTGATGGCAACGCAAATGTGAACTATAATAAACTTATATCATTATTTGAGTCCATCCTTTATGTCGGAGAAATTCACTAGCAACAGAAGATACATATCGAAAAGCGTTACAATGTATCGAACAAATTAGCATTCGTACTGTATCAAACTGTATATATATATGTACACACACACACAAGTAGTGATCAGATTTTACAACTTGCACAAAATGAATATTATAAACATTTACTCAAAAAAATCACAACACAAAATCTATTACACAAACAAATATCAACAATGAAAACAAATATAATTTAACAAACATTACTCTAATTCTATAAAAATTCACATTTAAACACATAATGTAAATACAAATAAATAATTTGTCCACATACTCAACAAGAAAAAAATACTCTGCATCATGAAAAAAGTCATCATCATGCACCCCTCCTCTCCCTTCTCCTCAAACAGAGAACATAAAGGCCGCCTATTATGGTGATCTATAATCTACTCTATATGTCATGCTACAGTGTACTCAACTTTTTGTTGGCCTTCACACAACTGACGAAGCTCCTCAATCGTAGCATTGACATGTCGAACAAGTTCCTCATGCTCCAAAAGTAGCTCAGGATTACTCGACCTCAAATGCAATGACCTTTGCGCTCAGATTGTATGCCCTGCCCTGTTTTCTTTCTTACCAGCCACTTTCACATTTCAAAATCAAACTGCAAAATAGTAGACTAACTACCATTGCTACTAGTGGTTGTAGCGCTTTGGCTCTACCTCTGGCTCTACGTGTCTTGAATTTACTTGTACTCGTTTTATATAATGAAAACCAATAATTAATCGTGATTTAACATTAATAATGTAAGAAAAATATAGATAATCAATTTTTTTTTGTACATTGAATGTCGAGAGAGGTCAGAGATTCGTCGTTACATTCCTAAATGCCATTGCATTCATACATATAACCTCACAATGGTGGGCAACAGACTAAGCTACTGAGTCTATGGACATGAAAAAATAAATAAATTAAAATAATTGCATCATTGAATTATCAAGTATTCGATGAATTTTACCAAGTTTTTGTAGCATATGGGATTGATCCTCCAACATGGAGAATGATGGCCCTGGCACCCTCGGTCCTCATGTTCTACTAATTTGTTACCCTCTTTCTCTAGTGATCAGGAGAGACTCCGACACTATTCAAGTATGCTCAAACCTCCACCACAACTCAGATAGGTCGCTCACTTTTTCTAGGGGCCATGTAGAATATATTACTCAACTGATGTCTATCTGAACCTTAAAAACATGTCAAATATATTTGTGATGTTTTGGCAGCCAGTGGAAGGCCGAACTATAAAGCCAATATCATTCAATTATTTATGCATTTGTCACTACCACAGTGAGTAATATATACTTATTATTCGATGAGACGAAAAGTCAAAGAAGAAATTATAATCCTGAAAGAGATATCCAACGTCAAATATATATCTTTAGATATATCCTGGTTCTGAATCTGATTGTGTAAATATTATGTGAATGAGAAAAGAACAATTTTTCAACTTTTGCAACTTACTACGAATAAGTTGACTGCTTTTCAATACAAGCTATGTGTGCATAGAAGAACAAGTTGCTACGCTTCAAGATACACTTGGTCACAATGTTTATAATCGAGTCATACAATTCAACATTCAGTAATGTATTATATGCAATTGGAGAGACGAGACATAAAATTATTACGCCTCCACTACTCCAAACTCTATATAAAATACATTTGAATCTAGATTTATGCTCTTTTCTAAGGTATATTCACAAATAACTTTTAATGTTACATTTTTTTAATAGCATTTTTTCTAAAATAATTACGTGAATAGGATTGCGTTGGGGCCATAGATGGTACACACAATAGGCGGGAGTACCATAGAATTATTAATCCGGCTTCAAGGAAGAAAATCATATCCAAGTCAAAATGTGCTAGTAGAATTGAACTTCAACTTAAGATTTCCATATGTTTTAGCAGGTTGGGATGGTTCGGCCCATGATGAAACCATCCTTAAAAATGTATTAGAACGATCTGATGGTTTACGTGTTCTAGAAGATATATAAATTAGGTTCATATTAAATATCATAAATAATTAAATTTTTAATTAATATAATTTATTAATTATTGCAGATAAAGACTACTTAGCTGATGGAGGTTACTCAACCAAAAAAAAATTTATCTCTTAATATCATGCAACAAGATATCAATTAAAAGAGCTTACTGACATTATATCAACAAAATTATAAGAAGTTATTCAATCTTTGACACTCGTCTCTACGCACAACTGTGGAGCGTGCTTTTGGTTCATTGAAGAACCAATTTGCAATTTCAAAGAGCGAGGTGTACATTTCATTTGAAAGCCATTATATTTGTTTGTTGCATATTAGATAAATGGATGCTCATTGAAAGTGGAGATAATTTTATTATCTCAAAAATTGAATGGGTCAGACGAGGTTGTGTCAGAAGAATATATGAACACATTTTAGATGAATCTTAAGTGTGACTAGAAAAAAAAATCAATTATCTGCTGTCATGTGGAATCACATGAATACTATTGACTATTAGTTAAAATATTATTTAACTTTTATTTTTCCAATTAGAATAGTCTCACTAGTGGACATTGATAGTTTTAAATTTCAAAAAGTTCATCTTCTTGTGAAGAGATTTGTTCTTTTATATTCCTTATACGTTTTCTTTGCAAGTAACTTTATTTTGTTTCTTTTTTTTTGAAAATAGTATATCTTGAATTTATTGTGGCGCTGTAAATATTTTTTACATATTTTAAGTTATGTATTTGTTGCGTGTTTTTTATTATTGATAAAAATCATGGATACACAACAATCGACCATTCCATCTGATTCAAAGAACAAGAAAAAAAAAACATTTGAAACATAATGCCTGAGTGGGTCACTAGTTTGTTACTAATCATTGTTGAATATGTGGATTTGAATATGCAAAGTGCCCAATGATTTAAAAATTTCTTTACCAAAAAGCTGCTCAAAAGCTAAAAGGGAAATTTGGATTTGAAGTTAGAAGGTAGCAATGTAAGAATCAAATTCAACACAAAAGAATTTTATGGATTCGTATTCAAGAATTAAGGAGAAAATATGGCATGTCTTGGGTTGAAAAAAAAAATTATATTAATGCGTCATGAGAAATACATATCTCATATTCAGGTATTACTTTTAATAAAATATATTTTCTTTTAGAAATCAAAAAATGAAATAAATTCTCTGATTTATGCTTATTGTATCACAGACTTTTCCTAGATATGTAATGCTCCTAAATTTTCCCATTGCAAATTTTATAGAATTGGAGAAGGTACGCGGTGAAGGTAATGCTACTGAAGATTGGACTAAGTCTAGAAATAGTGAAACTCCTCTTTGCACCCAACAAAGAATATTGGAGTAGAACGAGATGAAGCTTTTGGAGAGATTGGAAGGATGCATCAATTCCTATGTAGTTGCATGAAGTGAAAGTGGAAGATAGGAAGAAAATGATGAAGGGAGATATATTATATTCCTGAAGGGGTACGACTCAAAAAATAAATAAATAACGAAGTTCTACTGATGATCTCAACATTCATGACTATATTGTTATGATGACCAATAGTGTCAGTGAAGTTGCTAGCGCCATAAAAAGTACAAAAATAGCCTCAGTAGATAGAAAAATGTTTATCGAGTTAACGATAGAGTTGTCTAATATTTCAGGATTCTTGGAGGAAGAAACTGACTTTCTTTTGATAAATTATCGAAGAACACAACAATGATTCATGCATTTCTATTGAAGTCAATGGAGTCTAAGTCTTGGTAAACAAATGACTTAGTTCTATGTGCATGAGGGCTTAATTTCCTTAGATTGATTACTTAGAATTTTATCTTGAACGTTTGAATATGTAGTGAGTTCAAATTTATATTTTGGTGTGTTTTTGGATTTTTTAGCTGTCAACATACTTTATTAATCTATGAAATTTTTTCTGTATTTTGAATGTATCTCAATTTGAATTGTTTGTTGATTTTTGGGTATTATTGCTTCACATGCTGATTTAATCAAATCTTCACTAAGCTTGAAGTTTCTTCTGTCTATCTTTCTTTCTCTAACGGGCGATGAAGATAAATTACATTTCATAATCTGATCTTTCCCTGTTTTCGGAATGCTTAAGATGGCGCTTCTTTGGCTTTGGCGCTAGAGCCCATAGGATAGCATGTAGATATGCAAGAAACCACAGTTTTTTTTTAAATGATATTTTCTGCAGGAGTATACATTGGTCTTTAAAAATTCAAAAGTCTGGTAAGCCATTGGATAAAATATTTAGTGACCATCTGAGGAGAAGATTTTTTTTTTTTTTTTTTTTCAGCTTACAAACATTTTTATTTTAAGATGCTTGACCAACTTTTTACAGGAAATTGATTTAATGTGCTAAAATTGCAGCAATTATCTTAACAGGGACTCAAGAATTCATTTATGGAAGAATTACATACATGCCCTTTCCAAGGTTGGTTTCATGAAATCTTAATTGAATTAGATATTTACTGAATAACATTTTTGTTCAGGAGAAGATTTAGACAGTGGTATCTTCCAAGTGATATGGAAGATTTGGGTGTTGTAAATGTAAAAAGTGGAAGATGGGGGCTAGAGTGAGCAAGGAAAGAGGTCTTAAGCTACCACAAAAGAGGAGAGAATAGCTAGAGTGCTTAGAGAGGAGAGCATCTTGAAGCCTTGTATCAAGGTGTCGCTTGAGAGGGAGGCTATAGAAGGAAGATGGGGGCTCATCTCTATGTATAAGCTATGTATTCTCCATTTCTTTTGCCTTAGTGAACTACTTGATTGATTCCCTTCCGTGGACATAAATCCAGTTGGATTGAACCACGTAAACGATTTGTGTTTGCTTGTGTTCTTTGCATTTTATTTCTATACCAGGAAGTACATATCTTATAACATGAATATAACTTAGAAAAGAGCATAAATCTATAATTCACACGTATTTTATATAGAGTTTGGAGTAGTAGAGGCATAATCATTTTATGTCGCATCTCTTGAAAGTTGAATTGTATGACTCAATTACGAACACTATGACCAATTGCTATGTAGAAACGTAGTAACTTGTTCTTCCATGCGCACATAGCTTGTATCGACAAGTAGTTATCTTATTCACAGCAAGTTGCAAGACTGAAAAAATTGTTCTTTGCTCATTCGCATAATATTTATACAATAAGAATCAAAACAAAGATATAATCTAAAGAGATATATTTGACGTTGGATATCTCTTTCAAGATTATAATTTTTTCTTTGACTTTTCTTCTCATCTAACAATAAGTATACATTTACTCACTGTGGTAGTGACAATTGTATAAATAATTGAATGAAAAATTTTTTTATAGTCTGACAAGTTATCAAAATCGGACAACTCTTCTGAAATTTGACAACTTTCTTCATTGTCTTCTGCTCGTTCATCCATTTCTATAATACATGCATATACATGATCAAAGCAGTTTATATATTAAAATATTTCATGCTAAGATAAAATATAAAGTCATTGTAATTTATCTCATCCAACACTTATCAAATATTTTCTACACATTCAGTTTAGATTGTAGGATGTTGCATATATGGAGTCTCTTACTATGAACATTTTTAAAATAAAGAATATAAAAGAAAAAAAAAAAGAAAAGGCAAAACAAAGATAATAGATTCAAACCTATAATCAATCCGATGCCATTTTCTTAAGACATAAAAATCAGTTGTACTTTGGATCTATCAAATGTTACATAGGACTAAACTAGGATTTATTAGTAATCATGTTTTCTCCTCTGCTGGTAACTGTTGATTTGGTAGTTAATTCTCTAGGGTTTAATTCTGGTTCAGAAAGTCTTTTGGGGATGTTTGGCTACAATTTGGAATAATAAAATCCTGATTTTGTAAATTTTTAGAAGATTAAAATGTGAAAACTATTTGAATTAGGAATTAAAAAATATCAAATCATTAGAAACCCAAAGCTCATTTAATTAAGAATCTCATTATGCTTTCTCCAAAATAGAAACCCAAAGCTCATTAAGCTTCTCTCAAGGAATCAATCATTAACAACAAAAGGACCCATTCACCCTAATAAAATGAAGTGGGCATTTAAAATAAGAAAACAAACAACGGTTTGTAATTAAATTTATTAACAAGAAAATTATCCTACTAGAACAAATCTATATATCAAAATCCACAGGAAAGTTCAAATCATTCATATTTGGTAATTAAAGATACACTATGATACCACTTAAAATTGGAAGTTGAATACATTTACTGCGATGATAATCAATAAAAAATTTAAGCATTTGGTTCACCATCTTATCTTCACAAGGCTGAGAAATGCTATCAAAACAAAGGATAAAAAAAATAATAAAAAAAAAAAAACTAAACAAACTACTTTTAGATGGAGTACATGTGTTTATTCATTTTTGTAGCCAAATCGACCTAGAATGAGGCTGGTTATACTAAGGTGTTCTAACCAAAAGAATGGTAAGAAAACTTTATACTTTCAATGACAATTTATGAGGTAAAAAAAGAGATGACAAAGTGTTAAAATATAAAAGGGGACAACATGCAAATGATATAAAACAAATTTCTAAGGCACACCAGCATAGTTTCCTCATTAAATACTTATATTGCAAAAAAGCAAAGGATACGATTAACCTCTTGGAAAATTTTCAAAACTAACAAAAGTAGCTATATATGGTCAAGATATAATTTGTCCTGCAATAAATGTTGAGCCTGTATCAAAATTATCCCAAGGACCTCTGTTTGTCAAATACGTTAAGAAAAAATATAGATGCAAACTTAGAGCAAGCTAAAACAAATAGAAAAAAATGAGAGCAAACTAAAATATAATGACTAACCATAGTATTATTCTATGTAAGAAAGGTCTTGCATTTAACATCTAGAAATAGTAAACATGAAACAAAAGTATCTTCTAGAAAAAGTGGAATGCTTATATTGACCATTAAATAAATTTTGAGAGCCAATTTCTAAGAAAGCTATGAAAATAAGTCATTCAATGACAATGGTATACTATTATAATGAATGTATGTCATTTAAAATTATTTTATTTGCAACAATATATTAAATTTAAAGAATCAACAAATGAATAATGGTTGTTATGATTGCTACAACTAGTAGAATATTGAAACTATGTCTTTGATATGGATTTTTTAAAAGGGAGTGCAGCACAGGCAAGGTCAGATATTGATGAGATATTATTTTGAGCAAGGACAATAAAAGCATCAAACTATTGATGAGATACCTTCACATTCTAAATTATATGTATTTTAGATATCAAAGGAGCCGTCAAAGAGGCATGATACATGTTATCTCAATGATAAAGAGTATCAAGCAGTGACATTCTATGTTCTACTAAACTGTTATGATGTTCAACCATTTATATACTAAGATTTCTACTAATCAAATTTTTTTTAGTTATCACTCAAATTTGTTATACTAATTAACAATGATATGAGTAGTTTTTTAAATGTTAGTTTAGACATAGAGGATGACTCTGCATAAGCCAAAAGATTGAAGTAATTTTTTTGACATGGTTCAAATTATAAATATGTTGAAGTAACTCTTTAATTCAATGATACATAATGCAATTTTCTTCCTCAAAGTAAATCTAATTATATTTTGACACATCTTATCATTTCATAATTAAGCAGACCAAGTTATAGATCAGAGCTTATCAGAGCTTGCTTGCGAGTCTAATCACAGTGTCACCACATGTAAATATTTGATGTGGGTGGTCATAAATTTCACATGAGTTTCTGGTGTGAAGGAAAAAAGATACATAGTTATAGTATTTTTATCAATAGAAACACGCCTTTGGATAGTGATATCAATTATTATGTTAAACTTGAAGTAGTGTAATTGTAATATCTGGGTTATGTTGTGTGAAATGTACGTTTGTTCAATTATGAGTGGTTTGGTCTTGTTCTTAATCGAGGATCAAGAATACAAAATCTATTTGATATTATCAAAGTTAAAATGAACAGAAGATATGCAAAAATTAATTCATTTTTTCTAGCAAGTCAAACTAGCCAAGTTGATTACCTTTTATACGATGGTAGTGCAAGAGATAAAATTGTTTGGGTCATCGTTATAAAGAATAAACAAAGATGAACTATTGAGATGAAATATTATTGAGCCCATCCATAAATAACAAGAAATGTCAGATTTTCTAATTAACGAGTATATTGAACCCAAGGGAGACTCATAAATTAACTTTTATATTATAATGCATTCAATGATATTTTGTGCAACTAATATTTCTATTTCAGGTTCTACAAGGCAGCCTGTCAAGTGTATCACGGAGATCATCATAAGTAGATATGATCTCCATATAAATTCTAGAGGTAGATCCCGATCAGGACTTAAGGCATGTAGTTTTAGGAGTTCAAGGTAAAATCGATTAATTTGAATTATTGTTATAATTTCATGTTAACTTTTTATACTAATAAATATTTAATAATTTTAAATTTGTATAGGTCCTTCCACTAGCTGCCAAAACGTCAATAACATATCTGACATGTTTTTAAGGTTCAAAATAGACATCAGTTGAGTGATATATTCAACATGGCCCATAGAAAAGGCTAGCAGCCTATCTGAGTTGTGGAGGAGATTTGAGCATAGTTGAGTAGTGCCCGAGTCTCTACTAATTGCTAGAGAAAGAGGGTAACAAACCAACAAAACATGAGGACCGAGGGCGCCATGGGCATCGTACTCCATATTGGATGATCAATCACATATGCTACCAATACTTGGTAAGATTCATCAAATACTTGATAATTTAGAGATGCAATTATTGTATACATTTTTTTCCATGTCCATAGACTCGAGAACTTGGTCGGTTTCCCACCATTGTAGAGTTACTTCTATGAACGCAATGGCGTTTAGGAATGTAACAACGGATCTATGACCTCTCTCGAAATGTCAATGTACATAAAAAAATGATTATCTATATTATTCTTGCATCATTAATGTCAAATGATGATTAATTCTTGGTTTTCATTTTATAGAAGGAGTGCAAGCACATCCAAGGCACACAGAGCCAGAGGAAGAGCTAGAGCCACACAACCACTAGTAGTAATGGTAGTTAGTCTACCATTGTGCACTTTGATTTTGAAATGTAGAAGTAGGTGGTAAGGATGAAAAAGGGGCAAGGTGTACAACTTGAGCATGAGGAACTTGTTCGACATGTCACAGCTACGATTGAGGAGCTCCGACATTTGTGTAAAGGCCAACAAAATGTTGAGGATACTGTAGCAAGATAGACAGAGCAGATTATAGATCACTGTAACAAGCGACCTTTGAGTTCGATGGTTGAAGAGAAGTGAGAGGAGGGGTGCATGATGATGAATTTGACCATGATGCCATTTATTTTTTTCTTGTTGAGTATGTGGACATATTATTATTGGTATTTACATTATGTGTTTAGATGTGAACTTTTATAGATTTAGAGTAATGTTTGTTAAATTATATTTGTTTTCATTGTTGATACTTGTCTGTGTAATAGATTATGTGTTGTGATGGTTTTGAGTAGATGTTTATGATATTTGTTGTGTGCAAGTTGTAAAATCTGATCACTTCTTATAAAATATATAAATCAAATTTATTATATTATATTTTTAATGGAAAATTATCATATCTATTAATGAAAATTTTCAAGGTTTTACGCTTAAGAAAATCATGCTATGGACATTTTTGAAATGCCTAGAAAGCATGACAAACTTATATGGATAAGAAATGTGTTTTGCATTGTGCAATTAACTTATGATTGTTATAGAATCTGAAATTACTTAATATTTAAATATTTGATAATAAATATGATAATTTTGAGAATGATAGGTTTGGTACGTGAAAATTAAATTGTTCACATTAGTTTGAAAAGTGAATGATATAGCATGGATAATTTCAACATGTAAAAATACCATCTCTCTTTAAGATATCAATTTTGTTATGACCTAGGTAAATTAAAATAAGATCACTTCTATATATGTGAATATATATATATATATATATATATATATATATATATATATATATAAAAAAAGCTCTATGGCCATTTTCATCAATATAAAGGGGTTACAAAAGAAGTAGTATGAGATGACCCAATGATGGAGCTCTACTCATAAGAAGCAAAGAGCAACAAGCTCAAACAAATAGTACAAAAGATAGGACAAAAGTAAAACATGCAACTAAAACTTTCTGAGTTGACGAGGTCGCCAAGGCCTTCCTCTTCCATGGGTTCTTGTAGCGCATTCAATAATCAAGCTCTGGAGTGATTCTCCATTACCAGGAGAGACCAAGGTGTCATCCATAAGATTCCCAAGTAGCATAGTACCCACAACCTTCTTTTTCCCCTGGGAGGTATACACTTGCCACTGTTCCTCCAAAGAGTGAGGCGTCTGATAAAAGGCTGCTGCAGTGATTGGTTCCAATGCTTGGGATTCTCCTACCCCTTGAGCGGGTAGAACAACCAGAGTACTTTTAGCCAGTAGATCTTCCTCAGTAGGAGTAAGCTTTTTTTCCATCGTCAGATTATGAGTGTTTGTTTCTTTCTTATCTTCAGATCAGTCAAGATGGGGAGTCTGAAATCCCTCCATAGTAGTGAGTACCTGAAGTGGTAGTATAGCTGCTCTAGTAGAAGAAGGCTGAGAGGTGACCACGTCTTGCCTATCAGTAGCAACTACTTGATGTTCCTCCAAGGTTCGATCCTTGTCACCCTGTTCTGAAACTGAGGAAGGCGGTATATCCGTCACAAGAATGTGTGGGCCAGTAGCTTTTGTACAGGGAGGTTTTAGATCCGGATACAGGTGGTAACATTGTTGGTGAGAGTGGTCAAACATAAGGCAATGGGTGCAGTACAGAGGCACCTGTTCAAGTTCTGCTGGTTGCCAAAATCCCTGATATTGTGTGCCAATCCAAAACTCTTTCGGGAAGGGTAACGTAATATCTTGTTCAATCAATATTCTAGCCTCAGAAGGTTTAGATAAATGCTATGTAGGCGGATCGGTGTGGAGTGGCGTTCCATATATCTTTATGAAAGTAAAGAGAAACTCTTGATCATAAAGATGTACCTGCAAATCTGGGAAGCATAGCCACACCGGAATTATGGGAGGTTCAGTGCGATGGTCGAAATCCACCGTCCATTTCAGCACCTTCATCACCCGATTGTCTATCCGAAGTATTCTTCTAGCAAATACTTGGGCATAATCTGCATCATCCGTTAATTGGATGAGAACGTGTCGACCATCCAATCTTCTTATCTTCCAACTTCCATTGAGCTTCATTTGCTCAAATTCTTTTCGGATCAGTTCAAGTTTAGGATTGTCGTAAAGAAACTTACCCACTAGAAACAGCCTACAGAGTGCAGCTAGGATAGAAATCTCTTCCTCGGTGAGAAAGATTGCAGGTTTGTCTTCTTTGGGGGATGCTTTTTTGAGAAACCCACTCTCGACACCTTGCTCGAATGCATCATGAAACATCTGCGGGAACATATTATAACGTGAAGGGGCGCGGGCGGGGTTGTCGCCGGTGAGGGCTTCAGCGTAAGAATGGCCCGAGGTCATTGTTGAATGACATGCAGCTGTCGGGCTTGCTGCAGGACCACAGAGCTGCAGAAGCACTTGACCTGTGGAAACATACGAAGACACCGCAGAAGTAGGAAGCTGAGGACACGAGAAGGAAGAGACGACCTCGTATCAAAACCTGTGTAGCGCTGCACAGCCACAGCGTGACATCGCACGAATCAGCCGAGACGCGAGGCGAGTGACGCGCAACCAAGCCGACAACGCGCGATGATGTGCAACTGTCGACGACAGACGCAGGTGACGTGAGGTGGCAGCGACTCCAAGAAGACACGACAATGACGACGACTATGACGACGGCGTGCGACGAAGACGACGCAAAGTTGCAGCCCTCACGTAGCAGGACGACGATGTGCGAACAACTGCAAACCAAGGAGAACGGTTTACGAGCTAGTGACTGAAATCGACGAAGCGGTATCCTTCATCGACGACGACGAAGTCAGTACGAAAGCCGCCGGAGGTTAGCGCTGGGTTTCGCCGTCCGGCGAAACCCTAGCAGAGCTCCCTGCTGCCATTTTTTGAATATATATATATATATATATATATATATATATATATGTGTGTGTGTGTGTGTGTGTGTGTGTGTGTGTGTGTGTGTGTGTCTTTGAAAAATATTCAAAACTAATATATATATGTATGTACAGACACACACATACATACAGGTTTTTTTTTTTCATTTCTAGAGTCATGCATGCCTTATGACTAACATGCTTATTGCACACAAGTTCTAAAAACAAGATATTACGCTACGTATATATATTCTTGTGTTATCAGCTTTAGCCTCCAATCAATTTTATCTCTTTTATGAAGGAAATTGAGCTTCATTGCAAAGAAAAGTTTGTTGATCTTCTTACAAAACTCTTAGAGATATTGGAGTTAACTAAAATATGGTAAGATCACTGTTTCAATTTAATTTTTTATTTTTAATTTCAAAGATTATATTTTACGTAGTGTTGCGTTATTAAAATGTTATACTTGATTTTTACGTTGAAAAGATATTAATGCTTTGGATTTGAAAGTACTTTTCTATTCAGTTACTTAAGCCAATAACCCATATCATTTCATATATTACCAAGATTACTTAATCATATGTTGATGGATGATAAGGGCAAAAATAAAGCCATTAATAATAAATATTATAATATTTTTAAACAATGTAAAAGATAAAATATAAAATGAAATTCTAAAGCCAACTTCTAAAGTGAGCATAAACTCTGGAGTAATGTTGTAGAAAAGAAGGAAATACAATCAGAATATGAAGTCAGTGTGTTAATTACCCAGTTTGTTTAGTTAAAAATCAGTAACTAACGACTGCAGGAAATTCAATAGAGATAATATATTAAATTTATACCATCAAAAATAAAATAAAAGGCAAGAATTTTGGGGTATTTACATATATACCACCCAATTATTTTGTATTTACATATATATCACCTGAACTTTGATTTTTTACATTTATACCACCTAATTTTTTTTATAGCACATCATAAATACCAATATTTATTTATATTCTTTTTATATAAATTTATTTAAAAATACTAAATTTAATTATTAAAAGCTGAGGTGATGGGGGACAGACCCGAACTTCGGAATCTCAATGTTCTGGTTTTTCTCTTAGGGCAAACCGGGCAGGTGCGTTCAGGAAGTTATGCTAATCTAATAGGTTTTCACCGATAGCTATGTTTAATGATTTATTTCTTGATGTGCTGATTGTTATGCGCATTCAGAAGGATGGATGGTTTCATCATCTCAATCTGTTTGAGCGGACAAAATCCCCATTTGTAATTCATGGAGTCACATTATACAACTCCGCCGGTAGCCACTTATTCAGATGGGTGCTCTTAGACATGCTAATGTTTATGAATGTTCATCAACCATTGAATTCACTATCCCAATTTATTGAACTTTACATAACGCCCTCTTTTCTATCTATAGAAAGGCACCATGCAACTTATAAGAAGACTGGCCAAATATTTTAATTGATTCTATCCTATACTTTGTAGAGAGATTAACCCACAGTACCATTGAAAGCCATAAAGCATAACCCTAAGGTTCAAGTTAGGATTTAGTAAATTTGGAGGTGATCTCCTTTCCAGTGAGATTTAGTAGATTGCATGCCTAATTTTTAAATCAAGCCAAATCCTTGGCTGTTTGCTTGAGTTTGGAAGATTTGGGAAAGATACAGTTTATCTTAAGATCTGTTTAGCTACAAAGAAGATTTAGCAAAGCCTGAAAATTTAGATTTTAGGCTGTTTTGTTACAGGATTTAATTAAGGTTTAACCAGGATTATGGCTCAATTGTGCCAAACATTTCTTCGAGCCACCAAATTGTTACTAATTTTCTTTTAAAAGTAAAACTCAAAAGATAAATTAATGAATGATCATATGCAAAAATTTTGGAGCGATATACATTGAAGTTAATATACTTAAAAATAGATTCAAATGATTTAAATATATTCGACTAATAATAAAAATATAACCATCAGGATAGCACATAAAAATAGTGTAAGAGGATTAACAAAGAGGAGAGGTAAATAGATGGTTACATTTATAAAAATCATCCAAAATAATTTATAAAAAGTAGTTTTAACATTTCTGATAAAACCGAGTCGAAGAAAATAAAAAACAAGTATTCATCAGGATGCCTCCAAGTATTTGGGATATGGGCGTTGATGATGATTATGATGATGGTGAATGTATTGTTGAAGGGAAAATTGACATTTATATTATGTTGTGGGTTTTATTGGTGATATACCGATATATTCATATTTATATGATTATTTTGAAGATTACACATTATGCTTTATATTTTTGATATTTTGTGCAATCAATAGTTTTGTTAACAAAATTACTTCTAATGATAAATGCTAATATTGATGTGTTCTTGAAAATTATATTCATTTGAAGAAATAGTGAACTATACTTATCATTAAATTGATAATTGTTTTTTCTTTCCTTGAGCTTTTTGTGTGATAATTTTTTTGCAGAAAATAGTAACATTAGATGTTTTTATTATACAATTTATGTTAATAATTTATCAGGGAAAATATATATTATGTCTTATTTTTCTCGATTCTTGTATCCTCGATTGTATTGTATTTCTGTCTCATGTTGTTCTTCGTGCCCCACCTGCAATAATTTTCTTTCTATATATGGCTTTTCTTATTTTAATGTCTCAACTTCACATTCATCTAGAAGCTATTGGAAATCACAGTAAAGTATTCAATGTTAGGATTCACTATATATGTTGCAACTCCTAGCTTTTATTTTATTGTAAGCTAAGGGATCATATACTCTCTGATCTTATGACAAGACTAAAAAGATAAAGTAAAGACATATTATGTATAGAAAAACTTAATAATTTGTAAATAATGAAAATAATAAGACACACACATATATATAAATACTAAACTAAAAGGATCATGAAAAGGCAAAGGACTAAAAATTATGTTTTCATTCAAAAACAAAAAAAACAAAAAAAAACAAAAAAAAGGAAAATGTACAAATGTAGCACACAATTCCTATGTATTTACATATCTCACACCAAATCGTTCATATTTATATACATAGCACCTTGGTGCTTTAAATCTATGCATGAAAAGTATATTTCACTTTTGAAAGTGGAAATAGTGTTATTTTTTATCTGATGTTAAAATTTGAGTGTTGTGCGAGTAAATATAAAAGTTTAGGCAGAATACATGTAAATACATAAGAATTGTGTGCTATATATGTAAATGACCCAAGAAAAAAAATCAAAAATAACAACCATCATAACAGCTGCCAAAGAAAATTTATTTAGGCTATCATTATTTTGCCAATTGAACGTGAATGGTAAATAAGCACTTCTTAATAGCTGACCATACTATCCAAGATAATTATACCCACAGTTCAGAACTTGCTTGCACTTTAATCAACTTGAAGCCTTACGCTTGATTTGATTTTGTTTAAATCACAAATGATTCAATTCAACTCATCCCCTTGATATTTCTCGCTACCCAACCCTCCAGGCTTGCTGAAACCATCCTGAATCAAACCTACCCGCCAGTTTGTCGTTCTCCAGCCCAGCTACTTACTTTCTGGAGCCCAGGACACCAAGTGCCGGCTGTTTTCTTCTTGCCAACTGCCTCGTATACCAACCCGTCACCTTCCAAGCCCTGGCCACTACCACCTCCCAACTGAGTTTGTGTTGATGTTTATCACAATTTCATATTTCCCCGTGTTTGATTGTAATTTTCTATTTAAACTTAACTATAATATTTGTTTTCCCGTTGTTTGGTTTGACTCAAGTATCAATAACAATATAGTTTAATTGAAGCAGATATTTGGCCAAGAGTTTGAGAATTAAAAATTGACATCTTTGCACCTAATATGATTCCCAATACAGTGAAATAAAAATTATTAAGTTTTAGGCAAAAGCTCCCACAATTCAGTAAAACAAAACAGTTTCAAAAGACATTTGAATAAATTTAAATCTGATTAAGTTCACCCCAGCTATTGAGTTCAGTTAATCAAATTGTTACTATGTATGATTTCCAAAATATTACTGATTCAGGGGGCATTTACATGCATAACACCCAATCTTATGTATTTACATATCTAACACCAAAACTATGATTTTTACATTTACACCACCCAAAACTTTCATATCACATCAAAAATACCAATATGTAAACTCTTAAGAAGTGAAATACACATTTTCTTGAAATATGTAAACATTGAAGTTTAGGTGTCAGATATGTAAATAAATAAAAACTAATGGTATTCTTGAAAATCATCCATGATTCAAATACCTTTCCTATTGGATAAGCTACGGGGTAGCAAATGATCATTAAGATTCACATAATTGATACAAAATTTGTACCCACAGCCAAGCCATATCTTTTACATGGCTTGAGGAATAACCTGTAAACAAAAACATAAACAAACAATAACGTCTAGGCTAATAAATGCATGTTATGAAATTTCAAGCACTGAAAAACTATAATATAAAAGGGGAACAACATACTTCTCCGAACGAATGTTACCGACAAGATAACTGCGAGAACTGGATGAAAGATCTTATCCAGAGATATTGGAAGGGTCTGTATTTGCCCATAATTCAAGAAACATAATGTCAATATGAAATTATTGATGACAAAAACTTTGAGTAAATTAGATTGAATAAAAAGAGTGGACATTATAGGTGGGACAAAAGTGATTATGATGAAAATGTTAGTTAAATAAGTCAATGAAGAAAAGCTGGATCAATTTTGAGTGAATCCATAATAAAGATATTGAAAGAATGCTTGAGAGACATGTAAAGGTCAAGAAAAATGAGTTTCTATAAAGACTCAAAGAGAACATTTTGAATAGTTACTAATTTCATTTACTAGACATCTAAATTGGTCTGTACATAAGACACATCAATAAAAGGGGCAGAAAAAGCATTGTCAGCGGATTAGAATTAAAAGACTGAACAAAGGTATTTTATATAGAAACTTAAAAAAAAAGATTTGCACTAAATAGGTATCATATATCTTGGAATACTTACAAATAATAAATGGACAACGGGGATTCTATTAAACGCTAACGTAAATAACTGGAATAATGCAAATGAATTTGATAAAACCAACTCCTAATGACTCTGCTAACATAAATAGCTGCAACAATTGATCAATTTAAAAAATTTAAGACCAACTCGCACAAGAAAAAAAGAACCGTGTCATAGCTCAACTAGCTTTAAACAAGTAGCATTACTAGCAACTCTTAAATCATAAGATCAGAGAGTATATTATCCCTTAGCTTACAATAAAATTAAAGCTAGGAGTTGCAACATATATCGTGAATCCGAACATTGAATGCTTTATTATGGATGCCACTAGGTTCTAAATGAATGCGAAGTTGAAACATTAAAGTAAAAAAAGCCACATATAGAAATAAAATTGACATAGGTGGGTCACGAAGAACGACATGAGACAAAAATACAATATAATCGAGGAAAATAAAACATAATAAGAATTTTCCTTGATAAATTATTAACATAAATTGTCCAATAAAAATATCCAACGTTATTATTTTCTGCTAAAAAATTATCACATATATCACATAAAAAGCTCAAGGAAAAAAATCAAATATTGATTTAATGATAAGTACAGTTCACTATTTCATCAAATATATATAATTTTCAGAACATGCCAATATTAGCATTAATCATTAGAAATAATTTTGTCAACAAAACAATTGACTGCACAAAAAGTCCAAACTATAAAGAATAATATATATTCCTCAAAATAACCATATAAATATGAATATATTGATATATCACCAATAAAACTCACGACATATCATAAATGTCAATTTCCTCTTCAACAATACATTCACCATCATCATAATCATCATCAACGCCCACATCTAAACTATTTGGGGGAATCCTGATGAATACTTGTTCTTTATTTTCTTCAAATAAGTTTTATCAGATATGTTAAAACTACTTTTGATAAATTACTTTGGATGATTTCTATAAATGTAACCATCTATTTACTCCTCTTTGGTAATCCTCTTACACTATTTTTATGTGCTAGCTTGACGATTATATTTTTATTTCTAGTTGAATATGTTTAAATCATTCGAATTTATTTTTAAGTATATTAACTTCAATGTATATTGCTCCATAATGGTTGCATATGATCATTCATTAATTTATTTTTTGAGTTTTAACTTTTAAGTGAAAATTAGTAACAATTAGGTGGCTCGAAAAAATGTTTGGCAAAATTGAGCCATAATTCTGGTTGAACCTTTATTAAATCCTGTAAGCAAACAACCCCAAAATCTAGATTTTGAGACTTCGCTAAATCCTATTTGTAGCTAAACAGATCCTAAGATATACTGTATCTTTCCCAAATCTTCCAAACTCAAGCAAACAGCTAAGGATTTGTCTTGATTTAAAAATTAGGCATGCAATCTACTAAATCTCACTGAAAAAGTATAGGACAGTCTTCTCATAAGTTGCATGGTGCCTTTCTATAGATAAAAAGGAGGGCATTATGCAAAGTTCAATAAATTGGGAAAGTAAAATAACTACTCATAACACATTGAATTTAAATAACAAAACATATAAATAAAACTTTGAATCAAATTACAAATACTTATCTCAAGTTTCTCTCCAACTGAACCTCTGATTCCTTCTGACTCCAAAGCGAAATAGACTTCAAAAGCACTAACTCTTGCAAACTCTCAATACAAACTTTAATTAAAATAAACTCACTAATTTATGAAAGAAAGTAAACTAAAGTGTGGCCCTATATTTAAAATTATCTCTCTGATTGGGGGGGCTCTTTTCTGTAGATATGGCCTCCTATTTATAGACTTCAAGGGTTTCCTAAATCATCTCTTCAAAATGTGTCCAAGTTCAATGAATCTTCTAGAAACTGTGTCTGGCGCCTAAGCGCCGGACTCCGCGTTCAGTTCTTCGCACCTCTTCACTTTGGATCGCACATTTTCGCGATCCAAACCATTTCTAAGTATCTAGATACAATGTATCACATGTCCTATAATCCAGGAATAACTCCCAATCTTCTAGAAGGTCCATTATCCGCTCTAACCGTCAAAATAACTGCCCAAAGTAGTTACAAAATCGTAATTGTTTTGGTATTGAACTGGCGCTTAGGCGCCGGATTCTGGCGCCTAGACGCTGGATTCTGGTGCCTAGGCGTCAGACCCATTATTTTGGCAATTTTGCATTTTGGCTCCATTTTTGCTCCTTTTTTCTCCTTTTTGCTCATTTTGCTCTTTTTTCCTTCTTGAACATTTTTGCATCACCTATATCCAAAAACACAAAAATATCTTTCATTAAAGCATAATATCCTTAAAAATTTAATAAAAATTAAGGCATAAAAATAGGTATTTTTTTCATTGGTCAAAGGCTAAGGGTGGTAACACAAGTATATATATATATATACATATATATATATATATATACACATATATATATACACATATATATATATATAAACATATATATATATATATACACACATATATATATACACACACATATATATATATATATATATATACACACACATATATATATATATATATATATATATATATACACACTGGTCGAATATTTGGCTAGAAGTTGATTCCACTGTTCGCTTAACACTCTTGACAAAACCGGTCTACAACCCGGATGCAAGACTATTGGAGAAAACAAATAAATCAGAGCTAAACCCACTCATTTTACCACTTCTTCAATTCTTAGGAGGGTAACAAAGTGGCTAATTGGTTAGCAGTTAGGGGGCCGGATCCCGGCAGGTTTTAGTTGCCTCAACCCCCCTTTTGATCTCAAAATTTTAATTAATGGAGATAAGCTTCAGCTCCCACATATCGGATTGGAGACACCCCCGTGTTCCGATGGATTTTCTTGGGTCTTGTGGGGTTTTTGCACCAAACCACTTTTTAAATTTACTTTATATTTATACATATTTACATATGTATACATATATATACACTCACCCAATCTTTTAGTTTTCTTGTTTTGTGGTCTTTAGGGAATGGTCTCCATTAGGTTTTTTGTTAGTTGGGAGCATTTCCATCAATGATTTTGTACTCTCCTTTTATTATTAACTTGTAGGGAGCCCTCTGTGTTGCTCCTTTTAAAAAATACACACACACACACACACACACACACACACACACACACACACACACACACACACACACACACACACACACACACACACACACACACACACACACACACACACAACACACACACACACACACACACACACACACACACACACACACACACACACACACACACACACACACACATATATATATATATATATATATATATATATATATATATATATATATATATATATATATATAAAAGGTGATATCTAGTTTTTAGAACTTGTGTTATATATATATATATATATATATATATAAAAGGTGATATCTAGTTTTTAGAACTTGTGTGCAATAAGCATGTTAGTCATAAGGCATGCATGGCTCTAGAGGTGAAAAATGTGTATGTATGTGTGTGTGTACATACGTACTTACGTATATATTAGTTTTGAATATTTTTCAAAGACATATATATATATATATATATATATATATATATATATATATATATATATATATATATATATATATAGTGATCTTATTTTAATTTCCCTGGATCATAAGAAAATTTGATATCTTAAAGGGAGATGGCACATTTACATGTTGAAAATTATCCAAGCTATATAATTGACTTATCAAACTGATGTGTACAATTTAATTTTCACGTATCAAACCTATAATACTCTAAATTGTCATATTTATTATCAAATATTTAAATATTAAGTAATTTCATATTCTATTACAATCATAAGTTAATTGCACAATGCAAAACACATTTCTTATCCATATAAATTTGTTATGCTTTCTAGGCATTTCAAAAATGTCCATAGCATGATTTTTTTAAGCGTAAAACCTTGAAAATTTTCGTTAATAGATATGATAATTTCCCATTAAAAATTATAATATAATAAATTTGATTTATAGCGACATATTACAAGATAATGTCTATAAAAAAAAAATTTTTCTCCCAAGACATCGTTGTTAATAGTTCAATAATAGAAATTTAATTCTTCCATCAGAGTGCTTCTTAAGTTCTAATAGCCAAAGTAAATAAGATAAGTCAATCAAGTTCCTATTGAGCTAGATGTTATTAAAATAAATATAAAGTAGCTAAAGCTTGATTTGATTGAAGTATTTTTTTTAGAAATATTAATCATAATAGCAAGAGTTATAGCAATGGTATCTTATGTATGCTGATAAGAGAAGAAATGTTAAACAACATTCTTCATACTAAAATTAGCCTCCAATGGTTGATTATAAGTAACCGTAGCCATCTCCTAGCTTTATAGAATAAATGAGAAAAACCTTTATGACTTGGGCCCTCACCCGAAAAAGAATCGTTAACAAGTTCTTGCAATTTAGGGCCAGCATTGCAGGATATAGTTAAATTAATGTCAACCAAATCCTATTTTGTCAACTCTAATTGACTAATATGACACAAAATAGTTTTAGCGGTGGATTTACATTGGACATAAGGTCTACCAAAAAATAGGGGGTCAGAAATGTGATCAGCGTCGAAAGTGCTTGACTCAAATAGTTTGTGTCGACCATGACATTGGACATTGTTGTCTTTAGTTAGCTTCATGTGATTGATGGCAACGTAAGTGTTAACTATAATAAACTCGCATCTTTATTTAAGTCCGCCATTTATGTCAGTGAGGTTGATTAGCATCAGAATGTACGTATCGAAGAGTGTTACAATGTATCAAAGAAAGTAGTGTTGGTACTGTCTGCGCAAATATGTATCAAACTTACTATATATATATATATATGTATATATATACACACAACAAGTATCATAAACATTTAAAACCATCGCAACATAGAATCTATTACACAGACAAGTATCAACAATGAAAACAAATATAATTTAATAAACATTAATCAAAATCTATAAAAGTTCACATCTAAACACATAATGTAAATACAAATAATAATATGTCCACATACTCAACAAGAAAAAAATAAAAGGCACCATGGTTAAGGTCATCATCATGCACCCCTCCTCTCCCTTCTCCTCAACCATAGAACTCAAAGGCTGATTGTTACAGTGATCTATAATCTGCTCTGTCAATCATGATATAGTATCTTCAACTTTTTGTTGGCCTTCACACAATTGATGGAGCTCCTCAATCATAGCAGCGACATGTCGAACGAGTTCCTCATGCTCAGGTTGTACATCTTGCCCCTTTTTCTTCCTTGCCATCCGCTCTCACATTTCAAAATCAAATTGCACAATGGTAGACTAACCACCATTGCTCTACCTCTACCTCTGGCTTTGTGTGTCTTGGATATGCTTGTACTACTTCTATATAAAGAAAACAAGAATTAATCATCATTTGACATTAATAATGCAAGAAAAATATAGATAATCAATTTTCTTTTTTTTTAATGTTCATTGACATGTCGAGAGAGGTCAGACATCTGTTACGTTCATACATGTAACTTCATAATGGTGGGTAGCCGACCAAGCTCTCTAATCTGGACATGAAAAAAAATAAAAACTATAAAATAATTGCATCATTGGATTATCAAGTATTCGATGAATCTTACCAAGTTGTGGTAGCATATGGGATTGATCCTCCAATATGGAGTATGGCGCCCTCAGTCCTCATGTACAGTTGGTTTGTTACCCTTTTTCTCTATTAGGAGAGACTCAGACACTATTCAACTATGCTTAAATCTCCTCCACAACTCAGATATGTTGCTCACCTTTTCTATGGGCCATGTTGAATATATCAATCAATTGATGTCTATTTTGAACCTTGAAAACATGTCAGATATGTTAGTGACGTTTTGGCAGCTAGTGGAAGGATCTATACAAATTAAATATTATTAAATATTTATCAGCATAAAAAATAACATGAAATTATAACAATAATTCAAATTAATCAATTTTACCTTGAACTCCTTAGACCACATGTCCTGAGTCACGATTGAGATCTGCTTCTTGAATATATATGGAGAACCATATCTACTTATGATGATCTCTGTGATACACATGACAGACTGCCTAGAATAGTAGAACATGAAATAGAAATATTAGTTGCACAAAATATCATTGAATCCATTATAATATAAAAATTAACTTATGAGTCTCTCTTGGGCTCAATATACCCGTCAATTTGAAAACTTGACATTTCATGTTATTTATGGATGGGCTCAATAATATTGCATCTCAATAGTTCATCTTTGTTTATTCTTTATAATGATGACCCAAACAATTTTATCTCTTGCACTACCATCGTATAAAAGTTAGTCAACATGGTTAGCTTGACTTGCTAGAATAAATGAATTAAATTTTGGACATCTTCTGTTCATTTTAACTTTGATAATATCAAATAGATTTTGTATTCTTGATCCTCGATTAAGAACAAGACCAAACCACTCATAGTTGAACAAACATACATTACACACAACATAACCCAGATATTACAGTTACACTACTTCAAGTTTGTCATAATAACTGATATCACCATCCAAGGGTGTGTTTCTATTGACAAAAATACTATAACTATGTATCTTCTTCCCTTCACACCAGAAACTCATGTGAAATTTATGATCACCCACATCAAATATTTATCATGTGGTGACACTGTGATTAGACACTCAAGCAAGATCTAATAAGGTCTGATTTGTAACTTGGTTTACTAAATTATGAAATGATAAGAAGTGTCAAAATTTAATTAGTTTTACTTTGAGGATAAAAATTACATTATGTACTAATGAACTGAAGAGTTATTTGAACATATTTATAATTTGAACCATGTCAAAAAAATTACTTCAATCTTTTGGCGTAAGCAGATTTATCCTCTATGCCTAAACTAACAGTTAACAGCCTACTCATTTTTTTTTTAATAAGAATAATAAATTTGGTGATAACTCAAAAAAATTTAATTAGTAGAAATCTTACTATATAGATGGTCGAACATCATAGCAGTTTAGTAGAACATATAATGTCACTGCTTGATACTCTTTATCATTGAGATAACATGTATCATGCCACTTTGATGGTTCCTTTGATAAATAAAATACATATAATTTAGACTATGAAGGCATCTCACCAATAGTTTGATGCTTTTATTGTCCTTGCTCAAAATAATATCTCAGCAATATCTGATATTGCCTTTGGTGCACGCCCTTTAAAAGATCCATATCAAAGCAATACTTTCAATATTCAACTTGTTGTTGCAGTCATAAGAGCTATTATTAATTTTTTTATTCTTTAAATTTAATATATTTGTGCAAATAAAATAATTTTAAATGACATACATTCATTATAATAGTATACCATAGTTATTGGATGACTCGTTTTAGTAGTTTTCTTAGAAATTGGACTCAAAATTTCTTTAATGTTCAAGATAAATATTCTACTTTTTCTAGATGATTGACTTTTGTTTCATGTTTAGTATTTTTAGATGTTAAATGCAAGACCTTTCTTACATAGAATAATGCTATGGTTGGTTATTATATTTGAGTTTGCTCTCATTTTTTTCTATTTTTTTTAGTTTGCTCTAAGTTTGAATCTGTATTTTTGCTTAATATATTGGACAAAAAGAGGTCCTTGGGATAATTTTGAAACCGACACAGCTTTTATTGCAGGGCAAATTATATATTTTTTATATAATGGTATGGCTATATTATTACTTTTGTTAATTTTGAAAATTTTCAAAGAGGTTCATTGTATCCTTTACTTTTCACAATATAAGTATTAAATGAGGAAATTGTGCTCGCAAGGCTTAGAAATTTTTGTTATATCAGTTGCATATTGCTCTCTTTTATGTTTTAACACTTTGTCATCTCTTTTTTTACCTCATAAATTGCCATTGAAAGTCTAAGTTTTCTTACAATTATTTTGGTTAGAACTCCTTTGTCCAACCAGCCTCATTCTAGGTTGATTTGGCGACAAAAATGAATGACATTTACTCCATCTAAAATTAGTTTGTTTAGTTTTTTTTTTTTTTTTTTATTTTTTGTTCTGATACAATTTCTTGGCCTTGTGAAGATAAGATGGTGATCCAAATGCATAGATACTTTCTTGATTATCATCACAGTAATTGTTTTCAACTTCCAATTATAAGTGGTATCAAATATGGATGATTTGAACTCTCCTGTAGATTTTGATATATAGATTTGTTCCAATGTGATAATTTTCTTGTTAATAAATTTAAATACAAACCATATTTTTTTTCTTATTTTAAGTGCCCACTTCGTTTTATTAGGGTGAATTGGTCCTTGTTGTTATTCATAATTGGATTCCTTGCGAGGCTCCTGAAAAACCAGCATTTACTACGACTAGTAATTAAATGAGCTTTGGGTTTCTAAGGATTTGATATTTTTCAATTCCCAATTCAAATAGCTTTCACATTTCAGTCCTCTAAAAATTTACAGAATCAGTATTTTACTAATCCAAATTGTAGCCAAACATCCCCAAAAGACTTTCTGAACCCGGATAAAACCCTAGAGAATTAACTACCAATCAACAGTTACCACAGGAGGAGTAAACATATTTACAAATAAATCCTAGTTCTGTCAAATTTGATGGATGAATGAGTAGATGACGGTGAAGAGAGTTATCCGATTTCGATAAGTTGTCGGACTATAAAAACATTATCATTCAATTATTTATGTAGTTGTCACTACCGCTATGAGAAATATATACTTATTATTAGATGTGACGAGAAGTCAAAGATGAAACTATAATCATGAATGAGATATCCAACATCAAATATATCTCTTTAGATTATATCTTGGTTTTGATTCTAATTGTGTAAACCTGGTGCGAATGAGAAAAGAACATTTTTTTCAGGTTGTGCAACTTACTGTGAATAAGATGACTACTTTTTGATACAAGCTATGTACGCATAGGAGGACAAGTTGCTTTGTTTCTACATACACTTGGTCACAATATTCATAATCAAGCCATACAATTAAACTTTCAAAGTTTGGGAGAAACTATTAAAAGGTACTTCAATAATTTATTGTATGCAAGTGGAGAGATGCGACTTAAAATGATTAAGCTTCTAATACTCCAATCTCCATATAAAATACAACCGAATTCTAGATTTATACTCTTTTTTAAGGTATATGCACATAACTTTTAGTGCTGCATTTTTTTAATAACATTTCTTTCTAAAAAAATTACGTGAATAGGATTGCATTGGGGCCATAGATGGTACACACATTAAGGCGGGAACACCATAGAATTATTAATCCCCCTTCATGGGAAGAAAACCATATCCAAGTCAAAATGTACTAGTAGTAGTGAACTTCAACTTAAGATATACATATGATTTAGCAGGCCGCAAAGGTTCGGCCCATGATATAACAATCCTTGCAAATGTATTAGAACGATCTGATGGTTGTTTCAAAAGGTATATAAATTAGGCTCATATTAAATATCATAAATAGTTAAATTTTAAATTAATATAAATTATTAATTATTGCAGATAAATACTACTTAGCTTATGGTGGTTACTCAACAAAAAAAGATTTTATCACTCTATATCGTGCAAAAAGATAGCACTTAAAAGAGTTTAGTGACATTATACCAATGAAATTATAAGTTATTCAATCTTCGACACTCATCTCTACACACACTGTGGATCATGCTTTCTGTTCATTGAACAACCAATTTGCAATTTTAAAGAGCAAGTTGTATATTTCATTAGAAAATCAAGTTGACATTATAGTTGTTTGTTGCATGTTACATAACTGAATACTCACTGAAGTGGAGATAATTTTATTTTCTCAAAAAATGAATGGGTCAGATGAGGTCGTGTTAGAAGAATATATGAATACATTTTAGATGACTCTCAAGTGTGACTAGAAAAAAAGAGATCAAATATCTGTTGTCATGTGGAATCGCATGAATACTATTGGCTATTAATTGAAATATTATTTAACATTTATTTTTTGAACTAGAATAGTTATACTTTTAGACATTGACAGTTTTAAATTAAAAAAAAAAAATTATCTTTTTTTTATGAAGAGATTTCTTTTATCATGTTCGTTATATGTTTTATTTGCAAGTAACTTTTTTTGTTTCTTTTTTTCACAAAAAATAGTATATCTTGAATTTATTGTGGTGCTGTAAATATTCTTTACATATTTTAAGTTATGTATTTGTTGCATGTTGTTTAATATTGAAAGAATTCATGGATACACAACAATCAACCATTCCATCTGCTTCAAAGAACAAGAAAAAAAAAAATTCATGTAAAACTTAAACCCTGAGTGGGTCATCGGTTTGTTACAAATCGTGGTTGAATATGTTGGTTTGAATATGCAAAGTGTCGAAGGATTTAAGAAGTCTGTTTATCAATGAGCTGCTCAAAAGTAGAAGAGAATTTCGGAATTGAAATTAGAAGGGAGCTACCAAATTCGACACCAAAGAATTTTATGGATTCGTATTCAAGAATTAAGGAATAAATAAGGCATGTGTTGGGTTGCAAATAAAAAAATTAAATTAATGAGTCTTGAGAAATACATATCTCATATTTAGGTACTAGTTTTAAGAAAATATTTTTTTTAGAAATAAGAAAATGAAAATAAATTCTCTGATTTATGCTTATTGTGTCACGGGCTATTCCTAGAGATGCAACTTTTTTAAATGTTCCCATTGGAAATTATATAGAATTGGAGAAGGTATGCGGTGAAGGTAATACTATTGAAGATTGGGCTAAGTCTAAAAATAGTGAAACTCCATTTGGCACCTAGTAAATAAAATTAGATTATAGTGAGATTGAAGCTTTTGGAGAGATTGGAGGAGATGCATAGATTCCTATGCAGTTGCTTGAAGTGAAAGTAGAATGTAGCAAGAAAATGATGAAGCGAGATATATTATCTTCCTGAAGGGATCCGGCTCAAAAAAAATAAATAAATAAATAAATTCTGCTGATGATCGCAACATTCATGACTATATTGTTATGATGACCAATAGTGTCAGTGAAATTGTCAGTGCTATAAAAAGTACAACAATAGCCTCAGAAGATAGAAAAATGTTTATCGAGTTAATGATAGAGTTGTCTAATATTTTAGGATTCTTGGAGGAAGAAACTGACATTCTTTTTTATAAATTATCGAAGAACACAACAATGATTCATGCATTTCTCTCGAAGTCAATGGACTCTAAGTCTAGGTGGATGCAAAGTGAGCTAAACAAGTGACTTAGTTCCTGGGATGAATGATGGCTTAATTTCATTAGACTGATATTACTTAGAATTTTATCTTGAACGTTTGAATATGTAGTGAATTCAAATTTATATTTTGGTGTGTTTTTTGGAATTTCTAGTCGTCAATGTACTTTATTAATCTATGGAATTTTTTCAGTATTTTGGATGTACCTCAATTTGGATGGTTTGTTAATTTTTGGGTATTATTGCTTCACATGCTAAATGAAACAGATCTCCACTAACCTTGAAGTTTCTTGTGGCTTTCTTTCTATCTCTAAGGGGTGATGAAGATGAACTACATTTCATAATCTGATCTTTCCATGTTTTCAAAATGCTTAAGATGGTGCTTCTTTGCTCATATGCTGCAAAGTTTTTGTTTTTTTTTTTTCGATTTGGCAGCAGAGCAGATCGGATGACATGTGGATATGCAAGAAACCACTGTTTTTTTTTTCAAATGATATTTTCTGCAGGAGTATACATTGCTTTTTAAAATTCAAAGTTTGGTAAGGCATTGGACAAAATATATAATGACCATCTGACGAGAAATTTCTTTTTTTTCTCCTTTTTTTTTCATTTCTTTTGTTTGGCTTACAAACACTTTAATTCTCAGATGCTTGACCGACTATATAAAAAAGTGATTTAATGTGCCAAAATTGCAGCTACTTTCCTATTTAGGTGTTCTTAGATTTTTAATTTTCTATCAGATCTGTATATGGAAATACTTATGGATAGTTGATACTTATGGACAGTCGAATTTTAATTACAGTATGCTTCAAATGATTATGTTGTTAGCCTCTTTCTCATGCTGAGGCGATTCCCATGGTTGTTTTGTTCTTCTCCATGATTATTTAAAAGGGACTCTAGGATTCATTTATGGAAGATTTACATGGATGCCCTTTCCAATGTCATGATTTCAGCATTGCTCTTGTGCATTATTGTATGTTCTTCATGCTTTGAAATTTGATAGTATTGTTTTTTATTCATCCTTTTTGGTTCTCATAAACAATCTTCCTTTGGTTGTTTATTTGCATGCATCGTTGATATGTTTATTATTCATACTTTTAATGTTTCATAAGAATTGTGTGTTGTATGTATGAAAATGTTCCTTTTATGTTTCTATAAGCATTAATTCATACGAAATATAGCTCTTTAGAATGCCCTGTTGTTTCATCAATTGCACAGTAAGTCTCTCATTTAATTATTGGAATATTTGCATACACAGATATATAACACCTGACTACTACAATTTTAGATATATGCAGTCCAACCTATGCATGAAAAGATATTTCTCACCTTTAAAAAAATCTTAAAAAGTGATATTTTTTATGCGATAGGAATAAGTAGGTGATATTAATGCAAAAAGTAGATTTTAGGTGTTAGATAAATAAATACATAGCAATTGGGTGGTATGTATTAAAATGACATTTATCTTTTTTGTTAAAATAATAAAATATTATTCTATCATTCAAATCTTTTTCAAATATCAAATACAAGTTTTTAATATATATATATATATATATGTATATATATATATATATATGTATATGTATATATATATATATATGTATATGTATATATATATATATATATATGTATATATATATATTTATATATGTATATATATATATGTATATATATATATATATATGTATATATATATATATATATATATACATATATAAATATATATATATACATATATATATATATATATATATATATATATATATATATATATGTAAAGTAAAAAAAAAAAATTTTTGTTGACTGCCCTCTCGCTACTTTAATAAGCACAATTCAAATCACCCCACAAAGTTACTACTCACGTAGTACTGTTTTGCTAAGAAAAGGTATTACGTTGCAACACCTTTAATCTTTCAAGTGAAACCCCGCAGGAAATAAAAGCTAAAATAAAAAGCAATTTGAAAATAAAGAAACTAACAGTACTAAAAACTTATGATATCTCCACAGAGTAGCCCCTTATAATTCCCATCCACTCACATGACAATCGTCACTGAAAAGATGAGCAGTATAGCCTCTGACTGAGGATTGCTGCTGCTGCTGCTGCTGTCGATGGTTTGGTAATAGTATGGGGTTGGATAGTAGCCTGTGAAGGGAGGGATCTGAGGAGATCTATTGTACATAACCTCTGGCTGCAAGTTCTTGCTCTTATTCATCATCATATTGTTCTGGTTACTGTAAATGTTGTGGTTCAAGTTATTGATGTTATTGCTGCTGAGGTTTCTCATGTTCATCATCATGGGCGATGGTTGGCTCTGCCCATGTGGAATGTTTCCTCCAGCAAATCCACCAGTGATGTTAGAAGATGGTTAGTCATTATTGTGGTTTGGTCCTGCTCCTGTTACTCCTTTCTTCCCAGCTCCATTGCTAGGCCCATTGCCATTTGTTTTAAAATTGGCTGCTACTGCAAATGCTGCAGGGTTTTCCTGCTTCAACAGGTTTAAGTGTTTCAGTTTCTCTTCCAGAAGACCAAGATCATCTTCTTACTCTCCAACATCTTCAACGCAGAATTCATTGTCAGTGCTTAAGGATTCGAGCTTCGTGTGTTGGTTCTTGAAAGCCTTGAGGCCCTGTAGGAGGGCATGAGTGGACTGAGGCCTGTTGTTGCTGTTATTGTTGTTGAAGGTGTGGGCATTGTTGTACTTGGAAGGATTGGTGTTTTTCATGAGCTGAGTTTGTTGCCTTTGCTGATTGTTGTTTGGTTTGGGGTTATGGTGATTAGAGGAATGGTTGGACTTCTGATTCCAGAGCTGGGCGTGCTTACCAGCTTTAGCTAACTTGTTTATGAGAGTGGCAGAGTCTACATTTCCGGAGAATGTAACTTTCTGTTGTTCTGTATCAATGGTGACCATATAGACACCTTCAATTCTTTGAAGGAGCTTCTTCACTTTAATCAAAAAAATGAAATAGTTATCAAACAGGTTAAATTTTGACTAGTTAATGCTCTAAAATCTCCACATATCCAACATTTCGGCCAAGTTCAAGAAATTAAAAAAAAAAGAAATTTTATTACCATAAAAAAAAATTTATTTGCATAATCTAAAAATAAATACTTGTAAATTTAGGTTAAAACTCATATTTTATATTACCTTATTCAATGAGAGTGACATGGGTTTGCACGTTAATGACCAAACCAGCTAAATACTAAAAAAAGAGGTTTAGACAGTGCTAAAAAGAAGCTACGGTAACGGTTTGAACTTCCACTAAAAATTTAGCAAAAATCACTACAAAATCGCTGCCAATACCTAGCACCACAAAATCCTATGGTAAACCATTGCCGTAGCTCCATGATATTGCAGTGGTTTTATGTTTTGATTGTGGTGGTTAAAACCTCTGCCGTAACCCCTTTTAAGAAAAAAATTATTTTACTTGATCAATTGTTGAAATTGTTGACAATCAAAATGATGCTCACATACATTCAACATACCAATATATAATCTCCCACATCATTCCATCAATATAATCACAATATTAGATACATTTATGATTAAATATCTCGACTAAGTTCAAACTTTGAGAAAGAAAACAAAAAAAAATGTGTAAACTACCAAATAATTTACTAGCACACTCATATACATAAAAAATACCACCATTTTAACTTTTAAAATGCAAAGTAAACCTTTAATACTATTGTAAAGTGTTGTGTATGTAAAAATTAAAGTTTAGGTGTTAGATATGTAAATACATATGCATTGAGGGGTATGTGTGTAAATGCTCCTTTGATAAAATAAGAACTCACAAGCATGATACTTGAAGAAATACTGCTATTTCATTTCCCAGTACAACCCATAGCTTCATTCATGACTTCCACTTGACAAAAAATTTGTTCTATTTTTATTTTTGCTGGAAGGATGAGAGGAGATGCAAACCCCGAGAGCAAAATCACCAATAATCTGCAGATAGGCATGACGAGCAAGATGACAACATTTTTAGTACCAAGTCCTTCAAGGATTTCTCTGATAAGTTTACTACAAGCATGCACTTGTCAAGACGATTAGATGTACTAATAAATTGATCACACTTTAATTGAGTTAAAAGAAAAATTAATTCAATGACTCATCTCTCTATAATAGAAGCATAACATGTCTCTATTATTTCAATTCTCATTCCAAACTTAGAGCAGCATTTAAAAATTTGTAACTAGTACCTATTCATTAGCAAAATCTCTCCCATTAAAGGTAAAATATGAGATTACTTACTGTTGATTTTTAACTAGTTAACCTCCAAATTGATGGGCTCGTGCAACTGAAGATGCGGCAGCAGCAGCAACCACACGTATCCTGCAAATAAAAACATTAAACTTACAATATCTTTCCGATTCACATTATTTACCATTTGTGATGCGTGAAGCTTAAAAAGAAAAAAAAAACAAAAAAAAATTGTCATTACCTTTTGTGAACATCAACATATTCATCAGTTTCATCCACAATCTCATCCTCCACAATAAGCACATCCATGATTAGCGTAGTAGCATTAAAAAACTCACAATAAATATAGATTCTACTCCAAGGAAACCATGCCAAACACAAGCAAGAATGCAACAAAACCGTGAATATTCTGAGCATTGACAACCCAAATATATTCGAACAAATTGCGACACTCATTTATGCAAGGCGAGACACAATAAATATCGATTAAGTGCTAACATACAAGCAAGAATTATACCAACTCAGGATAGTTTGGATGGTCATGGTTTTATAAAGGCAATCACAAGACTCAATAAAAAAATGGATGGAAATGCATCTTGGATTGCAAGCAAAGGATAAAATCTTCATAGCTCGTTGGGAATCACTTTTGTTTTTTGTTTCAATTATTTTAATAATATGTTTGGTTAGTGTATTTTTTTTCTTATTTTTAGTTTTTGTTTTGGAAAACAAGTTAGATTGTTTTTAATAACACTAAAAAAATTACTTTTATTGTTTTTAAAAATAACTAATTATGCTATAACATATCAAATATTTTTTATTTCAAGTAATACCAAAAAAATAAATAAAATAAAATAAAAAATAAAAATAGAAGTGATTCCAAATAGCTCCTTAACTATTGATAAACAGTAGAAGAAAGGAGTTTCATTTACCTGTAGGAGTTCTTCAAACACATCCTCAAGAGTGATAATGCCGATAATCTCTCCATCTTCAATATCCTCTGATGTACGGCCCGCTGTATCAATTGATAAATTATCATAAAGCATGTAAGTGGGGTTGTTACCATTAGCATGTTTTTCGTGACACTTACCTATGTCCACCACAAAACTGCCATCCTCTTTTGATAGTAAAGGAGTTGTCAAGTTAGATTCAATAGAAGCTCCTTTATTTTCTTCAGACTTGTTCTCTTCAGTGGGAGGAAGACTCATTGTTTTTGCTTTAGTCTTGACAACAGCAGCCATATGACTGCTTCCCTTCTGAAACTTTTTCAGTATATCATATAGAGGCATCTTTGATGGGACCCTGATAAAATTTTAGACATAAGAAAATTTATGATAATTATTATAAAAACAAAAAAAAGTAACATGAGAAACCTTGGAATTCTTCTTATGGAAATAGCACTAACTGGTGTCTCGGTCTCAGCACGAACTGTGAGAAGATTTTTCACCTGAATAAGGAACATAACAATGTAAAGAAGCCCAAAAAATTTACTACATGAATATTTTCTGCTGAACAAAACAAGAATGAGAAGTATAGTGCAACAAACAATTGGCACCAACCAGTAAAAAACCAATAATGTTCCTTGGGTTTCCTGAATAAACTGGGACTCTGCTGTGGCCCCGCACTAGGATTTTGCTAAAAGCTTCCCTGTAAAAGAACAATGAAAGATGTCTTAGGGGCTAGGATTTGTTAATGCAAATCTACAATGAAAAAAAAAATCACATCCACATTTAAACTCATAAATAACAAACTTTTAATTTAGAGAATCTCATTACTTGGATAAAAACTAAAAACACAAAGAAAAATGTTCAAATGATAATTTAATAATCATTTACTAGAAATACTGCATAGAAATCCAGGCTGAAAATTCATTCAATCAATTGAAAATTATACTATAATAAAAATATGTTTTGCATTGAATCTGAAGAAATATTAATCACATAAACAAGTTTAAATAGATATTTAGAGTACGTAAATAAACTAAATAAAAATAGATCACCAAATCAAGTCCATGCTAGTACGAGATAACATGTCACTAAAATACCAAGCTCCAACAGGATAATAAATTAACCAGAATTTACACAAACACTAAAACATATTTATGCAGAAATAACTGAATGAGTTTTATGTGTCTCAGACCCTCTTACTATTATCACAATGTTTCTATTTAACCCATTAGAAAATTAAAATTAAAAGAAAGGCCAACAAATCATGGAACTTTGTAGATCACGATAGGAGATGTGCAGGAAAAATTGAGATACGCAAGAGATGTTGCAATCAGAGCAGCCCCAACAAAAAAAATTATTAGACTCACTTACCTCTGAGAACAATATTTCATTGGAAAGATCATTTGTGGAAACCACCATTGCTTACAGCCAATAAGCTATAAAAAAGTCACAGTCTTAATCATTAAGCTTCAGTTGACATTGCAAGTAAATATAAACGTAATTTTTTGTACTTTTGCAGAAAAATCCCCTAATAAATACAAGTATGTCACATTGGTGCTTTGATATCCATCATCAACAATGGATACAATTTCATCATTTAGCATAGTTTTTGACATAGGAATTATGTTGTCTGAAACTTTTATAGATGACAAGTTGGATATAAATTTGAAAAAAGAAGGAAAGAGTGAAGAATTCTAGGTACTTGTTGATGAATCGTCGTATAAAATCAAATCAAACCCATTTAAAATTGGAAAATTGACTTTGTATGCCCCATAATAGTTGTATTGATGAAATCTCCTAATTTGTTACCTTGGAGAAGAACATCGGAAAGTTCATTTTCATCCAAAATGACCCTTTGTTATGCATGGGTAACATATTAAAGTCTCTCATGAGCAGCATTACTTCCATTGATTCGTTTTTAAATCTTATTCAAACTAGTTTCGAATTTAGCTCAAACAACAATACAAGTGTGTGATCTAATATCTTTGATTGTAATCATTTAAATTGTTGTTGAAACTTATACACTCATTTGTATTAGCTTATCACATTGTGTATATCATGTCTCCTAAATTGTACACTTATTTTATACTTAATTGATAAATTAATTCCTTATGTTAGTAGTTTATTTTTCGAGACTTCGAATTTTAAAGATTTCCAACAAGATACGAAATGCAAAAGCTTGACAATCATAACGTAACACTTCAAGATCATATTATTCTTACAAATCACTGAACAAGTATGGATATTGCACAAGATTTTGACACTCACCAGTCCAACTTGGAATTGACATCTAATGAGAATGTTGATTCAATCGGTGTCATTGCTTCCTCAGCCGTCTGTACATTAGAGCATAGATCATTAAGTCAGTTATTCATAAGAGAAGATATAAAATAACGAAAAAGAGTCCATGGACATAAGCACTAATAAATAAGTACAAATGTGAGAAATTTTATGCTACAAACAAATCTCATTCAGAATTGACACTATGACAATTTGTTTATGAACTGTTAAAAGGGAATCTTCAAAGAGTGTAAAAATGTACAAACTAATTAGAGTCAAACCAAACATACCCAAATTGAGAAGTAAAATACATTGCATTTCCCCAATTCCTTCACACCAAACATACCCAAATTGAACCCAAATCTCTTGAATAATTTTAACAAATAAATCCCCAAATATCTCAATATTATTGTCTAAGGAAAAAATTAAATTTTTGTTATAACACACCTTTTCTGTCAAATCAAGAGCTCCACTTATTATTGCTGCTTCAACATGGGTAAGCTCCCCGTCTTTACCAGCCTAAAATGTTAGCACCACAAGAAAACACAATATGAGTCATCACATTTGTTGATAAAATTAGTAACTATAACAAATAACCTTTTTAAAGGGACAATAGTAAGTTTTTCTTTTTTTTATATTTCGTGAAATTAATGTACCTCTTTGCTATGAATAGAAACAAGAGCCTTCAATTGAGGACGCCTAAAAAGTGCTGAATCACCATGTCCAAGTGCATAGTCCAAAATCTGGCACGATGTTAACAAGTTAAAGATGAGCTTACTCAAGCCTTCCTTAATAGAAGTATGTAAAAAAGTTTCTGAGAAGCAATGTGAAAAATGAAACAAAACACGTTTCTGAAACAAGAAATCTACTATTTAAGTACAAAAAAAAACCAAACTAAAAGGATCATGAAAGGCCAAGGACTAAAAATTATGTTTTCATTCAAAAAAACAAAAAAAAGGGACATGTATAAACGTAGCACACAATTCATATGTATTTAAATATCTCACATCAAATCTTTCATATTTATATACATAGCACTTTGGTGCTTTAAATCTATGCATGAAAAGTATATTTCACTTTTAAAAGTGGAAATAGTTCTATTTTTTATGTGATGTTAAAGTTTGAGCGTTGTGCGAGTAAATATAAAAGTTTAGGTGGGAGACACGTAAATACATAAGAATTGTGTGATATGTATGTAAATCGCCCAAAAATAAAAAATAAAAATAGGAACCATGATAACAGCTACCAAAGAAAATTCATTTAGGCTATTACTATTTGGCCAACAGAACGATAATGGTAAATAAAAAGTTCTTAATAGCTTACCACACAACCCATTGTTATTCGGTTTAATTTTGGTATCAATAACAATATAGTTTAATTGAAGCAGATATTTGGCAAAGAGTTTGGGAATTAGAAATTGACATCTTTGCACCTAATATGGTTCTCATTACAGTGAAATAATAATTATTAAGCTTTAGGCGATAGCTCCCACAATTCAGTAAAACCAAACAGTTTCAACAGACAATTGCATAAATTTAATCTAATTAAGTTCACCCCAACTATTGAGTTCAGTTAATCAAACTGTTTCTATGTATGACTTCCAAAACATTAATGATTCAGGGGACACTTACATGCATTCCACCCAATCCTATATATTTACATATCTAACACCTAAACTATGATTTTTATATTTATACCACCCAAAAATTTCATATCACATAAAAAATACCAATATTTAAACACTTAAGAATTGAAATACACCTTTTCCTGAAATGGTAAGGTGGCATATATGTAAAATTTGAATTTTAGGTGTTAGATATGTAAATAAATAAAAATTGACTGGTATTCTTGTAAATCTTTCATGATTCAAATACCTTTCCAATTGGATAAGCTACCGGGTAGCAAATGAGCATTAAGATTCGCACGAGCCACACAAAATTTGCACCCACGGCCAAAGCATGTCTTGTACATATGGCTTGAGGAATAACCTGCAAACAGAAACATAACCAAATAATAACGTCGAGGCTAATAAATGCATGGTAAGAAATTCCAAGCCCTGAAAAACTGCAATATACAATGGGAACAACATACCTCTCCAAAAGCAAGAACGAATGTGACCGACAAGATAATTGCGACAACTGGATGAAATATCTTATCAAGAGATAGAGGAAGGGCCTGTATTTGCATGTAATTTGAGAAACATAATGTCAATATAAAATTATTGATGACAAAAGCTTTGAGTAAACGAAATTGAATAAAAAAGAATAATTCATAAAAGCAGACTTTAACAAAGGTGTTATGATGAAAATGTTAGTTCAACAAGTCAATGAAGTAAACCTGGATCAATTTTGAGAGAATCCATAATAAAGATATTGAAAAAATGTTTGAGAGGGAAGTAGCTTCCTATGCTCATCAGTAAAGGACAAGAAAAATGAGTTTCTCTAAAGACTCAAAGAAAACATTTTGAATAGTTACAAGTTTCATTTACTAGACATCTAAATTGGTTTGTATACAAGACACATCAATAAAATGGGCAGAAAAAGCGTTGTCAGCGGATTAGAATCAAAATATTGACCAAAGGTATTTTATATATAGATCTTAAGAAAACAGACTTGCACTAAATAGGTATCATAAATCTTGCAACACTTACAAACAACAAATGGACAAAGGAGATTCATTAAAAGCAAACATAAATAACTAGAATAATGCAAATGATGATGATGATTCCAAAGCGGGTACATGTTGTAATCCTTCAACTTACTGACCTAAAAATCCACAATAAATAACAATAAGCTTACTATATTGCCTAATCCTGATTTTTCATCAACATCTGTGCATATGATTCAAGATTCACTAATGTCATATTTTCAGTATTTATTCACAATTCACTACTTTTCATGTGTTTTCAGCTCATAACTCGAGTTATAATGATAACCTACCTGAAAATAGATTGTTCATCAAATGCTTAATCAAATTCTACAAAATTCATACTAATTCCAAATTCTTCACTGCAATCCCATTCACATGCTTCAAAACTCGGTCCATCTTCACTATTTATTCACTTTCCTTCAATGTCTTTTTCAGCACCTAACTCAAGAATTATAATGTTAGTCCACCTAAGAATAGATGTTTCAAGAGATGATACTTAATCCCAGTTTGGCTCGCAATAATAATGCCTAAACTTCAGATTTTACATTGAGGTAGAAAATCTATTACTTATCCAAGAACAACGAGAGCAATCTTTGATGGCATGCCTAGCAAGATTCATCTCTCTAAACCATAATGACATGAAAGCATGAGACAACCTAGAGGTATCCTACAAGTAAAAAATAATTCTTATGAATATAATTAGGAAGATTTACATACATACCACTCAATTCCAAATGTATTTACAAATCTAACTTCTAAATTTCAATTTTTACATATATGTCACCTTACCTCTGGATGAAAAGGTGCATTTCATCTTTTAAAAGTTAAAATTGTGGTATTTTTTATGTGATATGAAAGATTTGGGTGTTATAAATGCAGCAAAGTAAAGTTTGGGAATTGGGTGTTGTACCTGTGAGTGATCCTTATAATTATTTAGAAATTTATTATTTTTAGGATTTAGAATGCATATTTACAATGAAATCATAAGCTTCAGAAAGAAATAAACAGTTAAGATTGCATATAATGTATCGTCATCACCCTAAAACTAAAAGCATCGCACACAAGTCAAAAAAAAATCTCAGGTATATAATTATTCACCAACTTAATAAACAGTTCCGCCAAACTAAGAACATTTAGATGCATACCTCCATGGCAGCAGAGTTGCACAATAGGAGCGTCACCAGGAGTTGGTGTTGTTTTTTAACAACAGGGAGAATGGTAGCTGCAATAATAGATCAATTTAATAAATGTAAGACCAACTTGTACAAGAGAAAAAAAAAAACGCATCTATTTGAATCTATTTTTAAGTATATTAACTTCAATGCATACCACTCCAAAATTTTTGCATATGATCATTCATTAATTTTAACTTTTTAAGGCATATCCATCCTAATATTTTCACTAATATATATATGTAGATATAGATATATATATATATATATATATATATATATATATATATATATGTAGATATAGATATATATATATTAGGAGGTTGAAGGAAAAGCGAGTGGTTTTCAAGTGGAGGAAGCTCTATGAGGCAAAGGCAAAGTAGAGGGAAGTATTCAAAACTAAATCATTTGAGAGAATAAAGTGACGATATGAAGAAGAACTTGCTAAGAAACAGAGCAAACAAATTCGAATCTGTTCAAAAATTCCACCTTCACGCAATAAAAGTAGTTTTTCTTTAGTTAGCAGCTCATACAGCAAAGTCTCTCATATAAAAGGTAACCTTATGAAGAAGGCGAGCTTGGAGTATCTCAAAAGAAAAGAAGCCTCCATACATGCTACTATGAGAAAAAATTTTGAGCAAAGATAGAGCCTTCCACCTCAGAGTTTAGCTCTTTTCATCAAAGCCAATCAGTTAGATTATCAAAACCTAATGGAATAGGATTTATCATCTCAAAGACTTAAGAGGTTGTTTGGTATCCTTTTTTAGGCAAAATTTAAGCAAGATATAGCTTTAATAATGCTGAAAAGATTTTCGGGAACTTCAATCATATTATTTCCTTTTACTAGTTAAATCTATAAATTGTTAAATTTGTCATTCTTGAAAGCTAATAAATAAAAAGTGTTATCTTTCTTAGAAATCTTAAGTCCTACAAGAAATAGCTACAGTGGGGTTCAACTCAAATAGGATTTAGTAAATCTTGTTAGTAATAGTAAATCTTGAGGGTGCTAAATCTAAAAATTGCTTAGGCATGAAAAATATCTAATCCCCATAAGTTTCGGTAAATCAACTCGTTAAAATTTAAATGGTTGTTTAATTCGATTAAAATTTATGTCAAAAAGTAATATCTGGCCCAAATTAAGTAAAATAAACATCATTTAGCATATAAATTGTTATTAAAATACAAAATAAGCTACAACATCCACTTTAAAAAGATTTGTAGCATATTGCTTCTCAGTTATACTCGTCAACGAGGAATTGAGCAAAGTAGAGAAATACAAAATTTAACTCAATTTTGCAAAAGACATTGAACTTTTGTGTACTATTTGTAAAATGATGTAGCTTATTAAGGCACTAAATTCAAAAGACTCAACGGAATTTGTTTAATTCGAGATTTGAAACATGTCTTGTATACAATTTTGTTGTAGTCTTAAAATTAAGAGATTGTAGATGGCTGAAACGACAAATAAGTAGGAGTTAATTGATTAATTTTTTACTATGTAATATATATCAAAATTTCTATACCTTTATTAGCTTTAGCTTGGAAATTTTCAGATACACCCTAAGATTAACATAATATTTTGAACTCACCTGCATGCCGCTTCTCCCTTGCTGTGCCGCTGCGCTGCAGTATCTCCAGGTCGACGCGGCCCAGCGACATAAGACCGATTGTAAGCCCCGACATGATACCTGCGAAAAGCACCAGAACACACGAAATTCCCGCGTTCGCGAACCACAATGGAGAACCGAACGGGATATTCTCTCCGCTGGCAGTAGCCCCGCCACTGCTGCTGCCGGTAGCCGCTGCCGCCACATCCATCCTTGCCACCGCCAGAGAACGCCTTACCGCTTTTCTCTCTCTCTCCGCCCGGTAAACTTCCTGTGTCGTGTCGTGGGAAGTTAGTAGAGGTGACAATGGTGAAGGCGGGCAGACCGTTACAGGTTCATATTTCACATTTTAATAAGCACACATTTCCTAGTCTAACTTTAAGCTAGATGAATTAGGCCCCATAAAGTTTAAAAAGTCGTCTGAAGGTTTGCTTCCTTTTGCAGCTGACCCTCGCATATTTTCTGTAGGGGCGTTTACATATATACCACCCAATTTCTGTGTATTTACATCTCTTACCTGAACTTATTTTCTAGATTTGTAAGACCCAAATCTTTTATCACATAAAAAATTGCATCATTTTATTTTTAAAAAGAGAAACATACCTTTTCATGTGTATATAAGTTGGCATATTTAAATACATAAGGATTAAGTGGTATGTATGTAACTCTTCTTTTTCTGTAAACAGAACATCAGTACAAATTATTCAGAAAATTTAGTGTCAAGTTTGTATTTAATCAAGCAAGCAATAACAATTTGGTAATTCGTTTGTTTTTTTTAATTCATGGTCTAGCTAGCAATTTAGCCATATATCTGAATTTGGAGTGGCAGTAGTAATAATCCGAATTTGTGTAACATAGTCTTACTGTTAGGAAAGTAGTTATCATTGGCAGCTAAAAATAGGGTGATATTTCCTAAATAAAACAAAAGGTTTCGAAAAACATTAGCAAACAGTTACAAAGAAGAACGTTGCGATAAATGTACAATAATAAGATTTTGAAAATACAAAATGTCAAAATTTATGAATATTAAAAATGATGAGTCAATGATGTGTTAACTATCAATGAAGTTTGCAGAGCAAAGGCTATCAAATTCAATCACCCAAAGCCTATTTGAGGTTTTTGGAACTTTTATTCTCACGTCCTTGACTTCTTAGAAGCAATGAGAATTCAGGAATTGATGGAGCTAATTACCACATTGGTCTTTTTTGAATTTATTCATTTAATTGCTTTAATCCTTATATGTCATTTTTGATTTGGTGCTTTAACTTCTACCTGCTTGAAAGCTGACATTTTTCTTTTACAGTTTTTGCATCTGCTTAACAATGTTGGCCTAAATTCGCTTCCTTCAAATTTGTTTGAAATGTGCACACAACTGACTATACTCGATGTTGATCTCACAGAAATCATAGTTACTCATCTCCGTGAGGTAATGAAACCACTTAATTTATTTTGAATTGCTGAGATTGAATCTAGAAATTATTTCTTGAAACTTTATGGGGCCTAATTCTTACATTTATAACATTCAAAAATTTTACGTCATAGCAAAAATATTATTTTTAATTCTGTCATTGTCACATAGTATAAATAAGCCCAATTTAAGCTAGGTGAAGGAGGCTTGTTTTTGTTCTCCTCATTCAAACTTTTTTTATTTTTGTTATTCGGCTTGTTTTGGAATTGACTCGTTAATACATCTTTCTGTTCAACTCCATTTAGGTCCCGTTTAGAGCAGTTTATTGGGGTGCGCTGGCGGTATGGAAACGCCACAAGCGTGTTCGAAAAACATGTTCGGCCCACCTTATTGGTGCCCCTCTGACGCACTGGGGAAATTTTTGTTAACAGACGACGAAGCAGGAAAGGGGCCGCGTCCTGTGTCTGCTTCGCGCGTTAGGGTGAAGAATTCCTCCCGTGCCCCTCTCTGCTCCCCCTCACCCTCGCCCTCCCCGATCTTAGCTCCTTCACCCTCGCGGAGGTCGACACAAATGAGGTATGTTTTCGACCCTCTGCTCTCCCTTGCCATCGTCCTCGCCCTCCCCGATCTTTAAGGTATTTTTAACAAAACCCTATATTCTCGCCTCAAATGAGGTATGTTTTTGACCATCCACTTGGGTCTCGCTGCATTATTCTGTGGATGCATCATCATTTGTTTCGGAGGTTGGATGCGGTTTTTACGCAATGTTGGATGCTAGATCTGAATTTTCGAATGTCATTTTCTTAAATTTTTTCCTTTTGCTGGTTTGGATGATAGATCTGAAACATTACTTTTCATTATTTTGCTTGGGAATGTTGGAATAACTACTACTCAACAATTTGCTTGATCACACTTCACCTGTTATATTTTTTTGTGAGGAGAGGATCCTCTGCGTTTGATCTAACTGATGTCACTGCAATTTGCCTACATGGAGGAAGGTGAGTTACGCCAAAGCAACAAATGTTAATGAGTTAGAAAGAAGAATGACTAGATTGGATGAATCTTTGAAGAGTTTCCATTTTTTACTTATCAATTGTGGGAAAAAAAGTAGCTGAAGATAATACGGGAATTGGAGAAAATAGATGATAGTTGTGGTTAAACAAAATAACTGTTGAAAAAAAATTTAATGGAGGCATTTACATATAGCACTCAATTCCTTTGCATTCTTCCCTATGCACTTACATATCAATTCCTATGCACTTACAAACAAAATATAATGGGGCATTTACTTTCATACGACTCACTTGCTTACATGCTATGTTTAATATTTGGTCCTGAGGCATTTGGTTACAAGCTCAGATTATCCATTTTAGCTGAATTCGTCACCTTATGATGAAAATCTGAGTCGTTATATTGTGTATCTTACAGTTTTCACCAAATCAGTGGAAGCGATTCTGAAATATCTTGCATTTAAAGTGATTGGTGGCATAGTCTTTTGATTTGTACTCTGAAATATCCGGCATTCTGAAGCCTTGTTGAAGTAATAAGTGAATGAGCAAGGCATATGAATTTATTAATGGCACGGGCTTTTGATTTTTAATTGCTATAGGCTTTAAAGTAATTGGTAGAACACTGTTTAATATTTGAGATGATAAGACTTTATCACTATGCTACAGGCTTAAAAAAACTGGGTGGAACTCTATAAAAAAGCTGGCATGCTTTGGAAATCATAATTTTGGCTTGTCGTATTGTTGATTTCTATATGTACATAGAAATAAGAGTGGTAAAATCTCCTCTTCTTATATTAGACAGGTGTATGGTTGTCTATTTTCTATTCTTTCTCGGTTACTCTACAAGTAACAAAAAAATTTATGAAGAACAATTATTTTGAGGTTTCCTGCAATGGTGAAACATGAATCTTCCGTGACATTATTTCACCAAATATACGCATGCGCTATTATGAGGGTTGGTGCAGTGGTGAAGCATTAATAAGATGGGTCTTTTTTGTTTCTCTTACAATGTGAAGTTCACTTAAATCTTCACAATATTAAAAGCATTTAAGTGATAAATTCAAGTGGATTATACTAATGTTTTCCTATCATCTCATGCGAAAACCAAAAATTTCAAGGTTGCACCTAAGTATTAGCTCGATAGAACACACATTTAACCATTTTTAAAATGATGAGAAGCAGGAAGTCATTACTAACAAGGAAATGATTGGCATTGTATTTCCTTGAGGGAGATAGGTTAAATTAGTTGTTAGACTTGTAAATGTATAAGAATTGGATGGTATGTATGTAAATGCAATGTTTGTTGTTCTTTGATTTGACAGAATCATGAATATGCACTTACATTCAATTTTCTATAACAATTTATGCTGAAATACTTGTTAGAGTATTTCTATTGAGGGGTTCGAGTTCACTTCAATAACCATATATGGATACACCTATTATTTGCTTCTCTCACTGTTTCACCATATATTGAGACATGGAGCATGGGAAGTGTAGATTTATCTTTGCTGTTTTGTATGGCTGAACCTATTATTGAGGCTTCTTTGCATGTGTGGGATGTTCTAGGGAAATGTAATTTAATGAAGGCTGATGATTTATGATTTTATTTCGTAAGTTATATTTGTTATGTTATTATGGAGTCTCTCCATTTGAAATAAGCTTCATTTGGCATGTAAGTTATGCTTCATTAGAATTGTGCTTCATGTGATGCCACCCTCGAAGGGTACCATTCATTTCTTGTTTTATGTTAACTCGTATTACTATAACAGCTTTAATTTTAGTTCCTGCATGATTGAGCCGAATGATGTGGATATTGAACCGTCCCGTGCACTTTGTGTTAATTTAAAATTGCTTGTATTTGATAAAGCTTTGTATAAAGATATTCAATAATCGCAGAGCTAATCTTTCAACCCAAGTATACGTATCGCTTAAGTAATACAGGACTCTAATGGAGTCCTGGATATCGATCCCACAGGAATAGTTCAGAGGCAACGGACTAGGATTATAGAAACCAATTTAGAATCACAACTTTGTAAATCGAATTGTCTATCTGTCACTAATATGCAATCGTAAATAAGATGAAGTTTTAATAAACTAGTTATACTAACAGTTAACTAATTCTACTAATAAAGTGAAGTTCAAATATATAAGCAAGAATCCTTCTCCTTGTTAAGAAATTTAAGTGAATGGATAATTAAAATTAGTTTAAAAAATTGTGTTGTGCTAAATAGGAGCATACCTATTATTTACCCTTTGGTCCAGACATAAAAAGCATTGACTAATCTTATGCTTGGTTACTAAATCTGCGGCTAGGCTGGGAGGATACCGGCTCTCACTTCAGAGCTCCCACGTTCCCCTCGCCTGAGGCTAACATCTACACTTCATCACCCAAATGATAGAACCGAATTGATGATTTTAGTCTGTCACTCTAAAATCTCTAATTTTACGCCCGATAAATATTATTTCCCTATTTATTTGCACCCTACTTTCAAGGACTTTGACCTCCCTAAATCTCGGATGTAGTCTTCACCATAGTTGTTAAACTCAACATATTTTAACTAATCAATTGGCTAGATTGAAAGTAAATTAAGATTTAAGTGAAAAGAATATCACAACATCTTTAAAATTTTCTTGACAAACTAATTTAAATTACCTTTTCACCAAAATATCAAAACAAGGAGAAAGACAGAAAAACTACTCAGATTTCATGGAGAATATACAACAAAAATTGGATTTCATATAACAAAGCAAGTTTCTACAAACTAAAATAAGTAAATACAACTTATCTTGATTTCCTCCCCAAACAAACTCCATGAAGTTCCTCTGAATCTCTTTCTTTCTTTACAGCATGCAAAATTCTCCTTCGAAATGGCAAGGAGGAAGAAATCTCTCACTTCCCTTCCACTCTTACAATTTCTCGAAGAATCCCTCACAAATAACACTAATTGAACTCAGTATCTAAAACTATAATGGCACCAAGACACTAACTAACACTCTAGAAACCCTTCGGACTCACTAGAAACACACTCTTGACACTCTAGTGGACTTAAGGACAACAACCTTTTCAGCCCCAAATTATTTCTTTTAAAGTACTTGAAGAGTTTCCAAGAGTTGCCCAAGAATCCCTTCAAAAATCGTCCACATTCAATGTACCTTGTGAGAGAACTGACTTTCTCGCCGTCGGCGGCCTCGAGCTCGCCGTCGGCGACCTTCTTGAATAGTTAGCGTTGGAATCTCCTTTATACGGCCGGCTGTTGGCGGCCTCGATCTCACCGTCGGCGGGCTTCCTTGTAATATTTTTTCTGAACTCTCGGGAAAATTCCGTCGTCGGCGCCGTTGAGCTCGCTGTCGGCACCCTAGATTAAATTTTCATATTTTTGATCCTTTTGCTCCAAATTAGCTCCTTTTTTGCATTTTTTTCACTTCATTGTCCATAAATCAACATACCTGCATCAAATCTACAAAAATACCCTTCTTTAAAGTATAATATCATCAAAATAAATATAAAATAGCATAAAAATCTTAACATATTTTCAGTGGGTCAAAATCCAATAAACTTAACTATTACTTATCCTCAAGTAATTTTTAGTACTACATAAAAGTTATGATTCATTGTGGTAAAGTTTTAATTCAGAAACACTATAATTTTAATTTAAATAAATGTCATAGTAAGACTTCTTAGAAAGATTTTCAAGTAATTATATTAACTTTGCAAATATAAGGCTATCAAGCCAGTCTAAGAGTTCTAGTCTTCTATTTATTTCAAGAATGGCTATATGTTGCAATACTAATTCAATCAGAATTTTCAAATGATAAGAAATTCATTAGAACACTATTAGTAAAGAAACTAGTCCATAAATATAAGTTCAGAAATGTATTTAGTTTTCCCATTAGGTTAATCCAAGTGAGGCCAATTTTTGATAAGACATCTCATCAAGCTTCTCCTCACTTACTTTTTCTGTTCTTTTTATTTGGATTGCTTTTCAATCCTATATATATATTTCTTTTCTTTTATTTTTAAGGATTGTTTTTCAATTCTTTCTTTTTATTTTTCTTTTTCAAGTGAGGATTACTATATCTGGATAGCCTATTAATGATTTTGAACTTCACCTTTATCTTCCTAAATTTGAAACTTATATCATTCCTTCCCCTTATATGTAATTCATAGTCTTTACATCATTGAGCCCCAATCTTTTCTTTCTCAACTAAATTCCTAAGATTCTTAATATTTCAGAATATAGTTTTCTTTAGTTTAAATAGTTAACTATAGACTTATCCTCTTATACTAAATATCTTAACCTAGAAAATTAATTTTCATTACTAAAAACATTTCTTTGAATCTTCTATAATATTTAATTAAAATCTAAATATAGTTAACTGAATTAAATTTTTTCACAAAAATCATTTTATAAATTTTGCAAATATTTTAATTGAGAACATATAATAATTAATATTTTTCTCCCCCCCCAAACTTAAAGTTTTCAAAAATAGAAATAATATGGGTGGAAAGAAAAATTCTAAATAAAAAATCATACCTTTGCACTTTAGGCATTTTCATCTTTTACGAAATTTTTGCAGGTTCTTCTCAAAAATTTTTATTTCACTGAACTGTAATATTAGGAATTTTTCTACATATATAACAGATTAGAGAATTTGTTGGGGTAATGAAATTTTGAAATAAGTACATAAAATAACACATTTAACTACAACAAAGACTATACTACACAGGACAATACAAAATAACAATTGCATTTCACAGTACAATAACAAACAGTCTACTATTTAAACTTAGAGTTCACAATTACAATTACAATTATGCATCACAATCCAGAAATGAAATACAAACTACAAACACAATACAAATCTCAGAAAATAAAACAGTTCTCAAAGTACAAATAACAAAATGAAAATACTACAACAAAACACAAATACATCACATCAAAATCAAATTTTAAAAATCAGAGATCAAAATCCAATGCTATGTCTTCATCTCCCTGGTCAGCAGGTGGATTGGATTGATAGAGAGTATACCGGGGGCATTCAGGGAATGTAACATCAGGCTCACCTCTATAGTATCTAGCCTGAGCATCATAATAAGAAATCTTGAAATTACAATGCCGCTGAAGATATTCACTATCATGATCATGTCTCCGCTCTAATCCTTTAATCCTTTGATCTATTCTCCCAAGTCTTTCATCAAACTTTTCAAAACTTTTCCGCTGCAGGGTCATCTCATTCATCAAATCATAAAGAGTAGGAGAGCTAGAAGCATGAGGGTCATAACTAGTAGAGGGGATATCTCTAATGGTAGAAGATGCTTTACTCCTACTCCTAGAACTTCATTCTTCATGGGATTCGTAAGTCTTCAAATTGGTTTTACTAATGGGTTTCATAAGATATACCCATTCTTCATCGTCTCTAGCTTCCAATCCAGATAATTGGCAAAGTGCAAAAATGAGTCTAAGATGTCTTAAATATCCACTTGATTCACTCTTTGTCGTGGCCAAAATATTCTTGTAAATAATATTCACACATTTATACTTCTATTGTTCTGAATACAGAAAATCAGAATCCATCTCTTGATACTTCACTATGGTGATAGGTAGGTAGTAGAGTAGAACAAATGAAATAATGTCATGCCTTAGCCGTGGCATTCATCATAGAAAGAGGAAAGTTAATCCGTTCACGATGCTTAATTTTTCAAATCCCTTTTCCATCAGTGAGAAAGTCAATAACATCGTCTAACTGACCTTCCATAGTTCCAAATGTTTCATACTCGCTAGAGTAAAAATCATGAAGCTCGTAAAAAGAGTTAATGCAGGCAGTATTAAAATCAACAGAAAATCCTCTTACTTTTACAGGCTCGTCCTCAAGTTGAGTCAGATTTGCATAGAATTCTTTTACAACTTCTACAACAGCCTTGTTAGTAGAGTAACAAAAGTTTTCCCACTTCCTTTCTCTAATAACTCGTTATACCTCTCCTCCAGGATTATCAAAAAATCGATCTTGAATACACTTCTTTCCTTGGAAGATTGAAGTGTATCTTAATTGGGCTTTAGCATTTATAAACCGAGCCTTGTAAAATTCAAGTCACCTCTTTTGACGGGGAGTCATTTTTTGATCTATCAAAATTACAAAAATCTAAACTAAACTCCAAAATAATAATACAATGGCTTCTAAAGGTGACCTAAAGTAATTTAAATCAAGTTCCAAGAATTTCTTCCAAGTCTTTTCTCCACATTTTCAATTTTTCCAAAATTTATAAATGTGGAAGAAATTCATGGTGAAAATAAAAAATTTTTACATAAGAGGGAAGGTCTTACCGAGGGAAGATGAAATTTGGTGTTAGAATGAGTTAAAATCGCTCCAAATCCAAGATCTCTCAAGCCCTAGATCAAAATTTTTGGTAAATAAGGGAAGAAGACGATGAATAATGGCGGTTGACTGGTCAAAATTGTGGTTAAAAGGTAACTTTTGGAATCTCGCCGTCGGTGGGGTCGCTCGCGCTGTTGGAGGGCTCCATTGAATTTAATTTCAATAGTCTCAAAAAAAAAACAAGCCATCAGCGGCCTCAAGCGCGCCGTCGGCGAGATTCTTAAATTTTGATCATTTTTCTTATGTTTGCAATTTCGATCAATTTTAAGCCTCGTTGTCGTCCGTTTGATCATTTTAAACATAAATTTTAAGTGATTAAGTGATGTATTAACACAAATAAACATACACACAATAAAACTTCACAATTATATATTAAATCCAAGTGTTACAATACACATTACATAACAAACATGCCAGGTATTTTCTCAATATAAATTCTTCAATTCAGCGTCGCAATCCAAGCCACAATACTCTAAACGCTGAGAACAAACATTCCAAATATAATCTCAACTATACTGGGATTAAAAAGTAAACATCGAAAGCAAACAAACAAACATAATTCAAATCAAGTTCAACAAAAAGAAACATATAAAGTAAAGCAATTTCACTACTCTTCTGAATCAGTGTTGGTTTCTCCTCTGTATCACCCATCGCTTGAACATGGATGAACATGTTATAGAAAGGTCGGAATGGGAATTCTTCACTTGAATCTTCTTCAATCCATCCCATTCTTCTCATTAAGTGTATCAATTTCTTCGAAACGAACAGTATGATCAAAATGCTCTTTCATTCTCCAATCAAGGTGATCAAAGAAATCATAGATATTGTTAACTGAATTCATTAAATTTTGTACCTGGTTCTCCAAATTCTTGATTCTGTGTAAGATTATCAGTGTCTTATCCGCTACAAGAGGTTGAATTGGAATAGAGTTTTGCGATTCTTGATCCATAATCACGCCCATATCATTTTCTTCATCATTGGCTGGGAACATTTTGGTTGGGTCTAATGGTTTCCAAGGCAGAAGTAACTTTTCCCAAATTGCGTATGATACTTGAAACAGACTGCATATTGAGAAAATTGTTGAAGGATGTCCAAGTCCTTGAGATGATCCTTAAATGATCAGACCAAAAACAGATTTCACAATAATTGATCCAATATCAATTGGCCATCCTATTTAAATGCAGTAGTTCAATATAACACTCTTTTTGGTGACTTTACCGATCTTCATTGTTGGTAATAACTTTACAGATATGAAAAAATGCCAATGTTTCGAAACGGGATTTAAAAGTGTAGAAGAAAAACTGACATACCCGTTTTCTCTAACTTCCCAGTCTTTAGTTTCATCCGTTAAATATTGGTAGATTTCATTCATCTTATCTCTCGTCGGCACAAAATTAAAATAATGGTTGACAAGAACATTCTCAAGCATGTACAATTTGTTAATTCGTCCAGCAAATTACTTCACATCTTCGTTGCACGATCATTTCTTTAATTGCTGTCGAAGGATTGTTTAATCCTCGATTCACAAAACCTTTTTCTTTGATTAGCCTCCTCTTTGACATCACCTTGTTGAAAATTTTTTGTGCCTCGGTGACCTCCGGCTGCAAATATAAGAATTCAGCCTAGGGGGAGAGTAGGGTAAAAATAGAAGGATATATATAATTGTTAAGCTTAATAAAGTTATATATGTTTTTCAAAGTAAAGTAGCAATTATACTCCCTCCCCTTTAATCAACGCAAGTATACGTATCGCTCAAGTAATAAAAGAGCTATATTGGAGTCCTAGATATCGATCCCACAGGGAAGTTAGAGATTTACAGACTAATGTTTTAGTAAAGTCGATTACTAATCTAATTTAGTATAGTATACAAAAATGAAGAATGCTTAAACTTAAAACTAATACTTAAAAGACAGAATATATAAGCCAATTTAGAAAAGTATCTTTCTCCTTGTTAAGAGGATTGAGTGAATGAATAATTAAATGAGTTTAGAATTATATTTTGCCAAATAGGAGCATTCCTATTCTTTACCCTTTGGTCCAGGTGCAAAGAACATTGACTAATGCTTATGTTTGGTTACTGAATCTGTGGCTAGGCTGGGAGGATACTGGCTGCCACTTCAGAGCTCCCACGTTCCCCTCACCTGAGGGCTAACATCTACACTTCAGCTCCCAAACAATAGTACCAAATTGAAGATTTTAGTCTGTCACACTAAAATATTCAATTCTTCACCCGATAATTAATATTTCCCTATTTATTTGCACCCTCCTTTCCAGGCTTTTGAATTCCCTGAATCTTGGATGTAATCTTTACTATAGTTGATAATTCAACATATGTTAACAATTCAATTGGCAAAATTGAAAGTAAGTTAAGATTTAAGTAAAAGATTATCAGAATCTCTATTTAATATTATTAAGCACAACTTTTTTAATCTTCATTTTACAAAAATCTCAACAAGGAAAAAGACAAAGGAAACTACTCAAAATGCATGTGAATAATAACACAGATGTTGGATTTCATTTAAAGTTATAAAATAATAAACTAATATACTTATCTCAATTCTTCTCCCCAAGCAGATTCCTCAAGTTCCTCTGACTCTTCCTTCTTGTACAACACACTTTTAACTCACCAAGACACTAAACACTAACTCTTACTATAAAAGGAAACACTAATTTGACACCAACTGACACACCATAACACACAAAATCGTCTCTATTTATAGAAGGAGTCATATTTCCAACGGTTGCTTAAGCACCTCTTCAAAACGCGTCCAGATTCATCGAATTTGGTTTGAATCAACTGTCTTGCCGTCGGCGGGCTCCATCTCGCAGTTGACGGGCTTTTATAATCAAGGCTAACCATTCAGGCTCGCTGTCGGCGGGCTCGATCTCGCCGTCGGTGGGCTCTATTATAATATATTAAAAACTTTCGGGAAAATATTGCCGTCGGCGGCTTAAATCTCACTGTCGGCGGGACAGTTCAATTTTCATCAATTTTTGACCTTTTTGCTCCAAATTCGCACCTTTTTACTCTTTTTGCTCTGAGCACCCATAAATCTTCATTCATGTAATAAAACACAGAAAATACCTTTCTTTAAAGTGTAATTTTATATGAAATTGGTATAAATTTCGTAATATATTTTCTTGTGGTCAAAATCCCCCAAACATAACTATTACTTGTCCTTAAGTAATTTAGATACTACATAAAAGTAATGATTATTTGTAGTAAAGTTTTAATTCAGAATTACTATGAATTTGATTCAAATAAATATTATAGTAAAGTTTTCTAGAAATATTTTAAAATAATTAAATTAATTTTGTAGAGATAAGGTTATTTAGTCATCAAGTTTAAGATTTCTAGTTTTCCATTTATTTCAAGAACGACTATATTTTTTAATATTAAATTACTTAAGATATTCAGATGATAGAAATTTCATGAAAGCACTACTTAGTAAAATACTAATATATATATATATATAAGTTCGAAATGTAAGCGAAGTTTACCGCTTTAGGTTGGTTCAAATGAAGCCGATTTTTGATAAGGCATCTCCATCGAAGCTTCTCCTCACTATATATATATATATATATATATATATATATATATATATATATATATATATATATATTTATTTTTCTTTCTGGATTGATTTTTAATCCTTTTTCTTTTTTTTTCTTTTCTTTTTCAAGTGAGGATCTCTATTTTTGGTTAGCTCGTTAATAATTTTGAACTTCATTTTCCTCTTCCTAAATTTGAAACTTGAAACATTTACTTCCCTTATATGTATTTCAAAGTTTTTACTTTATTGAGTTTCAATCTTTTCTTTCTCAACTAAATACCTAAGAATTTTATATTTGAAAATATAGTTTTCCTTACTTTAAATAGTTAACTATATTCTTATTCTCTTATACTAAATATCTTAATCAACAAAATTAGTTAATCATTAAAAGTATTTCTTTTAACTTTATATAATAATTAAATAAATTAATTCTAGTTTATCGAATTAAAATTACCACGAGAAAATCATTACTATAATAATTTTTGAAAATATAAATTGAGAACAATTTAATAATTAAATTTGTATTTTTCCCTCCCCCAAACATAAATTTTTCTATCTATCTGTATAGGGTGAAAAAAAAACAAGCTATAAATTTAAATCATACCTTTGTGCTTTAGGTATTTCTTCTTTTTGAAGTTCTGCAGGTTCTATCCATTACTTAATTAACTTGTACTGTTAATAACTTTCTACACACATAGTATTAAAAGAAATAACTGGGTAAAAAAGTTTTGAAATAAGTACAAAATACTATCACAACTTATATTTAATCTAATGCTAAACACACAATTGTCTATTTCAGTTTAATGTCACAATAACAGTCTGAAATATTAAAATTTACATACTATATAACTTAACTTATGCAACCAATTTAAAAATGTCTTACATAACATAACAAACCAAGTTCACAAACTAAACATCAATATTGAATTTAAGAAAACAAACAAACAATCACATAACATAAATATCTAATCAGAGAATCTAATCACTGTTGGCCTCATATTTACAATGAGTCAATACCTTTTGACCTAAAAAATCAACTTTGGTCAAAATAGTCAATCTAGACCCAATGACCAATCCTGTTGCCTCAATAGGTCAACATTTTGACCTAAAAAGTTAACTTTAGTCAAAATCAATCTAGACACAATGACCAATCCTGTTGACCCAATAAGTCAACCTTTTAACATAAAGTCAACTTTGGTCAAAATGGTCAATCCAGACTCAATGACCAATCCTGTTGACACAATAGGTTAACCTTTCAACCTAAAAAGTCAATTTTAGTCAAAATGGTCAATCCAGACTCAATGACCAACACTGTTGACCCAATAGGTCAACCTTTTGACCTAAAAGTCAACTTTGGTCAAAATGATCAATCTAGACCCAATGACCAATCCTCTTGACCCAATAAGTCAACCTTTTTGACCTAAAAAGTCAACTTTGGTCAAAATGGTCAATCTAGACCCAATGACCAATCCTGTTGACCCAATAGGTCAACTTTTTGACCTAAAATGATAATTTTGGTCAAAATGGTCAATCCAGACCCTATGACCAATCCTGTTGACCCTATAGGTCAACCTTTTGACTTAAAATGTCAATTTTAATCAAAGTAACCAATCCAGATCCAATCACCAACCTTATTAACCCAATGGGTCTACACATGACCTAAAAAGTCAATTTTGGTTAAAATGATCAATTTTGATAAAAAAACCAATGACATATTTAAAACCCCACAATGACAAAAATTAATCAAATTAATTTCAAAAATTATTTTGATTAATTAAATTGACTAATAATTTAATTTTCAATATTTTAATTAATGAAATGATTTGATTAATTAAAATGAAGATTAAATTAAAAGACATAAAATGACAAAATTAATCAAATAATTGATCTAAAAATTATTTTGATTAATGAATTAATTTTCAAATTTTAATTAATGACATAATTAATTAAAATAAAAAATTAAATTCAAAAGCCATAAAATCTCAAAATCCACAAATTGATTAAAAATAATAGAATTAATCAAATAATTAATCCCAAAATTATTTTTAATTAATTAATTGACCAATAATTTAATTTTCGTTTTTTAATTAATGACTTAATTAATTAAAGTGAAAATTAAATTGAAAAGTCCTGAAAAGATACAAAAATCAATTTTAATGACATGGATATTAATGAAATACATAATTTGGAATTATTTCCAATTAATTATTGATTAAAAAAATAATTTCCAATATTTAAATAATGACATAATTAATTAAATATGAAAATTAAAATGAAAAGGGCATAAAATGGAATTTTAACCCATGAAACTATGATTTTCAAAATTTTAAATCTCTTTATTACATCATAAATGACCTCATCCATGGGTTATTCATGACTCATGTGACTTATTAGGTGTAGGTTAACACATTAAAATAACCTATAACCTGTCATTTTAATCATGGTTAAAGAAAGTAATCATGAGAGGAAATGAAGTGTCATCCTCTCATGAAATTAAAATTTGAGGTGGCTTATCCTTATGAACTCAACAATAAAAATTAGACACCAATTAAACTAACATGAGTAACATACTTAACCATGGTTATAACCAAATTTTAAGAATTTTGCATGAGAAAAATATGTGTCACCCTCTCATCTAAACCTTAAATGACATGTTGGAAAGGGGAGGGCTCACTCTCATGACTCATCCTTCACTTCTTAGACCACCCAATGTAAAGGAGACAAGAGGCTAACTCATCCCACACCTTGGTTGAGAGCCATCATGGCTAAGGCTTGCATGAGATGAGTAAGAGGCTTGTGTGTCACCATTTCCTCAAATAGAGCAAATCACCTTGAATGCCATCTAGGGGAGGTGGATTCAACAAGATTTGCCCAGCCAAATCCACCTCACAATTGACCTAATGGGGGCAAGACAAGAGCCCAACTCCAAATCCTCACCATAGTTAAACCTATGAGGCCTAGGCTAGGACTATCATTACCATAGCCTAAAACTATCTTAAAATAATAATAGGAGAGTTAAAACCTTCCCCAAGTGAATTGAAACGAGTTAAAGCCAGCCATGAACTCCCAATGGCTATAAATAAGCCATACTTGAGCTTATGTGAAGAGAGAGAGAAGAGGAAATAGAGGCCCATACCTTGCTCAAATCCTCTGACCCTCAACATAAAAAATCTTGCTTAGGACCCAAATATCAAGTCCCAACCAAGATTTGACCAAATTGGCCACCTAATCGAGCCAATTTGATCAAACCGAGCCCAGATTTCAAATTAGCCACTTTCTCAAAATTCTTCTCCAAGGCTAGCTATAAAACCAAATTGGAGCAGCAAATATCTTCCTTGGGAGTCCTAGAAGCCAGCCATAAGGTCTGATCAAGCTTGATACGCTTGTGGCCAAGGTATAGAATTATTTTCCCCAAAATAATTCTTATTTTTGAAATATCATAAGTTTTACTAGCCCAGAAATGTATCATCACCGTATATATATAATCTTTACGTCCCGATGATTCCACAGGATAAAAAATCATTCAATTTCGTTGAGAAATGAGTGAGATATTGACCCTAGAAGTTGGATGGTTCTGGAATTTTCTGAATTATCTGGATTAATCTAGCCGTCTGAACAGACGGTGCATTGTTTGCTGTACGGATCCGTGCAATGGATCTTCCCACCCATCGATCGTACGAGGACACGTGGCGGCCTCTGGTAATTCTGGAGTTATCTTAATTCCAAACAACCTTAAAATAATCGAAAATTCATAATCTTTTTGCACAGACCTCCTAAAAATAAAATAAAAATACCTCTGGAATGCTCTTGAAGAGAAGAAAATTATGAGAATAAAATCATAATTTTATTGTCATTAATTAATTTTTAATTAATAAAATACTCTCTGGAGTATTTTAATTATTAAAAATTATTTATAAGTCAGAAAATTGTGAAACTTTAGGGGATTAATTTTGAAGTCATTAGAAACAATCTCTGATTTTTCCATAGACAGAAAACTATTTTAAGATGACATTTTCTAATTTTCAAGAGATTTAGTAATTATTTTTAATAATAATTCTAAAAATCAGAAATTAAGAAAATAAACAAAGATTGAATTGAAAGTTGATTAAAAACTCAGGGAAAAAAGGTTAAACCCTAAATAACAAATTTTGAATCACTTGAAAAATTTAAAATGACATTTTAAAATTCTAACGGAGAATAAATATAAATTTATATTTAATTAACCCTATAAAGGATCTTTTAAAACTTAATTAGGTCTAATCATCTTAGACTTAATTATACACTTAGACTTTAATCATATTAGACTTAAGACAGAGCAAATTAAGTCTAATAAACAAATATTAATTAGGTTTAAAACATCTTTAAACTTAATTAATCATAATTAAACCTTAAAAGACATTAGGTTTAATAAACAAACATTAATTAGGTTTAAAAACATCCTTAAACTTAATTAATTATAATTAAACCTTAAACACATTAGGTTTAATAATAAACAAACCTTAATTAGGTTTAACCCACATTAAACCTAGTTAATCAACTTAAACCTTACTTACATTAGGTTTAAGTAACCTTTAAATCCTAATTAGGTTTAACCAACATTAAACCTAGTTAATCAACTTAAATCTTAATTACATTAGGTTTAAGTAACCCTTAAACTCTAATTAGGTTTAAGACACCATTTGAACATAATTAATTAAAGTTAAACTTTAATCACGATAAGTTTAACTAAATAAACCATAATTAAGTCTAAAATGACATATTAGGCTTAATAAACCCTAATTAGGTTTAAGACACCATTTGAACCTAATTAAATAAAGTTAAACTTTAATCACATTAAGTTTAACTAATTAAACCATAATTAAGTCTAAAATGACATATTAGACTTAATAAACCCTAATTAGGTTTAAGACGCCATTTGAACCTAATTAATTAAAGTTAAACTTTAATCACATTAAGTTTAACTAAATAAACCATAATTAAGTCTAAAATGACATATTAGACTTAATAAACCCTAATTAGGTTTAAGATACCATTTGAACCTAATTAATTAAAGTTAAACTTTAATCACATTAATTTTAACTAAATAAACCATAATAATGTCTAAAATGACATATTAGACTTAATAAAACCTAATTAGGTTTAAGACACCATTTGAACCTTATTAATTAAAGTTAAACTTTAATCACATTAAGTTTAACTAATTAAACCATAATTAAGTCTAAAATTACAAATTAGACTTAATAAACCCTAATTAGGTTTAAGACACCATTTAAAGCTACTTAAGTAAAATTTAACCTTAATCACATTAGGTTTAACTAATTAAACCATAGTTAAGTCTAAAATGACAAATTAGACTTAATAAATCCTAATTAGGTTTAACCCACATTAAACCTAGTTAATCAACTTAAAACTTACTTACATTATGTTTATGTAACCCTTAAACCCTAATTAGGTTTAAACCCTATTAAACCTAATTAATAAACTTAAACCTTACTTATATTAGGATAAGTAGCCTCTAAACCTTAATTAGGTCTAACCCATTAGACCTAGTTAAACCATTAAGTCTTAACTAAATTAGACTTAATCAAACCTAAACCCTAATTAGGTCTAACCCATTAGATCTAAACCATTAAGTCTAACTAAATTAGACTTAATCAAACCAAAACCCTAATTTGGTCTAACCCATTGGACCTAATTAAACCATTAAGTCTTAACTAAATTAGACTTAATCAAACCTAAACCCTAATTAGGTCTAACCCATTAGATCTAATTAAACCATTAAGTCTTAACTAAATTAGAATTAACCAAACCTAAACCCTAATTAGGTCTAACCCATTAGATCTAATTAAACCATTAAGTCTTAACTAATATAAACTTAATCAAACCTAAACCCTAATTAGGTCTAACCCATTAGATCTTATTAAACCATTAAGTCTTAACTAAATTAGACTTAATCAAACCTAAACCCCTAATTAGGTCTAACCCATTAGATCTAATTAAACCATTAAGTCTTAACTAAATGAAACATAATCAAACCTAAACCCTAATTAGGTCTAACCCATTAGACCTAATTAAATCATTAAGTCTTAACTAAATTAGACTTAATCAAATCTAAACTCTAATTAGGTCTAACCCATTAGACCTAATTAAACCATTAAGTCTTAACTAAATTAGACTTAAGTTTAACACAAACCTAACTTAAGTCTAACCCATATTAGACTTAAGTCAGACCATACTTAGGTTCAACTTGACATAAACCTATGTCTAACCCAAATCTAACTTAAGTCTAACTCATATTAGACTTAAGTTAAACCATACTTAGGTTCAACCTTTCATGAACCTAATTCTAACCTAAACCTAACTTAAGTCTAACCTATATTAGACTTAAGTCAAAACCTACATTTAAGTTCAACCTAAGTTAAACCTAAGTCAAACTCAAAACTTAGGTTCAACATACATGAACCTAACCTTAACCTATACTTAATTTTAACCCAAGTTAAACCTAAGTCAAACTTGAACTTTAGATTCAACAGAACCTTAACTTAGGTTCAACCCAAGTTAAACCTAAGTCAAACTTAAACCTTAGGTTTAACATTCATGAATCTAAATTCAACATACACTTAAGTTCAACCCAACTTGAATCTAAGTCAAACTTAAACCTTAATTAAATCTACCACATTAGACTTAACTAACTAAGTTTTAATCAAACCTAAACCTTAATAAGACTTAATCAAACCTATTAAACCTTAACCAATTAAGGTTTAATCTAACCCAAACCTAACTTAAGTCTAACCCATATTAGACTTAAGTCAAACCATACTTAGGTTCAACCTGACATAAACCTAAGTCTAACCTAAACCCAACTTAAGTCTAACCAATATTAGACTTAAGTCAAATCATACTTAGGTTTAACATAACATGAACCTAAGTCAAACCTAAACCTAACTTAAGTTCAATTCACATTGAACTTAAGTCTAAACCTAAACCTTAGGTTTAATTTAACTTGAATTTAAACCAAAACCTATCTTGAGTTCAACTCATATTGAACTTAAGTCAAAATCTAAACCTTAGGTTCAACTGACAATGAACCTAACCCAATTCAACCTGACATAAATCTTAGGTTCAACTAACAATGAATCTAACCAAACTCAAATCGACATAGAAATCAAAACTAAACTCAAATCGACATAAAACTCAAAATCAAACCCAAATCGACATAAAACCCATAACTAAACTCAAATCAAGATCAAAACCTGAAACCAAATTTAAATAGATAAAAGTTGACATAAACCTTAGGTTCAACCCAAATTAAACCTAAATCGACATAAACTTTAGGTTCAACCCAAATTGAACCTAAATCGACATAAACCTTAGGATCAACCCAAATTGAACTTAAACCGACAAAAATGAACTCAAATCGACATAATCAACATAAATTTGACATTTCAAACATAAATCGACATAATCGATGTTAATTGACATTTCAAACATAAATTTGACATTTCAAAACAAAAATTGACATAATCGACGTTAATTGACATTTCAAACATAAATCAATATAATCGACATAAATTTGACATTTCAAAACAAAAATCGACATAATCAACATTTCAAAAATAACTCAAACATAATTTGACATTAACCGACATTTTAAACGAAATCCGACAAACACCGACATTAACCGACTTTAATCGACATTTCAAATGAAATCCGACAAACACCGACATTAAACGACTTTAATCGACATTTCAAATGAAATTCAACAAACAACGACATTAATCGACTTTAATCGACATTTCAAACTAAATTTAACAAACATCGACATTAAATGACATTAATTGACATTTTAAACCAAACTCAATATAACTCAACATAAATTAATATAATTCGACATGATGGAACTTAACACAACATGAACTGACATAATTCTTAAGTTGGACTTAAATCAAACTTAACACAATATAAACTGATATAATCCATAAGTTCGACCCATATCGAACTTACCTCAACATAAAATGACATAATTCTTAAAATTCGACCGACATTGAACTTAACTCGATATAAAATTAAAAATCGACATAAAACTAAAATAAAATCCAAATTGACATAAGATCCAAAATGCAACCTAAATCAACATTAAAGACAAATCAAAATCCAACTTAAATCGACATAAATCTAAGTCGACATCTCAATCACATTTGGACATCCGACAACTCTGGATCAATAGACACTTTGACCAGGTAATCTAAATATCTTGATATAACATTGTTTCTAACTTTTTTTTCCTTTGCAGGATGAAGGCATGAAGTTTCATTTAGATTTTCTTTGCATGTTATAGGGTGTGCTAACTCTGCTTTGCAGGACGTCAATGACGGAACATTGACGATAAAACTAGGATTTTTAGGATAGCCACAAAACCTAAACTTTCTATAGACAATAAAACAAAAATGACATGACAACAAAGATAACTGAACTTTTAGGTTAGCCACGAAATCTGAAATAAAATGACAAAATCATTAATATTGACATCGACATAACATCAATAATAACAAAAACATACAACGACATTTCTATACCACAATAAAATGATGACATGACACTAAACCGAAACAAATACATGATAAAATGACATGACACCACAAAACCAAAATTTAAAACAAAAATGAATCATAAACAAAATAACAAAAATGAATCTTAAACAAAATAACAAAAATAAAATAAATAATGATATCTTATTGACAACATTGAAGGTATCTCATGACATAATAACGACTGATCCACTTTAGAAAGTACCTATTTTTAGTGTACATTTCATGCCCACTTCATGCATATTTTTAATATTACACTATAAAGTAAGGTACTTTGCATAATTTTGCATATTTTTGTTTTCAAGTATAAAAATATGATTTTAGAAAAAATGAAGCAAAAACTATGCAATTTTAAGCCAAAATGAGCAAGAAAGAAACTTCTGACTTAGCACATATCAATATGTCTTTCTATGCTTACTATCTTTCATATTTCTAACATGTTTTTGGATGAAATTATACTTTTGAGAAATGTTGTTTTTATGTCTATCTTGTAGGTGAAGATGTTAGGAACGCAATGCAACTGAAATGGGGCGAAACGGAGTTGAAACAGAGCAAAATGGTGGAGCTGCGCACTGGGTGAAGCCTAGGAGCAAAACCCGGTGCCTAGGCGCCAGAAACTAGCGCCTAGGCGCCAGAATCATCCAGAAACAGTTATTGGACGGGATTTTGACGACTTTGGGAGTTATTTTGACGGTGTTAAGTAGTTTCTAGACCTTCTAGAAGCATGGAAGTTATTCTTAATATATAGGACGTGCGATACAATGTATTTGGACACATTAGAGCGGTTTAAATCGCGAAGAGGTGCGAGCCAAAGTGAAGAGGTGCGAAGAACTGGACGCGGTGTTCGGCGCCTATGTGCCAGACAGACCTTTTAGAAGATTCATTGAATTTGGACATGTTTTGAAGAGGTGCCTCAAGGCAACCCTTGAAGGCTATAAATAGGAGGTCACTCCTTCAGAGAAAATCACACCCTATAGTCTTTCTCTTCCCCTTAGTCATTTTAGTCATTTTAGAGTCATGAAGATGTATATTTCTATATCTTATGGAGAGATTGGTAAGGGATTTTGAGATATTTATGTAAGAGATGTACGAGCGGCGCATGGATCGGTGGGAAACTTTGGTGGAGAGAATTTCTTCTTTCTTTCAGAGGAAAAAGCTAAGTATTGTGTTCTTCATTTATTTGTATTTGTTGTAAATATTTTATAGTGGATTTTCTTTGTTTAAAACTGAGTTTTCTGTCGTGATTTATCCATGTTTCGTAAGTGATTTCATTTACTCTTTCTTTTAATATGAGGTAGGGCATGCGTAGGAAAATTATTTTTATGATAGAATTAACTATTAAATGCTTCTAGGTGATAGATAGTTGCATAAATATAGTAGAATACTAATGAAATAAGTTCCTTGTTGGCACTTAGTTTATTACATAATTCTATCAACACTTTTACTTCTTATGCCATTATTTTCATTTACTTTTATTTTGTAATAAAATAGATGCAGGTTTAGGAATCAAGATTTGCTTAGATATTCTCTTATTAAATTATGGTGATGATATTCATACCAGATCTTCATTTAATTTACAAATTGATCACTTTTATTGTTAAAACCCGTTGAAGAATTCTGAGACCTATCCAGAGATGAGTTCTTAACTAGTAGATATCACTTGAATCCTTTGGTAGTCGAAGGCCTTGTGCGGGTTATTCAAGGTGAAGTGCAAATAAATAGGGAGTATTGTTTATTGGGCGCAGAATTGATTAGTTTTTAGAGTGATAGACTAAATTTTAATAATTTGATCTATAGAAAGGGAACGGGTCACTGGTAGGGCCGACCATAGCCACCCTTGGACATCTAGTAGTGTGAGCCTAGATTAACCCATTCTACTAATAAAACATCCTGAACCGATCTTTAGATTAGCCAATGTTCTTTATGCCTGGCCCAAAGGGTAAAGAATATGAATGCTTCTATTTGGCACAACTACATTAATTCTAAGCATATCTTTCTTACACATTATCTATGTAATTGCAAGAGAAAGGTAATTTTTAATATCTCGAATTTCTCCAAACCAATTTATCCATAAGTTATCTTTTTATTTAAGAATTTAATTTAGGATTAGTTATTAGAAAACTCATTTTAATTGACATTCCAAATTTAGGCCTTATAGAAATAGACCAGAATTAGCTTAAATGATTGCTTACCTCGCTTCTCTGTGGGATCGATACTGGGGTTATAAAAGAAAACCCTATATTACTTGAAACGATACGTATACTTGCGTAGTACCCCTAGTGTGTAAAATATTTGCTAAAATTTTACAACATTTAAATTTTATACACTACCCGCTATTTATAATTTGGGTCAAGTTTTTGGCCATCTTTTGGAAGCGAATATTACTGCATTATTGCGGGTCGGGTCAAGTTTTTGGCGCCGTTGCCGGGGAAGCTTCGGTAAGAACTTTAGGAGAATTTTAATTGAAATAATTAGGTTTGTACTTGGAAAATTGTAGTGTCGTAAAAACTATTTGTGTGAAAAATAAGGTGTTCGTGAAATTGTTTTGTTGTGTTGAATATATTTTATCTATTATTTGTTTAATAGTTAATGTACTATTTGTTGTGCTCTGTATACGAAATAAAGGATCTGAAGGACTTGTGCCTTATGATCCCGAGTTAGAAAAATGAAAAAAATTAAAAAAATAGAAGGGACTCGAAAAACTAGAAATGGAAATGGAAAAATTTCAAGATAATAACTTAGAAAATCATCATACTTCATTGAGGGATTATGAAAATCCTACGACAGATGAAATTCACTCAAGTATACAAAACCCTGTCATAGAAGCTGACTCATTTGAAATAAATCCTGAGATTATCCAACTTGTGCAGAACAACCAGTTCGGGGGAACTCCTTTGGAGGATCCCTTTTTACACTTATCTAGTCTTCTAGAACATTGTGCTACATTTCATTATAACGGTATGTCAGATGATGCTGTTAGGCGAAGGCTTTTTCCTTTCTCACTAAGGGATAAGGCTAAAATATGGTTATACTCATTAGCACCTTGCTCTATTAAAAATTGGGAGGAGTTAAGTCAGAAATTCCTAGCTAAGTATTTTCCACCTTCAAGGACTACTAAACTTAGAAACAATATTATCTCATTTTGTCAATATGAAGGAGAAACAATATATGAAGCCTGAGAAAGATTTAAGGAACTCCTAAGAAAGTGTCCACATCATGCTCTTCCAGATTGGTTACTCATTCAAACTTTTTATAATGGGTTACTAGGATCCCTTAGGTCTATAATTGACGCTACTGATGGTGGTTCATTAATGCCAAAATTATTTAATGAAGCGTATGCATTAATAGAAAAAATGACTACAAATGAATTTCAATGGCCCTCTACAAGGGTAAATCATAAAAATGTAGCTAGTGTTCATGATACAGATGTGATTACAATTCTTGCATCTCAGGTTGCCGCAATATCAAGGAAGTTGGACCAATTTGGAATGAACCAGTTTCAATTTACTTCTGTAAGTGAGGAAAGTTCATTAGGGAATATGATTGATTCTAACTTATCATTTGAAACTTTAAATACCACAAACAACCTATATTCTAACTTTTACAACCCGAGTTGGGAGAATCATCCTAAATTTAACTCGGAATCATACTACTGATGGTGGAAACCAAAAATGGGAAAATAATCATGCAAATCCTAATGGAAGTTGGAATAATCAGGGGAACACAAACATAGACCTTCATATCCAACGGACTCTAACAATGATCAACAACTTGAGGATAAGAAGATGTCTATGGAAGAAGTGGTATTGCAAATGGGAAACCAGTTGCAAAGTCAAAATGCTGCGATTAAAAATATAGAGAATCAACTAGGACAAATGGATAATTCACTTAGCAATAGACCCCAAGGAACACTTCCTAGCAACATTAAGATCAACCCTAAAGAGAATAATAATGAACAAGTAGAAGTTGTCCAATTAAAAAGTGGAAGAGAGATAGAGGAAGTGGTTAAAAAAGAGAAAGAAGTTGTGAGAGACACAAAGGAAACTAAAAGACCTGAAGAACATGTTTCTAAGGATCTAGAAAAATTAATATCTCCAACTAAAATCAATTTAGAAAGACCACCACCTTCATTTCCTCAAAGACTTAAACAGTATGAGTTGGATAAGAGATTTTCAAAGTTCATGAAAGTACTTAAGAAGTTAACGATAAATATTCCATTCACTGAAGCTTTGGAACAGATGCCAAGTTATGCAAAGTTTATGAAGGAGATATTAAACAAGAAAAGGAAATTTGGGGATTACGAGACAGTTGCACTAAGTGAGGAGTGCAGCGCTATACTTCAAAAAAAATTTCCTCGAAAACTTAACCATCCTTGTAGCTTTACAAATTCCTTGTGCAATTGGAAAAAGATTATGTGGAAAAGCTTTATGTGATTTAGGAGTGAGCATTAATGTGATGCCTCTATCTATATTTAGAAGGATAGGTTTATTCGATATTTCTCCCACTACTGTAACCCTTATGTTAGCTGATCGATCTATCATTTATCCAAAAGGAGTTATAGAAGACGTGCTTGTTAAAGTGGATAAGTTTATCTTTCCTGTAGACTTTATTGTATTAGATATGGAGCAAGATAATGATATTCCAATTATTTTAGGGAGACCTTTCCTTGTTACTGGACAAGCTATGATAGATGTGCAAAAATAATAGTTGACTATGAATATTAATGACCAGGAAGTAACTTTTGATGTATTAAAAACTATGAAACATCCAGCTGAGAAAATTGATGATTGTTTTTGGATGGATGAAATTGATTATATAAATAAAAACAATTTCCAAGAAAGTTTTGAGAGTAAGATAACAGATGTGGTCGGAATGAATTTTCATGATGATTCAAAAATGTTATTTAAAGAAGACTGTATGTATGTTCAAGAGAGGTGTGAAATGATGGACGCACCGAAAATAGTAAACTTTTAATTCCATCTGTTGAAAAATCTCATGAACTTAAGATGGATGTGCCCCATACAATTTTAAAGCCTACTTATTTAGGGAATTCATCTACACAACCAGTCTTTATATCTTTAGATGCGACTCAATCACAAGAAAAACCTGAATTGAATGATGAACATGATAAAATTATTGAACTAAGACTTGGAAGAGAATTTGAGGATATATTTCAAAAGAACTTTGAGTTGAGAAAAGAGGATAAGGATATTGGAAGACCATTGGAAGAAATTCCTAAGAAATTAGAAAAACCTATTTCCTCAACTAAAATAGATCCTCCATCATTTAATAATTATAAAAGGGAAAAATTGGAAGATAATTTGAAACAGAAGAGTGACATAGAAGAACTTAATCCTGAATCTGAATTATCTAAAGAGAATCCGATTCAAATTTTGGCAGGCTTTAAAGTTTCTTATAAAGATCCATTTCTTATAAATTTTTAGGATGATATTAATATGCAAATTCATAAAATCAATAGAAGAATATTGGATCTAGAAAGAAATATGAGGAACAATGATATAAATCAAACTGAAATTGAAGAGCTGAGTGAAAAATTAAAATTTAAAGATTTTATAGGAATCCCTGGATCTGGAAATGATTGGGCAATTGATTAAGGATTATTAAAATGAAATTTTGATCCAGGAGGAAACATTTGTCGGGCCTGGGACGTTAAAACTAAGTGCTTTATGGGAGGCAACCCATAATTATCAGTGTGCTTTGATTTAGTGTTCTTGCGAGTCATGTTTATGTTTGTGTTTTGAGTTTGCTTTAGTGCGGATTAGATTTGTGAGGTTATGCCTTGGTCTTGACTAAATTTGTGTATGACTTCTGGTGCTAGTAGGCTGACGAGTCTGTTATAACTCAGTTCTCAACTGGAGCTGAGCATTACCTTGAAGCATGTAGAGTTTAGACTTGCACCACTCCATGTCAACTCTATTACTTCCTTTAACTGACTTTGTTTTCACTGAGTAAGGTCGCGAACTTATTTAGTAAACAAAATATAGATGAACTACACTACTTTTATTAATACACCCACGTTATTAGTGTAGTTTCTTCCGTTAGAAATTGAAAGTAAGGAGGGAAAATGTGAGTAGAAAAGGAGATCAAATTAACCTCAATTGATATTTGTTTATGAATCTGCGAGTCTATGTATTTTAGTTTGTGTGTTTGTGTTTGTGTTTGTGTTAAAACAATTTGGAGATTTGAAGAACACTTAAATATATATTCCCATGCCGATGTTTGCCTTACTTGTTAGACCTTTCTTTAGTTTAATTTTATTCTAGCATGTTTAGTTTAGATTTACTTTCTATTGCAAATTTTTATGTCCTGATGAATATTTGTAGATGTTTTTGACAAACATTTGTGGTAGATAGAATTTCTGAACTATTTTTCTTCCTGCTTAAATTTTCTGTGTTGAATGCTATACATATTCAAATTCAAGTTTGGGGGTAGGAAGAAAAATATATTTTAAAGTTACTATACTTTCTTATTAGTTTAATATTATTGTACGCATGTTTTAGGCTAGATTTACTTTCTCCTGCAATCATTCTATCCTGATTATGCATGTGTTTAAATTTGATAGGATGTTGTAGTAGTTAGTAGATTTAACTGTTATTTTTCTTCCTCCTACATTTTATGGAATTAATTGCAAAATATTTTAAAAAATTCAAGTTTGGGGGAATGAAAAACAATTTTCAAAAACTTAAATTTTATTTGTCCTCAAAACTGCTATAAATAAATTTGATTTTGATTGAAAAATAATTATGTGTATGAAGTTATATTAGGGAAATAAAATTTTGAATATAGAAATAAGTAAGAGAATTTAGTTAAAATTTATAGTAGTGATGAAAAATTTAAAGTTAATTTTTCTTAGTGAAGAAATGATAAATATTGTGTAACTATCTTTAGTAAGAAAAGTTGTATTTTTAGAAAAATAGAAGGACTAGACTTTTGTTTTCAATATTTAAATTTCTTTTATTGAAAAATAATTCTCAAGACTGTTATTATATTTCTAAGTAAAAGATATATATCTACCTAAAAAAATAAAAAAAATAAAAAAAATAGAAAAAGAAAAGAAAAAGAAAAAGAAAAAGAAAAAGAAAAAGAAAAAGAACAGTATATTAGGTGAAAAAGGAAGGAGAAGCTTGAGGATTGAAAGGTCTAATCAAAAATTGGTTCCACACTTGAGCTTTTTAAAGTATAAGATTTGAGAAAATCTTAAGCTTTAAAATATAATATTGTTAGTATAATTATTCTTAATAAAGATTTTTAAGTAAAGAAAATAAAATGCCTAACCCCTATGTTTTGAAAAATTTACAAGCATTTCTGAATTAGATAACAACACATATTTTCATACTCTTTAATCTAAGAGATTTCTAAACTTTAAATTGGTCTCATTTACTAAAATTTTTTCTAAATTGGACTACTATATTTCTAGAACAAAATTTTAGAAACTCCTAAAGAAACTCATACACATGATTTGCTTATGTGTTTTTTTTTATTATAGTGTTACTTAAGGACAAGTCACGTTTAAGTTTGGGGGAATTTGATCCACTTTAAAAAGTACCTATTTTTAGTGTACATTTCATGCCCACTTTATGCATATTTTTAATATTACACTATAAAGGAATGTATTTTGCATAATTTTGCATATTTTTATTTTCAAGTATAAAAATATGATTTTAGAAAAAATGAAGCAAAAACTATGCAATTTTAAGCCAAAATGAGCAAGAAAGAAACTTCTGACTTAGCACATATCAATATGTCATTCTATGCTTACTATCTTTCATATTTCTCACATGTTTTTGGATGAAATTATAGTTTTGAGAAAGGTTATTTTTATGTCTATCTTGTAGGTGAAGATGTTAGGAATGCAAAGCAACTGAAATGGGGACGAAACGGAGTTGAAACGGAGCCAAACGAAGCAAAGTGGTGGAGCTACGCACAGGGTGGCGCCTAGGCGCCAAACCCAGCGCCCAGGCACCAGTGACGACCAGAAAACGGCGCCTAGGCTCCAGAACCTAGCGCCTAGGCGCCAGAACCTAGCGCCTAGGCGCCAGAATCATCCAGAAACGGTTATTGGATGGGATTTTGATGACTTTGGGAGTTATTTTGACGGTGTTAAGTAGTTTCTAGACCTTCTAGAAGCCTGGAAGTTATTCCTAATATATAGGACATGTGATACAATGTATTTGGACACATTGGAGCGGTTTAAATCACGAAGAGGTGCGAGCCAAAGTGAAGAGGTACGAAGAACTGGACGCGGTGTCCGGCGCCTAGGCGCCCGATTCCGGCGCCTAGGCGCCCGATTCCGGCGCCTAGGCGCCCGATTCCGGCGCCTATGCGTCTAGGCGCCCGATTCAGGCGCCTAGGTGCCGGACAGACTTTCTAGAAGATTCATTGAATTTGGACATGTTTTGAAGAGGTGCTTCAAGGCAACTCTTGAATCCTATAAATAGGAGGCCACTCCTTTAGAGAAAATTGCACCCTATAGTCTCTCTCTTTCCCCTTAGTCATTTTAGTCATTTTAGAGTCATGAAGATGTACATTTCTATATCTTATGGAGAGATTGGTGAGGGATTTTGAGATATTTATGTAAGGGATGTACGAGCGGAGAATGGATCGGTGGGAAACTTTGGTGGAGAGAATTTTTTCTTTCTTTCAGAGGAAAAAGCTAAGTATTGTGTTCTTCATTTCTTTGTATTTGTTGTAAACATTTTATAGTGGATTTTCTTTGTTTAAAAATGTGTTTTCTGTCGTTATTTATCCATGTTTCATAAGTGATTTCCTTTACTCTTTCTTTTAATATGAAGTAGCGGCATGCGTAGGAAAATCTTTTTTATGATAGAATTAACTATTAAATGTTTCTAGGTGACAGATTGTTGCATAAATATAATAGTATACTAATGAAATAATTTCCTTGTTGGAACTTAGATTATTACATAATTCTATCAACCCTTTTACTTCTTATGCCATTATTTTCATTTACTTTTATTTTGTAATGAAATAGATGCATGTTTAGGAATCAAGATTTGTTTAGATATTCTCTTATTAAATTATGGTGATGATGTTCATTCCAGATCTTCATTTACTTTACAAATTGATCACTTGTATTGTTAAAACCCGTTGAAGAATTCTGAGACCTATCCAGAGATGAGTTCTTAACTAGTAGATATCACATGAATCCTTGGGTAGACGAAGGCCTTGTGCGGGTTATTCAAGGTGAAGTGCAAATAAATAGGGAGATATTGTTTATTGGGTGCAGAATTGATTAGTTTTTTGAGTGACAGACTAAATTCTAATAATTTGATCTATAGAAAGGGAACGGGTCACTGGTAGTGCCGACCATAGCCACCCTTGGACATTCAGTAGTGTGAGCCTAGATTAACCCATTCTACTAATAAAACATCCTGAACCGATCTATAGATTAGCCAATGTTCTTTATGCCTAGACCAAAGGGTAAAGAATAGAAATGCTTCTATTTGACACTACTACATTAATTCTAAGCATATCTTAGTTACACATTATCTATGTAATTGCAAGAGAAATGTAATTTTTAATATCTCGAATTTCTCCAAACAAATTTATCCATAATTTATCTTTTTATGTAAGAATTTAATTTAGGATTAGTTATTAGAAAGCTCATTTTAATCATCATTCCAAATTTAGGCCATATAGAAATTGACTGTAATTAGCCTAAAGGATTGCTTACCTCGCTTCTCTGTGGGATCGATACTGGGGTTATAAAAGAAAAACCTATATTACTTGAAACGATTTGTATACTTGTGTAGTACCCCTAGTGTGTAAAATATTTTATAAAATTTTACAACATTTAAATTTTATACACTAGCCGCTATTTATAAATTGGGTCAAGTTTTTGGCCTTCTTTTGGAAGCGAATATTATTGCGTTATTGCGGGTCGGGTCAACGACATAGGAGATAAAATATCTCATGACAAATCGAGATATTAATCACGACATCTTATGAAATTACGACATCACATAAAATGACATGACATTATGATTCACATTATGACATGACATAAAATGACATGACATTACGACATCACATTATGACATAATACGACATACAAACTACGACATCCCGACATGACATATGACATGATATACAAAATGACAAAAATGACATTACAAAATAAAATTCCACAAAGAAACGACATACATCCAACATAAATAAAACTTTTTGGTAGTATCGATTCTTCAGAAACACACTGTCACGACAACACTTACACTTTTTTGAGGATAAATGTTAACCTTAATCGGGAGTTTTCCTAGGAAATATTAATTGCTTAGGATGTAATTAACTATAGTAGCTTGCTCCTATAGGAGATTAAAGAACTCAGGATAGGTATTTCACCTATAAGATCCCTCTGGTTTCCCAAGATCTTCATGTAATTTTCTTATATGAAAAACTTCAGTAATCACACAATCTGAGGATTTATTCTATGAGATTATCATTCGATCTCTTTTTCTCTCAATATCTATCATGATTAATCCTTCTTCAATTTCTCCAAATACTACTGACAAAAAGTCTAAGTAGAATAAGAATTGGGGTAATAGATAGAGAAAGAGAGTGGAGACTCCTTGACATTGACATGATACATGAATTGACGACGACGATATGCGATCCATATATTTCATCGCCATCAAAGAGTGGTCACTCCGCTGGGGACATTCTCTCTCCCCATCTTTGGTTAATCAATTTGTCCTCATGACTATGATAATTTGTCTTTTGAAAGACTAAATAATCCTTTGTTTAGTTCTATATCTTACTCAACCTCAAGTAAAATAGGAATAATACCTCTTCGATTTAAAGATTTGTTCACGATAAATAAATCCTAGAATCTTACATTTCCATAATCGATAGACCAAAATGAAATAAAAGACATACAAAAATAACATGTGTTCCCTCCCTTCCTACCCAGGTACGGAGTGTTCATCAATTGCGTTGTCGGACGTGACCGATATTGCCATTTCGAATAAGTTCAGCAAATACTTTCTCGACCAAACATGTTCAATTTATCCGCTTCGGTGGTTATGCTTTTATAGCATCCGAACTACTCCCTTAGGTTATGCCCTTATGGCCTCTCGAACCTATTCTTCGTGGTTATGCTTTTTATAGCCTCTGAACCACTCCCTTAGGTTATGCCCTTATGGCCTCTAAACCTATTCTTCGTGGTTATGCTTTTTACAGCCTCTGAACCACTTCCCTTAGGTTATGCCCTTATGGCCTCTGAACCTATTCCTCGTGGTTATGCTTTTTACAGCCTCTAAACCACTTCCCTAGGTTATGCTTTTATGGCCTCTGAACCTATTCTTCATGGTTATGCTTTTTATAGCCTCTGAACAACTTCCCTAGGTTATGCCCTTATGGCCTCTGAACCTATTCTTCGTGGTTATGCTTTTTATAGCCTCTGAACCACTCCCTTAGGTTATGCCCTTATGGCCTCTGAACCTATTCTTCATGGTTATGCTTTTCACAGCCTCTGAACCACTTCCCTTAGGTTATTCCCTTATGGCCTCTGATTCTATTCTTCGTGGTTATGCTTTTTACAGCCTATGAACCACTTCCCTAGGTTATGCCTTTATGGCCTCTGAACATATTCTTCATGGTTATGCTTTTTACAGCTTCTGAACCACTTCCTTAGGTTATGCCTTTATGACCTCTGAACCTATTCTTCGTGGTTATGTTTTTTACAGCCTCTGAACCACTCCCTTAGGTTATGCCCTTATGGCCTCTGAACATATTCTTCGTGGTTATGCTTTTTATAGCCTCTGAACCATTTCCCTAGGTTATGCCTTTATGGCCTCTAAACCTATTCTTCGTGGTTATGCTTTTTACAGCCTCTGAACCACTCCCCTAGGTTATGCTTTTTATGGCCTATGAACCTATTCTTCATGGTTATGCTTTTCACTGCCTCTGAACCACTCCTCTGGTTGATCTTTTTCTTACCCTCAAGGTTCTGATTTATCAATCTACCAAAGACTCTAAAAACCAAAATCATTAATCAAATTTTGGGAAGACGATCTCTTTTGGATGAATTCCATTAAAGGTTTCCCTTAGGAACCTTTGCAGAAAGAAAGAGATCGACTGAAGATCTGATTTATGTTTAGTCTAGTTCTAGGACTAGTCAACTAGCATGTCCTTTGTGGAGAAATGAAAATTGATCTATGACGAGGGATGCAATTTGAAATCTTTGGATCTAATTTCTTTAGAAATAAAACCCAAATTGATCTGTGAGGTCAAATGAAATTTGAAATCTTTGGATTTAATATCTTTGGAAATATTCTTCTCATCCACCTATTGACAGAAAGATAACTCAGAAAGGAAGAATTCAAAAAAAAATTCTGACATTTTGACAAGAAAATTATGATTTCAAGGGGAAAATGAAATTAATGCCCTAATAACTGGGCCATTTATCTTAAATCTTCATACTGGGTCCTAAATGAAAAATAAAATATTGTGATCAAAATGCAAGTAGTTGACTAAAGATGTCACGAGCCTCTTAATCTTCTACCATGTGATTGGGTCCTGACTTCTGAATGGGTTATAATATCCCAGAATTAGTCTTAAGAAATATTTCGAGAATTATTAATTAGTGGAGTTTCGACATTCAAAAACCTTAAAACATGCTCTACCAGGATATAGTAATTCTCCGAGAAGAAGCTTGAGGTGAGTAGCAAATCAAAAATTGGTGTTCGAGTTCGTGCATTCAAAATCATTAAAGATTGCCCTACCAAAAAAAAAAAAAAAAGGTTTTTAAAAAGAAGCTTGAGGTGGGCACAAAATCAAAAATTGGTGTCTCAATTCAAACATTAAAAATCTTTAACATGCTCCACTGGATATAGTAATTCTCTGAGACAAAGCTTAAGGTGAGCATAAAATTAACAATTGGTGTCCAAATTCTCCCCTAATTGATAAATCTTGAAAAATGTCTTAAGAAAATTCTTCCGATATTATATTCATGAAAGAATTAAGTGATCCCATCTTTTGGTTGACTATTAATTGGTTCAGACATATCTTTAGAAGATAAAAGATATTTTGATCACATTTTTGAAAAATTCCTTAGACCCAGACAGAAAGAACTAAGGTAAATGGCTTTGTTATCGGAGATTAATGGAAATTATACTCTGAATTCATAATTTTTCCAAAGATCCAACCCCAATCCCAATTTGGAAATGTTAAAGTGATTTTTGAAGGACAATCTGAATGATCTTTATAGAATTGGTGATTAATGGAAGCTTTATGAACCTACATGACTGACAAGCATTGTACGGGCCCATGATAAATTGGTTCACCCTAGGACACTCAGATCAAGGATTTTGGATTTAGTACTTCAAACACCTATCCTCATGGGAGGGCCCATATGCTTGTTAAGAAGACACATTTGGGGAAATTCTGTCAGTTGGTAGACTATCAAGCAGACATAATAAACCAATCAATGGGAAGTATTTGAAAAAGATGCGACATAAACAAAAATGAATGACTTGTTTGGTAAATTCGGAAACAAACAACCAAGACAAAAGAAAACGAAATTGACATTTCTAAGAGATAGCGTAAGACCTCCTTGAATGGAAGACGACATATACTCTCTTTCTCGCTATTGGATATAAGACCATCATGACATTGGCTTTCCTTTAGCAATCTTTCTTTGGATAGGATATAAGTCTCATACGCATTCCAATTCCAAAATTGACATTTTGACATTGACATTTCTAAGAGATAGTGTAAGACCTCCTTAAATGGAAGACGACATCTACTCTCTTTCTTGCTATTGGATGTAAGACCATCATGAAATTAGCTTTCCTTTAGCAATATTTCTTTGGATAGGATATAAGTCTCATACGCATTCCTATTCCAAAATTGACATTTTTACATTGACATTTCTAAGAGATAGTGTAAGATCTCCTTAAATGGAATATGTCTTCTATTCTCTTTCTTGCTATTGGATGTAAGACCATCATGACATTAACTTTCCTTTAGCAATCTTTCTTTGGATAGGATATAAGTCTCATATGCATTCCTATTCCAAAATTGATATTTTGACATTGACATTTCTAAGAGATAGTATAAGACCTCCTTAAATGGAAAATGACATCTACACTCTTTCTTGCTATTGGATATAAGACCATCAGACATTGGCTTTCCATTAGCAATCTTTCTTTGGATAAGATATACGTCTCATACGCATTCCTATTCAAAAATTGATATTTTGACATTGACATTTCTAAGAGATAGTGTAAGACCTCCTTAAATGGAAGATGACATCCACTCTCTTTCTCGCTATTGGATGTAAGACCATCATGACATTGGCTTTCCTTTAGCAATCTTTCTTTGGATAGGATATAAGTCTCATAAGAATTCCTATTCCAAAATTGACATTTTGACATTGACATTTTGACATTGACATTTCTAAGAGATAGTGTAAGATCTCCTTAAATGAAATATGTCTTCTATTTTCTTTCTCGCTATTGGATGTAAGACAATCATGACATTGGCTTTCCTTTAGCAATCTTTCTTTGGATAGGATATGATCACTAGAAAATATATTAAGAATTTCATACCAATTTTATATAAAATTGCACTTTAAAGAAAGGTATTTTCTTTATTTTATTGTAGGAATGAAGATTTATAAGTAATAAAACAAAAAAGCACAAAAGAAGCAGATTTCGAGAAAAAAGGACTCAATTTGATGAAAATTGAACTGTTCCACCGACAACGAGTTTTTCTCGAAAGTTTTGAATATATTATAAGGAACTCACTGACGGCGACATCGAGGCCGCCGACAGCGAGATTGGCGCGGTTTATCCATGTTCTAGAAGCCCGCCGACGGCGAGATCGACCCCGCCGACGGCGAGATAGTTGAAAAGAGCCAAGATACATTGAACCTGGACGCTTTTTGAAGAGGTGCTTAAGCAACCTTTGAAGATTTGACTCCTTATATAAATAGAGACGATTTCTGTCCCATTTGTGTGTCATTTGTGTGTTAATTAAGTGTCATTCTAGAGTCTTTTAGTTTCTATATAGAGTGTTTAGCGTCTTGGTGAGATTAATTAAGTGTGTTGTACTAGAAGGAAGAGTCAAAGGAACTTCAAGGAGTCTGCTTGGGGAGAAGAATTAAGATAAGCATATTTGTTTATTGTTTGTTAACTTTAATGAAATCCATGATTTGTGTTATTTTTCCCAAGCGTTCGGAGTAGTTTCCTTAGTCTTTCTCCTTGTTATCGAGATTTTGTGAAATGATGAATTCAAGTAGTTGTGCCTAAAAATATGAAAATAGAAATTGTGCTAATCTTTTACTTGAATCTTAATTTACTTTCAATATAGCTAATTTATTTGTTAACATATGTTGAAATATCAACTATAGTAAAGATTACATCCAAGATTCAGGGAAGTCAAAAGCCTTGGAAGGAGGGTGCAAATAAATAGGGAAATATTAACTATCGGGCGTAGACTTGGACATTTTAGTGTGACAGACTAAAATATTCAATTCGGTCCTATTGTTTGAGAGCTGAAGTGTGGATGTTAGCCCTCAGGCGAGGGGAACGTGGGAGCTCTGAAGTGGCAGTCGGTATCCTCCCAGCCTAGCCGCAGATTCAGTAACCACACATAAGACTAGTAAATGTTCTTTGCACTTGAACCAAAGGGGAAAGAATAAGAATGCTCCTATTTGGCACAATACAATTAAAAAACTCATTTATTTCATCATTCACTTAATTCTCTCAACAAGGAGAAAAATGCTTATCTAAATTAGAATCTTACATTTAAACCTTTTTGAGCAATAGTTTTAGTATAAGTGTTCTTAATTTCTGTATACTAGATTAGTAAGTAAATCTACTTTAAGTTGTCTTTAAAGTTCTCTAACTTCCCTGTGGGATTAATATCTAGGAATCCATTAGAGCCCTATATTACTTGATAACGATACATATACTTGCATAGTATCCACAATATAAATCATAAATTATATAACAGAATCATCAGTATATATATAGTTAGTGCGGGATTAAGTTTTTGGTGCAGTTGCTTATTTTCATATCATAGTTGTAAGTATAAATATCGAAAAGTGGATTAAGTGTTTGGCACCGTTGCCAGGGAAGTAAAGTAATTATTAAGGTAATTAATAGAATTATTAAAATAATTACTAGAGAAATGGACTATTTTAAATATTACTTAAAAAATTGTATGCGTAAATTTGGAAACGAAAATTTAATACCTTACGATTCAGAATTAGAGCGCACAATTAAAAGAATTAGAAAAAAAGAGAGAAATTATAAATTTAACACAAATGGCAAATAATCCATAAATTGAAAATATAAACCAACAAAGACCATTAAGAGATTATGCCAACCCTACATTAGATGAAATTCATCTAACTATTCAAAACCCTGATGTAGCTGCTAACTCATTCGAACTTAAACCTGCATCCAAATGGTAAAAAATAATCAATTTAGTGGTTCACCTAATGAAGATCCTAATTTACATATTGCTAGTTTTTTGGAACTATGTGCTACTTTTAAATATGAAGGAGTATCTAATGATGCTATTAGACTTGGGCTTTTTCCTTTTTCTTTAAGGGATAAGGCTAAGAAGAGGTTAGATTCATTAGCACATGGATCTATTAAAACTTGGGGAGAATTATCAAAAAAATTTCTATCCAAATATTTTCCTCCTTCGAAAACTGCAAAACTTAGAAATGATATAACATCTTTTAGTCAGTTTGATGGAGAATCCATATATGAAGCTTGGGAGAGATTTAAAGAACTTCTTAGAAAATGCCCACATCATGCATTACCAGATTGGTTAATTATAAAAACTTTTTATAATGGATTAGTAGGATCTCTTAGATCAATCATTAATGCTGCTGCTGGAGGTTCATTAATCTCAAAACCATTTGATGAAGCCTATGCGTTAATTGAAGAAATGGCTACTAATAATTTGCAAAGGCCTGCTGAAAGGATAAACCCTAAAAAGATAGTCAGTGTTCATGAAAATGATGCAATATCTATGTTAGCTTCTCAAATTGCTGCTATATCAAAGAAATTAGATCATTTTGGAATGAATTACTCTCCTACTATGATAGAAGAAAACTCATATGGACAAATTTTAGATTCTCAATCTCCTTATGAAACTATAAATGTTATTAATAATAGACCCAATTATCCTAATGCAAATTATTATAATCCTGGTTGGAAGAATCATCCAAATTTTAATTGGAATAACAATACATCTAATCAAAAATGGATGAACAACTCTATAGGAAATCCACCTAATTAAGGAAATACAAATTATAAACCTTCTTATCCACCTGGATTTAATAACACTCAATTTAAAGATAAGAAGTTATCTATAGAAGAATTAATATTAAGTATGGGTCAGCACTTGCAAAATCAAGGTAATCAATTACAAATTCAAGGAAATCAATTACAAAATCAAGGAACAGCAATTAAAAATATTGAAACTCAACTTGGACACATCGCTACTGCGCTTAACAATAGAACTCTTGGAACTTTTCCGAGTAATGTGGAAATAAATCTTAAAGACCAAAGAAAAGAACAAATTAAAGCAATACAACTACGAAGTGGAAAAGAGTTAGAAACTAAAATTCAAAAAGAAACAGAAAGTAAAAATGAGGAAGTGGAAATCGAAATAGAAAAGGATCAACAAGATCAAAGCTTAGAATATCTATTGATCCCTATGAAAATATCTATAGAAAAACCACCACCACCATTTCCTCAACAACTAAAGCAACATAAAAAAGATAAGCAATTTGCTAAATTCCTTGAAATTTTAAAAAATTAACGGTAAATATTCCTTTTGTAGAAGCATTAGAACAAATGCCTGATTATGTAAAATTTATGAAAGATATTTTAAATAAAAAAAAATTCACAGATAATGAAATTGTTGCACTTAGCGAAGAGTGTAGTGCAATTATTTAGAAAAAGCTTCCTGAAAAATTAAAAGATCCTGGTAGTTTCACTATACCTTGCGCTATCGGAGAAAAATTTTATGGAAAAGCTTTGTGTGACTTAGGAGCAAACATCAAGCTAATGCCTCTATCAATTTTTAAAAGATTAGAATTAGGAAAAATTTCACCTACTTCAGTAACTCTTCAGTTAGCTGATTGTTCTGTGACTTATCCTAAGGGAGTTATTGAAGATGTGTTAGTAAAAGTGGATAAATTTATCTTCCCGGTAGATTTTATTGTTTTAGATATGGAAGAAGATAAAGAAATTCCCTTAATATTAGGAAGAACCTTTTTAGCCACTGGAAAAGCTGTGATTGATGTTCAGAAAGGAGAATTGACTATGCGAGTAAACGATCAAAAAGTAACTTTTAACATAGCAAAATCAATTAAATATCCTGCTTTAGAAAAAGATGATGAATGTTTTCAAATAGAAATACTTGAACATTTGCAAAATGAACATTTTAAAGAATATTATGAAGAAAAGTTAGAAAAAGAAAATACTGAATTAATTGAAGAATCAGATAATGAAAAACTGGATTATATATCGGAAAAATTTGAAATGTTGGATAATACTGAAAACGCTGAAAATAATATAGTTCCGTCAATTATTAGACCTCCTGAACTCGAATTAAAAATTTTACCTAATCATTTAAAATATGCTTACTTAGGTAACCATTCAACCTTACCAGTTATTATATGAGCTGAATTGAATGAATCACAAGAGCAAAAACTGTTAGACACATTAAAAAAATATAAGAAAACTTTTGGTTGGACTTTAGCAGATATTAAAGGAATTAGTCCTTCAATCTGTATGCACGGAATTATTTTAGATAATGAACATAAGCCAAGAGTAGATCCTCAAAGGAGATTAAACCCAATAATGAAAGAAGTAGTTAAGAAAGAAATATTAAAATGGTTAGATAATGGTATTATATATCCTATTTCGGACAGTGCTTGGGTAAGCCGAATTCACTGTGTTCGTAAGAAAGGAGGAGTGATCGTTAAAGCTAATGAAAATAATGATTTAATACCTATAAGACAAGTTACGGGATGACGTATATGTATTGACTATAGAAAATTAAATGCAGCCACCAGAAAAGATCACTTTCCGTTACCAATTCTAGACCAAATGTTGGATAGATTAGCCGGACATAAATATTTTTATTTTTTAGATGGATATACCGGTTATCATCAGATACCTATTTCTCCCGAGGATCAAGAGAAAACTATATTTACTAGTCCTTATGGAACATTTGCTTTTCGAAGAATGCCTTTTGGATTATGTAATGCACCTACAACATTCCAGAGATGTATGATGTCTATATTTAGTAAATTAATTGATGATGGAATAGAAGTATTTATGGACGATTTCTCTGTACTTGGAACGTCATTTGATGCATGCTTGAATCATCTTGAAAAAGTATTAGAGGTATGCGAGAAAACTAACTTAGTTCTAAATTGGGAGAAATGTTAATTTATGGTTGCAGGAGGAATTGTAATAGGGCATAAAATTTTGGAAAATGGCATGGAAGTAGACCCTGCAAAAATTCAAGTTATAGCTAAATTACCACCTCCAACTACAGTAAAAGGTGTAATAAGTTTTCTTGGACATGCTGGATTCTACAGATGCTACATAAAAGATTTTTCAAAAATTACTAAACCTCTATGCCAACTTTTAGAAAAGGATAAAAAATTTGAATTCACAACTGAATGCCTAAATGCTTTTGAATTATTAAAAGATAAATTAATCACAACACCTATAATAGTTTCAACTGATTGGGAGAAACCATTTGAACTTATGTGTGATGCTAGTGATTATGCTTATAGGAGCGATGACTTGGGCAAAGATATGATAAAATTTTCAAAGTTATATACAATGCTAGTAAAACTCTTAAAAATGATGAAATGAATTATACTGTTACTGAAAAAGAGCTATTAGCAATTCTTTATGCTTTTGATAAATTTAGGCCTTATCTAATTGGAACTAAATGTATTGTGCATACTGATCACTCTGTTATTAAATATGTAATGCAAAAGAAAGATTCTAAACCAAGATTAATTAGATGGATATTACTAATGCAAGAATTTGATTTTGAAATCATTAACAAAAAGGGAACATATTATCAAATTGCAGATCATTTATCAAGGCTAGAATATAATGAATTATTTGACACTGATAACGAAATTACTGACAGTTTTCCTGACGAACAACTATATAATATAAATGAGTGGAAACTACCATGGTATGCTGATATAGTAAATTATATTGTAAGTGATATGTTACCACCTATGTTAACTTTGCAACAACAGAAAAAATTCATTTATGATGCTAAAACATATTTTTGGGATGAACCATATTTATATAAGCAATGTAAGGATCTTATAATTAGAAGATGCGGCCTTATGAAGAAACAGAACAAATCATTCAGAAATATCATGATTCTGATTTTGGAGGACATTTTGGAACAGATAAAACTGCTTATAAAATTTTACAGTATGGATTTTATTGGCCTACTCTTTTTAGAGATGTTTATAGATATATCAAAACTTGCGACAATTGCCAATGAGTAGTTAAAATAACTAGAAGAAATGAAATGCCTCTAAATTTTATATTAGAAGTTGAGATTTTTGATGTTTGGGGATTAGATTTAATGGGACCATTTGTTCCTTCATTTGGAAACTCATATATATTACTTGCTTGTTGATTATGTTTCTAAATGGATTGAAGCACGAAGCTTTACCTCGATGTGACGCTAAGAGTGTTTCAAAGTTTCTAATGAAAAATATTTTTACTAGATTTGGAATGCCGAGAGTGATTATCATCGACGGAGGATCTCATTTTAGAAATAAATATATTCACAAACGAGTAGAAAAATTTAACATTATTCATAAGATATCAACTGCTTATCATCCACAAACTAGTGGATTAGGTGAAGTTTCTAATCGAGAAATTAAACATATTTTTGAAAAGACTGTAAACCCTAATAGATTGGATTGGTCTATAAGACTAGACCCTGCATTATGGGCATACAAGACTGCTTATAAAACTCTGATTGGAATGACTCCTTGCAGGCTTATTTATGGAAGGACTTGCCACTTATTAGTGTTGACCTCATTTTTGATGAGGTCTTTTCTTTTCTCTCTCCTTAGTCTTTAGGATTTAGCCTTAGGCTTTTCCTTTGACTAATCATAGAAGAATAGAAGTGGAACCCACCCTTTAGAAATTCAAACACCTCTTGACTCCCTGCAAAACCCACAAGTTTGATGGTAGACCCCTAATCACCTAGAGGGTTGAGATCAAATGTGGAGGTTTAAAGGATGAGTTCCTTATAGGACTTTTTGGCCTTAGGGATACCACAGGTGGTACAGTGCAGTGAGGGTTGACTTGCACATACACCACACTCTCACACACATTCCAAGTCCTAAAACCACACTCTCACCCAACTTGACTTCCTGACTCATGTAGGTAATTCACATGGATGGTTCTTAACCCCTAAGCCCTTGACTAAGAGGGTTAGGAACAACATAGTGAATACCTCAAATGAGTCCTCTCATGGCTCATATGGGCTTAATATGGCTTCATGGTTCAACCAAAGTGATTCCATTCTACTCACATTCAATCAATCTTCATTTTTCCAAAATTTCAATTTTTGACCCCGGGGGCCCGGACCCGCCAAACCTACCAAATGCCCTTGAAATGACTAAAAATTTGCAAAATTACCCAAATTCCTCAAAATTCCTCAAAATCAGTCCTTAAACATTTCTCACGATTCAAAGTGATCATCTTTGACCAAAAATTCCAAAAATACCCCTAATACCCTCCAAATTACCAAAATGCCCCTCTTGACCCAAAAATCCAAAAATTCCAAAAATTCCCAAAAATTCCAGAAAATCCCAAATATTCCCAATTTCATTTTGTTTAACTACACCATGGGCCAATTTTGTCAATTTACCCCACTTTTACTAAAATCCCCAATTTGACCCATTTTTAACCCAAATGAACCCAATGTCAAACCAAACCTCCCAAATTGACCTCAATTTTGGTCCAATTCAATTCTAAACTTCAATTCAATATCCCCAATATCCATTTAGACCAAATCCAAGCCCAATTTGATTGACATTTAGGTCCAATTTCATTCTTAAACTTAAAGCCCAATTTTGACCCATGAGCTAAACTTAGCCTAAACCTAACCCAACTCAACTCCAATTAACCCCCTAACATCTCCATAAACAAAACACTAACATATTTTGCCCAAAATTTGGACCCAAACCTTACTCAAATTCAACCCAAACTGAAAATTCCTTAAATTGGCCTAAATCCACCATGAACCCAAATAGGCCCAAATCCCAAGATTGAACCCCAACCAAAGCTGAAAACTCTTCATAACATTCCCATAAACATTTCTCAACATCAATTTTACATCAATTTAAATATTAGCCTAACCTTAGCCTAAGTTAGCCCAATTTGGCCCACCTTAGCCCCTTTACCAAATAAACCCAAATCCAACCCAATTCAATCCCAAATCACTCCAAAATTGTTTTAAATCACTCATGACATATCCTTAAACTAAACCCAACATTTATTTTGCATTGCCCTTTACAAATTTTTTGATCTAAAAGCCCATTTTGAAACATAAAAGCCCATTCCCTTAAACCATTTTAAAAGCCCACCTTTACCAAATTTTAAAAGCCCAAAGTCCATTCCCAAGCCCACATGAAACCTTTTCTTCATCATTCCTTTGATAATCCTATTTGACCAAAGTCTTAAACCATCATGAAATCAACCCATTTGTAGCATCATGACAAATCCCATCAATGGAATCCAAAGTTTTTAAAATTCCAAATAACCCTTTTCCATGCAAGTGAGCCAACCTTTTCCCAAGCCATGAGCAAGCCAAATGAAGTCATGGAGCCATGCATATGCCATATGCAAGCCATGGGGAGCCCTTTCCACCTCACCATGCCACTTATGACAAGAAGAGGGGAGCCTTTCCTAAGCCTTCACTAAACCTTTTTTAACCCCATTCATGATACACTTTAACCAAAATTGGCCACCTCACCTTGGATAGAGACTTCACCACACATGTGAGGCTGACCCAAATGATCTCACATTAGCCCAAATCAAGCCTTGGTGAGTGAACCAAGCCAAAACCATGAATTGACCCAAATTGGACCAAAAATGCTCCTTACACCCATGCCATTTAAATCCTCGACTTTACACATGGCATAACTCAATTGATTGCACCAAGATCGAAGCTCAATCATGTGAGTTTTTCTCGACTCAAAAACCTTGGTGAATGAACCAAGCCAACCCTCATGGCCACCCAAGCTCCACCATAACCTTTCTTATTTAAACCCCACCTCCATGACCAAGGGGAAAAGATGCAAAAGATTACCTTGGGGAATGTCGGCATATTTTTAGGTTATGTGTTTTATTTTAAAAAGGGGGTCGCCTAACAGAAGTATGTCGGTGAATTCTTAATTTAGTTTAAATAAATAATTTTGAAAAGTAGTATTTGATTTTGAAAATAATTTTAAATTTGAAGGTTTTAAGATATGAGATTAAACCGATCTCACATCCCAAATAGTTTATATAAACGAGCACCGCACCACGAACCGTGTATCTATCCCTAAGGATAGACACACCGCTTGATGGTGGGGCTCGATTAAATAAACTAGAAGATTTGTGACATCCGTTTGGTCCGCGAACCAATTTTATAAGCCGACAAATTCTCCTCGCTTAATATGAAAGTATTAAACGGGGTTTATATTAACTCGGGTTCTTTAAAATTCCCTATAAGGGCAAGCCCCTATAGTTAATTACATCTTAAGTGACGGGAATCACCTAAGAAAACTCTCGATAATAATCAATAATTCTGCTCTCAAGAATTTCAAAGTTTAAGTTTTCAAAGGATTAAATTTTGGAATTTCAATAGGGAATGGATCAAGTTTAGAACATTTTGTTTTGAGAATTCAAAGGAAGAAAGGTAGGAGAAATCACGGATTCGAAGTGAACTTCGGTAATTTCCCGACTATCCTATTGTTTGGCTTAGATTTAGGAAAGTCCTAATGTTTATTTAATTTTTTAATCTTGCCAATTTTAATTAATTAGGGCTTATATTTATATGACAGAATCATACAAATAGCCTCGAAGATGTGAGGGTTTATGTCGTATCCGACGACTACCTCGGAATCCTAAGACCTGTTAGGGCTTAATTTGCAGTGCAAATGCCTAACAAAGAGTTGAGGATTTATGTTGCACTAGGCAAACTACCTCGAAGTCATATGGCTTTGTTATTTAATTCTAGGAAAGTTTTGCTGAAGTAGACTCAGGTTTTGCTGATGACGATGGCCGTGCTGCCCACCATGCTCCGAGCTCCTTGTTGTTGCAGAGTTTTAGTTTTAGAAGTCATAAATCAGGGGATGAGAAAAGTGTTTTGGTTTAGAGAAAATCTTAATTTCCAAGTGTTTTTTACGTTTTAATTAAAACAAATCTTAAAGTTGATTATAACGACACCGGTTAAGATCCCACTGGTTTCATCCTTCCGCATCATTATTTTTATCGGATTCGCTTAGTCTAGATGAATTTGCTAAACTCAACCGAATGAGTTCCACACTTTCATTTAGACCGTGGGAAATCCCGTTAGCAACACGTAGGTTACATCATCCGAGGTATTCCCGATCATCCAACAGGACGTTTTAATTTAGTTGTAATTGTAGTTTTGTGTTCTGTTTGTGATTAAATTTTGAGTTGTTTTATATTTTGAAATGTTGTGGCGGTGGATTTTATCTTGCAATGACTTTTAATTTAGTTTTGGTTTCAATTTTAGGGACTATCATAAAGGTGCGGGTTTTCATGCAACAGTTGTTTATCATGCAAGAAAAGTAAGTGCAATGCAGTTAAATAAATTGCAATAATGTAAATTGCAAGAAAATAAATTGCAATAAAACAAAAGCGTACCTGGAGGGTCTTCCCGTCATTCCAAGCCGCACTTAAAACACAATTAGAATATTTAAGCAAGTTCCTAGGTAAAGCTAAGGTAAGGGTTATGGTTTTCTACCAAATTCCTATTCCTATAGCTAGTCATTTCTTATGACGTCTAGGTTCCTTGTGTTTTTGTTTGAAGACGATTTTCTTCATCAAAGAACAATTAAGTTCAATTGTTCTTATAAACATCCTATCATATTGAGAAAGTATTTAAGAAGAATCATAAACATCTTTTCAATATTTCTAGGATTGTTTTAAGTCCAAATGAATTCAATTACACAAATGAATTAATCGTCTGAGGTTTACTTAAGTTTTGTTATTATCTTACTCGATGAACTAGGATGTTTGAATGTCCTATAAGTGAAGTAACATTTCATTTAATATTATGTTTAGGAGTTATGATAACTAAAGCTTTCGAGGGTAAATTGATGTTCAAATGGTTTATGATTTAGTTTAACTTCAATTAAAGGGTTTAAATTTGGAATAGTGTTCAAGTTATTTTAGATTTATTTTGAATTCTTTATGTCTTTGGTGATGCTATATTTAATTCAATTTAATTTAATTTAATTTAATTTAATTTTAATTCTATTCAATTTAGTTTGGTTTAACTTAATTTAGTTTGATTTGATTTAATTTTAATTTAATTTGATTTAATTTAATTTAATTTAATTTAATTTAATTTAATTTAATTTATTCATTTAATTTAATCTTTAATTTAATTTAACTTAATTTAATTTGATTTTATTTATTTAATTTAATTTAATTTAATTTATTCAATTTAATTTAATATTTAATTTAATTCAACTTTTAATTTTAATTTAATTTAATTTAATTTAATTCAATTTAATTTACTTAATTTAATTTTATTTTATTTTTAATTTTAATTGACACTTTAAAAGAGTTTAATAATTTAACTTTAGTTTAATGATTAAGTCTTTTAATATTTTAAATTTGAGTTATCATTTTAATTAAGAATTAAATATTAATGAGATAATTAATTTAGGGATTTTTAAATTAAAGAATAAATCTCCTCCTAATAATATCCCTATTTTAATAATTCCAATTTTATTATTCTTCCAAATTTAATCAATTATTTAATTAAGGTTTAATTATCTTAAATTGCTTAATGGATTTCTACCCTTTAATTATTTAAATTTCAATCATCCAAATTAGATTAGGATCAAATGTTTTACTTGTTAATTTTTTATTAAACCTAAAGTTTTAATTAAGGATTAAAATTTTAATTACCACTTTACCCTTTAAGCTTAATAATTTCATAACTCATTAAATTGAACTCAAATGAACTTAAAATTTTTATGTGACTTCACTCATATGTCAATAAAGACATGAGAGGTGAAAATATGATTTTTCTGTATTTAATTTATTTATATAATTATTTTTTGATAGAAAATAGAGATTTCCAAGGAAAATTTAACAACATGACCAAGAAAAAGTTTCTGTCCTTAAGAAAATTAGGGGACATTTCTAATGACCAGAGGACCACTTGGACCAATTTTGGTGATTTTTTGAATTATATTATTTTTACTATAATTATTTTAAGTTTTGGAGGGTTAATTAATTTAAAAATAAAATAAATGTTGAAAAATGAATTTTATATTTTTCAAAAATCTCTCTGATATCAAGAAAATCAGAGAATCAAATTTTGCAATTTTCTGATTTTTCTATGATTTATTATAATTATTTTAGTGAAAATGCTAGAAAATACATTTTTTTAATTTTAAAATTACCCTAGAGCTTTAAAATTTAATATCTCACTAAATAGACCTAAGAAAAATATGGGGTTTCTTCCTAAGTGATTAAAATTCAAAATGTGACATTTTGGTGAATTTTATTATTTTTGTAATTTTTATTATTTTTTAATTATTAAAAATATTAAAATAATATTAAAAATCAACTTTTTTAGAAAATTGAAATTTTAATTTTTTTAAATTCCCCTAACATCAGAGAGGCTCCAAAACCAATTTGGTGAATTTTTGAAAGACATTTTGAAAGTTATGAATTTTTAAAGTTTAAAATGACTAAGTGGTTTAATCAACCCATTTAGTAGGGCTAACCAAGTCCAATTGACCTCAAATTTTTATGGTGGGTTCCTCTAATCCTAAAGGTTAGTGGAGAATTGATTTCAAGTCAATTTGATGTATGGTTAGCTCTAATTAATTAGAGATCCATTTTGGGTGTTTAAGCCAATTAGGGTTGTTTTAAATGAACTAACTCAAAACCTATTTTTCGTAGGGTCCTCTAGTCATAAGGAACATCACCAAATTTTCCTAGAATTTATTTCACAACATGCTATTTATTGGAATTAAAATACTCAAAACAGTAACATGAATTTGAAAAATCAATAACTTTTCATTGGGATGACCTCTGACTTTGGAAAATTCAGGGAATGTCCCCAAATTCAGAGGCTTCAAAAGCCCTATGGTCTCATGCCATGGTGAATTGTATACATGCATGGAGAATTAAAAATATGCTGAGAGTAAATAAATTATTAAAAATAAAATACTTGATGAAATTAAATGATTTCTTTTCCACATTATTCTCCTCCGTTCACTCGAGCAAGAGGGTATTTTTATTTTATTTTTATGATTTTCTTACACAAAGTTATGAATTTTTGAAGTTTAGGGAATTAAATAAATAGAAAATACCCCTAATTTTCTATTTATCCACGCGGCGCCGCGTCATCCTCGGCATCTCCGAACGCACACGCGTTGCGCTCCCATTCGACGCCGCCGCTTGAGTCAGCAGCCCGGGCCCCGCGGTTCACGTACCGTCTCCTGGTCTGGCGCCATCTGAGCCGTTCGTCCGCGCGTGTATTGAATGGACGACATCCGTTCATCGTCCCCGAGCGTCCTCACCCGAGAGCCGTCCACACTAAATCCCTAAGATCTCACTCGATACTCAATGGATTTTCATGTTCTTATGCTCTATGGATTCGTCTTGAGAAGACGAATACATCCATACGGTTTATGTGGGATGAAATTTGCACAATAAAAATGGAGAATGTTCAGAAGCTTGGGAAGAAGAGTGAGGCCATACCTTTGCTCAGAGAAGTGTGGCTTCGATCTGAGGGTTGTTGCACCTTCGATTGGATCCCAACAAGCTCCAGATGAAGTCTCCCGGTCGCAGTGAATTGCCTAGGTGGGATTTCGACCACGGCTCGATCACAAAGCTTGGAGGCTGGAGCAAGCCAGGTGGCCTCGGAGATGGGGCTTTTGCTGGTGGACACCTTCCCTTGGTCCGAGTGAAGGTGTAGAACCAATCAATTTGGGGATTGGCTCACCTGTGGAGAAGTGTCCTGGTTTTGGGCTTGGATTTCAACTCCGAAATTGAGCTCGCGAGAAGAAATGGCGAGGGATTTCGGTGGGGATCAAGTGCTCTGTGTATGGGGAGTAGTCTGGAACAATTTTGGCAGAGTTTCCTTAAGGTTTTTTTCAGCACCTCAAATGGCCGAGAGGGGTGGTGTTTAAATAGGAGAGAGTGGATGGCAAGTGGAGATGTCATGTGGGTGTCGGCATATTTTTAGGAATTTTTGGCTTGGGAAAAGTGGAGTCAATTTCATGGAAATAGATTTTAGGAATTTTTGGTAATTTGATGGAAATTTGTATGAAACTTGATTTGGAATGATTTGATGATGAATTTAGGACTTAGGGAATGGCTTTTATTAAGTGGATGGCAAGTGGAGATGTCATGTGGGTGTCGGCATATTTTTAGGTTGTGTGTTATTTTGAAGAGGGGTCGCCTAACAGAAATCCGTCGGCGAATTTTTAATTTAATTAAAATAAATAATTTGAAAAGTAGTATTTAATTTTGAAAATAATTTCAAATTTGAAGGTTTTAAGATATGAGACTAAACCGATCTCACATCCCAAATAGTTTATATAAACGAGCACCGCACCACAAACCGTGTATCTATCCCTAAGGATAGACACACTGCTTGACGGTGGGGCTCGATTAAATAAACTAGAAGATTTGTGACATCCGTTTGGTCTGCGAACCAATTTTATAAGCCGACAAAATTCCCCTGCTTAATATGAAAAACATTAAACAGGGTTTATATTACACAGGTTCTTCAAAATTCCCTATAAGGGCAAGCCCCTATAGTTAATTATATCTTAAGTGACGGGAATCACCTAAGAAAACTCTCGATAATAATCAATAATTCGCTCTCGGGAATTTCAAAGTTTAAGTTTTCAAGGGATTGAATTTTGGAATTTCGATAGGGAATGGATCAAGTTTGGAACATTTTGTTTTGTGAATCGAAAGGAAGAAAAGTAGGAGAAATCACGGATTCGAAGTGAACTTCGGTAATTTCCCGACTACCACTATTGTGTGGCTTAAATTTAGGAAAATCCTAATGTTTATTTAAATGTTTTGATTTTGTCAATTTTAATTAATTAGGACTTATATTTATATGATAGAATCATACAAATAGCCTCGAAGATGTGAGGGTTTATGTCGTATCAGACGACTACCTCGGAATCCTAAGTCCGGTTAGGGCTTAATTTACATGACCCGATCATGCAAATGCCTAACAAAGGTTGAGGGTTTATGTTGCACTAGGCAAACTACCTCGAAGTCCTATGGCTTTGTTGTTTAGTTCTAGGAAAGTTTTGCTGATGTAGATTCAAGTTTTGCTGACGACGATGGCCGTGCTGCCCATCATGCTCCGAGCTCCTTGTTGTCGCAAAGGTTTAGTTTTTAGAAATTATAAATCAGGGGATGAGAAAAGTGTTTTGGTTTAGAGAAAATCTTAATTTCCAAGTGTTTTTTACGTTTTAATTAAAACAAATCTTAAAGTTGATTATAACGACACCGGTTAAGATCCCGCGGTTTCATCCTTCCGGCATCATTATTTTATCGGATTCACTTAGTCCGGATGAATTTGCTAAACTCAGTTGAATGAGTTCCACACTTTCATTTAGACCGTGGGAAATCCCGTTAGCAACACGTAGGTTACATCATCCGAGGTATTCCCGATCATCCAACGGGACGTTTTAATTTTGTTGTAATTGTAGTTTTGTGTTCTGTTTGTGATTAAATTTTGAGTTGTTTTATATTTTGAAATGTTGTGGCGGTGAATTTTATCTTGCAATGACTTTTAATTTAGTTTTGGTTTCGGTTTTAGGGACTATCCTAAAGGTGTGGGTTTTCATGCAACGAGTTGTTTTATCATGCAAGAAAAGTAAAGTACATTTGCGAAAAGTAAATTGCGGGAAAGTAAATTGCAGAAAGTAAATTGCAATAACATAAAAGCGTACCTGGAGGGTCTTCCCGTCATCCCAAGCTGCACTTAAAACACAATTAGAATATTTAAGCAAGTTCCTAGGTAGAAGCTAAGGCAAGGGTTATGGTTTTCTACCAAATTCCTAATCCTATAGCTAGTCATTTCCTATGACGTCTAGGTGCTTTGTATTTTTGTTTGAAGACGATTTTCTTCATCGAAGAATAATTAAATTCAATTGTTCTTATAAATGTCCTATCATATTGAGGAAGTGCTTAAGAAGAATCTTAAACATCTTTTCAATATTTCTAGGATTGTTTTAAGTCTAAATGAATTCGATTATATAAATGAATTAATCGTCCAGAGAATTCGAGTTTCGTTGTTATCTTACTCGATGAACTAGGACATTTGAATGTCCTATAAGTGAAGTAACATTTCATTTAATGTTCTATTTAGGAGTTATGATAACTAAAGCTTTTGAGGGTAAATTAGTATTCAAATGATTTGGTTTAAGTTAAAGAGTTTAAATTTGGAATAGTGTTGAAGTTATTTTAGATTTATTTTGAATTCTTTATGTCTTTGGTGATGTTATATTTAATTCAATTTAATTTAATTTAATTGAGTTTTAATTTAATTTAATTCAATTGAGTTTGATTTGATGTTAAATTAATTTAATTTGATTTGATTTAATTTTAATTTAATTTGATTTAATTTAATTTAATTTGATTTAATTTAATTTAATTTAATTTAATTATTTAATTTAATTTAATTTAATTTAATTATTCAATTTAATTTAATTAATTTAATTTAATTTAATTTGATTGTTTAATTTAATTTAATTTGATTTAATTTAATTCAATTATTTAATTTAATTTAATTTATTTAATTTAATTTAATTTTAATTTAATTTAATTTAATTTAATTTAATTTAATTCAATTATTTAATTTAATTAAATTTATTTAATTTAATTTAATTTTAATTTAATTTTAATTTAATTTAATTTAATTTTAATTTAATTTTATTTTTAATTTTAATTGAAATTTTTAAAAGAGTTTAATAATTAAGTCTTTTAATATTTTAAATTTGAGTTATCATTTTAATTAAGAATTGAATATTAATGAGATAATTAATTTAGGGATTTTTTAAATTAAAGAATAAATCTCTTCCTAATAATATCCCTATTTTAATAATTCCAATTTTATTATTCTTCCAAATTTAATCCATTATTTAATTAAAGTTTAATCATTTTAAAATTGCTTAATGGGTTTCTACCCTTTAATTATTTAAATTTCAATCATCCAAATCAGATTAGGATCAAATATTTTACTTGTTAATTTTTTATTAAACCTAAAGTTTTAATTAAGGGTTAAAATTTTAATTACCATTTTACCCTTTAAGCTTAATAATTTCATAACTCACTAAATTGAACTCAAATGAACTTGAAATTTTTATGTGACTTTACTCATATGTCAATAAAGACATGAGAGGAGGAAATGTGATATTTCTGTATTTAATTTATTTATATAATTATTTTTGGTGGAAAATAGAGATTTCCAAGGAAAATTTAATAACATGACCAAGGTAAAGTTTCTCTCCTTAAGAAAATTAGGGGACATTCCTAATGACCAGAGAAGCACTTGGACCAATTTTGGTGATTTTTTGAATTATATTATTTTTATTATAATTATTTTAAGTTTTGGAGTGTTAATTAATTTAAAAATAAAATAAATGTTGAAAAATGAATTTTATATTTTTCAAAAATCTCTCTCATATCAAGGAAACCAGAGAAGCAAATTTTGCAATATTCTGATTTTTCTATAATTTATTATAATTATTTTAGTGAAAATGCTAGAAAATACATTTTTTTTAATTTTAAAATTACCTTAAAGCTTTAAAATTTAATATCTCACCAAATAGACCTAAGAAAAATGTGGGATTTGTTCCTATGTGATTAAAATTCAAAATGTGACATTTTGGTGAATTTTATTATTTTTGTGACTTTTATTATTTTTTAATTATTAAAAATATTAAAATATTATTAAAAATCAACTTTTTTAGAAAATTAAAATTTTAATTTTCTTAGATTCCCCTGATATCAGAGAGGCTCCAAAACCAATTTGGTGAATTTTTGATAGGTATTTTGAAAGTTAGGAATTTTTTAAGTTTAAAATGACTAAGTGGCTTAATCAACCCAATTAGTGGGGCTAACCAAGTCCAATTGACCTCAAATTTTTATGGTGGGTTCCTCTGATCCTAAAGGTCAGTGGAGAATTGATTTCAAGTCAATTTGATGCATGGTTAACTTTAATTAATTAAAGACCTATTTTGGGTTTTTAAGCCGATTAGGGTTGTTTTAAATGAACTAAGTCAAAACCTATTTTTCCTAAGGTTCTGCTGGTCATAAGAAACATCACCAAATTTTCCTAGAATTTATTTCACAACATGCTATTTATTGGAATTAAAATACTCAAAACAGTAACTCTGAATTTGAAAAATCAATAACTTTTCATAGGGATGGCCTCTGACTTTGGAAAATTCAGGGAATGTTTCCAAATTCAAAGGCTTCAAAAGCCCTAAGGTCTCATGCCATGGTGAATTGTATGCATGCATGGAGAATTAAAATAATGCAGAGAGTAAATAAATTATAAAAAATAAAATACTTGATGAAATTAAATGATTTCTTTTCCACATTATTCTCCTCCGTTCACCGAGCAAGAGGGTATTTTTATTTTATTTTTCTGATTTTTCTACACGGAGATATGAATTTTTGAAGTTTAGGGAATTAAATAAATAGAAAAATATCCTAATTTTCTATTTATCCACGCGGCGCCGCGTCGACCTCGGCGACTCCGAACGCACACGCGTAGCGCTCCCATTCGACGCCGCCACCGAGTCAGCAGCCCGGGCCCCGCGGTTCTCGTACCGTCTCCTGGTCCGACGCCATCTGAGCCGTTCGTCCGCGCGTGTATTGAATGGACGGCATCCGTTCATCGTCCCCGAGCGTCCTCACCCGAGAGCCGTCCACACTAAATCCTTAAGATCTCACTCGATACTCAATGGATTTTCAAGTTCTTATGCTACTATGGATTCATCTTGAAGAGACGAACACATCTATACGGTTAACATGCATTGAAATTAAGGCATTTGAAATGGAGAATCTCCGGAAGCTCGGGATAAAGAATTAGCTCATACCTTTGCTCGAGAGAAGTGTGGCTTCAATCCGAGAGTTGTTGCACCTTCGATTGGATCCCGGCAAGCTCCGGATGAAGTCTCCTGAGTGCCAGTGAATTGTACGGATGTGATTTCGACCAAGCCCGATCACAAAGCTTGGAGGCTGGAGCAGCCGGGTGGCTTTGGAGATGGGGCTTTTGCAGGTCGACACCTTCCCTTGGTGCGGTGAAGGTGTAGAACCAATCAATTTGGGAATTGGCTCACTGTGGAGAAGTGTCCTGGTTTTGGGTGGAATTTCGACTGCGAAATTGAGCTCGCGAGAGGAGAAATGGCGGGGGGATCTCACTTGGGGATCAAGTGCTGCGTGTATGGGGAGGAGTACGGAACAATTTTGGCGGAGTTTTGGCAAGGTTTGTGCTTAGCTCTTCTCATGGCCGAGAGGGGTGGAGTTTAAATAGGAGAGGGTGGAGGGCCTCCCGGGGAGAGTTAGGGCTTGGGATCGGCTTGCTCTTGGCAAGAGAAGAACGACTACAATGGCCAGCTGGGGATGGGGCGACTCGGCGGTGAGAATTTCAAAGTTGGCTCACATGTGAGCTCTCGGCCATGGTGTTTTCCGGCGGCCCAGTGGCCGGCCGGCTGAGCATGGGTCACCCTCGAGGTCGAGTGGGTCGGGGCTGGGGCTTGGTGCAAGCAATTGGCCATTGCCATGTGTAAATGCTTTGATTCAAAGTAGAATGAGGCATGGCTAGTTTTGAGTCTAAATGGGTCAATCCACCCATTTGGGCTTGGTGCACCCTTCAAGGTGGCTTTGGATGCTGTGGGGGATCAAAGGGATAAGCTGGTTTGGCATGGAGAAGTCTCCATCCAAATATATTTGGATTAAATTTAAGTTTAGGTGAAACATGATTAAGGCTAATGAGCTTTAGGGATTAAGGAAAGCCCCCCTCTTCTTACCCAATATGGCATGGTGGAGTGTCCAAAGCTCTCATGGCTCACATGTGGCTCATGCATGGCTTCATGGCTCACCTTTGGCTTGGCAAAAAGTTTGGTCAATTTCATAAAAAAGGATTTTAAGGATTTTGGATAATTTGGTGGAAATTTGGATGAAGCTTGATTTGGAATAATTTGATGGTGAATTTAGGACTTAGGTAATGGATTTAATTAAGTGGATGACAAATGGAGATGTCATGTGGGCTTTAGGGTAGATTTTGGGCCTTTGGATGTGGTGAAGTGGGCTTTTAGGAAAGTTTAAGGGAAATGGGCTTTTGATTTTAGGATGGGCATTTGGATAAAAATTTTGTGAAGAACTTTGTCAAATAAATGTCATAATTGGTTTAGGGATTTTCTATGAAGGGCTTGGAATCAATTTGGTGTGATTTGGAGTTGAATTGGTTTGAATTTGGATTTATTTGGTAAGTGGGCCTATGTAGGTCCAAGTGGGCCAAGTTGGGCTAATGTTGGGCTAGGGTTGAAATTGATATAAAATCAATGTTGAGAAATGTTTATGGGAGTGTTTCAAAGAGGTTTTGACTTTGGTTGGGCTTTGATTTTGGGGTTTGGGCTCATTTGGGTTAGGTTTAGGTCATGGGTCCAAATTGGGCTTTAAGGCCAAAAGTGAGATTGGATCCAAATGTCAATCAAATTGGGCTTGGATTTGGTCTAGATTGGTATTGGGGATGTTGAATTGAAGTTTAGAATTGAATTGGACCAAAATTGGGGTCAATTGGGTAGGTTTGGCTTGACATTGGGTGCACTTAGGGTTAAAATGGGTCAAATTGGGGGTTTTGACAAAAGTAGGGTAAATTGACAAAATTGGCCAATGGTGTAGTTGGACAAAATGAAATTGGGAATATTTGGGATTTTCTGGAATTTTCTGGGAATTTTCTGAATTTTTGGATTTTTTGGTCAAGAGGGGTATTTTGGGTATTTGGAGGGTATTGGGAGGTTTTCTTGGAATTTTTGGTATTTTTGGTATGAATGATCAATTTAAGTGATGTGGAAATGTTTGGGATTGATTTTGGAGAATTTTGAGTAATTTGGAAATTTTTGAGAAATTTTGGTAATTTTAAGGGTTTTGGGTAGGTTTAGTAGGTGTAGGGTCCCGGGGGTCAAAAATTGAAAATTTGGGAAATTGAAGATTGGGTGAATTTGGGTGGAAAGAAGTCATTTTGGTTGAGCCATGAAGTCACATCAAGCCCACATGAGCCATGAAGGGACTCACTTGAGGAATTCATCTATGTTGTTCCTAACCCTCGTAGCCGAGGGCTTAGGGGTTAAGGACCATCCATGTGGATCACCTACATGAGTCGGGAGGTCAAGTTAGGTATGGGTGTGGTTTTAGGAGGTATTTGGAAGTGTAGTGTGTAGGTGTAGTGTATAAGTGTGGTGTGTGTAAGTCGGCCCCTTCACCGGACCGAGCCGCCTGGGAGCGATCCTAAGGCCGAAGAGTCCTATAGGAACTCATCCTTTAAACTTCCACATTTGATTTCAACCCTCTAGGTGATTAGGGGTCTAAAGGTCAAGTTTGTGGAGTTTGCAGGGAGTTAAGAAGTGGTTTAAATTTCTAAAAGGTGGGTCCCAATTCTAGTCCTCTAAGATAGTCAAAGGAAAAGCCTAAGGCTAGATCCTAAGTACTAAAGAGAAGAAGAGAAGACCTCATCAAAAATGAGGTCAACAAATGGACCCCCAATAGGTGTGGTGAGCTAACGGAGCACACCGCGCGTATTGGTGTTGACCGAAGCGATCAACAAAACCAACACAAACATCCAAGTGACAAACTTAGGATGAAATAGAGGAGTTTTCGGCTGGGGAGTAGCAAGTATATCTGCGAAACCGGAGATTCCTGAACTCTCGGCGGGGAAAGGAAAAGGAGGTAAACTCCAAATCACATGACTTGGGGGAATTTCGATTTAGATTTTATTTTGTCTCAATTTAAGTTTTGATGTGTGAGTTTAGATTTCGATTTGGAGTTTCGATTTAGATTGGAGTTTGTCGAAATTAATTTGAAGGATTTGATTTGAAATGAAAATTGGAATTCGAGGTTTTAGATGTAACATCTTCGACCTCGAAAGAAAATTGAATTGATTAGATTGAATCGTTGCAATGAGAAGAGATCTCGGAGTAATGCGGTGTTGGATGTAAAATCCTTAACCTCGAGAGTTTGATTTTGATGTATTTCGGTGCGATAGGAAAAGAATCCTAAAGCGATGCGATCTTGGATGTAAAATCCTCGACCCAAAAGGTTTGAATTTGATGTATTTCGAGTGCAATAGGGAAGAATCCTAAAGCGATGCGGTCTTGGATGTAAAATCCTCGACCCAAAAGTTTGAATTCGATGTATTTCGGTGCAATAGGAAAAGAATCCTAAAGCGATGCGATCTTGGATGTAAAATCCTCGACCCAAAAGGTTTGAATTTGATGTATTTCGGTGTAATAGGAAAGAATCCTAAAGCGGTGCGAGTCTTGGATGTAAAATCCTCGACCCGAAAGGTTTGAATTTGATGTATTTCGGTGCTGATAGGAAAGAATCCTAAAGCGGTGCGGTCTTGGATGTAAAATCCTCGACCCGAAAGGTTTGAATTCGATGTATTTCGGTGCAATAGGAAAAGAATCCTAAAGCGAGTGCGGTCTTGGATGTAAAATCCTCGACCCAAAAGGTTTGAATTCGATGTATTTCGAGTGCAATAGGAAAGAATCCTAAAGCGGTGCGGTCTTGGATGTAAAATCCTCGACCCAAAAGGTTTGAATTTGATGTATTTCGGTGCTGATAGGAAAGAATCCTAAAGCGGTGCGGTCTTGGATGTAAAATCCTCGACCCAAAGGTTTGAATTTGATGTATTTCGGTGTAATAGGAAAAGAATCCTAAAGCGATGCGATCTTGGATGTAAAATCCTCGACCCAAAATGTTGAATTTGATGTATTTCGGTGCAATAGGAAAGAATCCTAAAGCGGTGCGATCTTGGATGTAAAATCCTTGACCCAAAAGGTTTAAATTTGATGTATTTCAGTGCAATAGGAAAGAATCCTAAAGCAGTGCAGTCTTGGATGTAAAATCCTCGACCCAAAAGTTTGAATTTGATTTAATTAATATTTGATTCGAGATCTGGAAGAAATTGAATTTGAATTTGACTGAGACTTGAAATACGGAAAGATTGAATTTGAGATTTGGAAGGATGAGTTTGAACTCGATCGAAATTTGATTTAAGATTTGATTTGAAATTTGGAAGATCAAATTTGAAATTTGATCGAGATTGGATTTGAAATTTGATTGAGGATTTGATTTGAGATTTGAAAAGATTGAAATTTGATTTGGAATTTGGAAAGATTGAATTTGAAATTTGATTTGAAATTTGGAAGGATGGAATTTGAGATTTGTGTTGATTTCGTTTATCTTTTAATGGTTCAAATTTTATTTTATCGTTTATTTAATGTTCATGTGAATTTGGTGTTTGTCATTTTTAGATCTTTAAAGAAAGTTTTCTTTTATCCTTTTTTTATTTCTTTTATGTTCTTTGTTCGAAGTTCATTTAACTTTAATGGCGTTTCCCAATCAATTTGCACAAAAGAGGTGAAGACCAAAAACGTGACATGGTCACTTTCATTCCAATCATGTTGAAAATACATCATACAACTCGATGCGGAATACATTTCATACAATCCATGTAGACTCAAAACGGACTATGTATGATCTTTGTTGGTCCATCAAAAGAAGCATTTGTCGAAAAATCCATGTACGAATAGTGGGGTACATGGTTAATAACATCACCTTCCAAGCTATCCACAGCGAGGATGCGAGTTGGATGTACGTTGGAGGTGTGATATTTCCCATGTAACTCACGACTCGTAAGGCCGGAGGTTCTCTAGCTCTAGGTACGGTTGGAAATGGTAAGGTATCTTGCTTGTCGTCCATTCTCTTGAAAGTAAGCGAGATCCGCTCCATTGGCACTCTCGGTATGCAATGCTTAGCGATATACGCTCCGTTGCCCTTCGGTATCATGACGGAACCCACCGGTAAAGGTATCTTTCTCGGCCCTCGGAACTCATCCGGGCTCTGCTATCCGGAGGTCGGATCCGAACATGATGTCACACTCGTTCAAGAAAGAGGCGTGCGAAAGGTCGACGAAGTCGTGGTGATCTATATGTGGGGGTATGCGATCACCCTGTTTGTAGATGTTGATGATGCGGCTATTGGGTATGCGATACTGCGGCGATACCCTCCATGTTATCAATCTTTTTACCATTCTCTTGATGACTAATGGCATCGGATCTACTTGCCCATGACGGAGTATTCCCGGTGGGTTTCCCTTCTGTCTTCGACAAAGTTGTAGCGACATCCGCATTATATTGTGATTCTTCCTTTCCCCGGCATCCATCTCGGGGTTCCGAGTATGTGTTTTCCCTCGGGCGGCTGCTCGGCCCATTCTTTTCAAATCCCGGATACAATCCACGATTTCTTTGTTGTTCATACTACGAGAATACGTCGGTATGTAGCTCGATGCCCTCTAGTATGTTGATCCTTCGCCTCTAATTCTCTCGAAGTATTCGAAGGTCTTCTTTTCGACATTCGCATTCTCTCCGGCTCGTATTCGGAATGATCTGCGGATGGCGAGGCCTTGTGACATATTGTGGGATATATGGTTCAATCCCTTCACGTTCCCCTGCATACCTCGGCTCCTCGGGGATGATGCTGTCGGGACATCCCCGGGGTTGCTACGCAACAAGGTCATGCATTATTGGTGGTTCTATCCGGTGGCGTGGTAGCCTTCTTTCTTCGATCTTCGAAGATTTCCACAGTTCTTTCTGTTATCCTAGGAGCTGGCCTCCTCTCTTCAGGTTCTTGGTGAACCGGTGTCCTTGAAATGTGTGTGCTGACATTAGCAATTGTCTCGTCGCGCTGGTCCGCGGCTAGTTTTGTTAACATCTTACGGATGCGGCGATTCTTATTTCTTCGTTGCGTGGGCGTGAGAGTAGCTCTCCGCACTTCTTGAATCTCTGTGGGCGCGGCGGCGACAAGCTCGCCCTCCGCTTGTAGCGACTACGGACTTCATTTTCTTATCTTCTTCGGTGTTTGCTTTTCTTTTCTTGTGGTTGGATTGGTGGCTTGGGCCACCCACTCTCATCACTTGTCCGCCGGGCGAGTTCTTCTCGGTCAGCGGGACCCGGTCACTTTCCTCGTACTTGTAGGCTGCTGCGGTGCGAAATCCGAGTCGATCTCGATTATCGCTCCATCTTTCACCCTCTTTTCATCGAGTGCGAGGCTTACGCCATTCTTAAAGTTCGGGACCGACCGCCGTTCGAAATTTCCCTGCGAAAAGACAAGGAAAAGGATCGGGGGACTGTACTAAGAACAAGAACATTAAGAAAATGTTTATTAAAGACACATTTTTTTATATATATTTTTTTATTTTCAAATTTAACAGGAATGAAGTAGAATAAGATCAGGGAAGAGATTTTGATTTGGAAAAGAAAACAAGGAAAACATATTATCATGACTTTATTTATCTTAGCACATTTTATTATTTTTGGGTTCGGACCCGATCATAAGTAATTACTTCGCCGTGTTTCTTAGGGATGAAGAATTCATTCCTTCGAAACATCGGGTAGCGTAATACTTTTTCAAGTATCGTCCGTTGATCGGAAGCATATGTCGTTCTCCACCGGCAATTCACTAGGTCGGTAGGAACCTCCCGAGTATCTTGCTTGACCACGAATGGTCCTTCCCAGTGGGTTCAAATTTTCCTCCTATCTTGCGGTGTGCGAGAATAGGTCTCTTGAGAACGAGAACTAAGTCTCCAACTTTGAAGGTTCTTGGGCGGACCAATTTGTCATGGGCTTGAACCATCTTAGCTTGGTATAGTTCTAAATTACATTGCTTGCTGCAAGTCTTTTCCCTTCCAAGCTTTCTAATTCTTCGAGTCGTAATGCGGCATTTTCTTCCGTCGTGATCTTGTTTGCAACGGCAATTACGAGTGAAGGAAGGCTGAACCTCTAAAGGTAACACTGCCTCGGACCCATACACTAGGGCGTAAGGTGTAGCTTGAGTAGGAGTTCTGAAGGTTGTCCGGTAGGCCCATAAGGCTTCTAACAATTTTTCGTGCCAATTTCTCTTATTATCGTCCAAGGTTTTCTTTAAGATTTGAACGAGAGTTTTATTAAAAGCCTCAGCGAGACCGTTTGCTCTTGGGTAGTAAATTGTTGAGTATCGCCAGTCGATTCCGTGTCTCACGACAAAATTGTTGATTTGTGTGCTTCGAATGCGGACCATTATACGAGATGATCTGCGCGGCACTCCGAAACGGTAGACAACTTGGTTCTTGAAAAGCTGTAGCACGTGGTGTGCTTTCACTTCTCTAAGTGGAACGCTACTGCCCACTTGGAAAAGTAATCGCAGCGCGCAAGAATGAAGCGATGTCCTTTTGAAGATGGTGGTTCTATCGGACCCACTATATACGTGCCCCGACATTCGAATGGCCGCGACGCGGTTGTCGGGTGCGGCACATTTGGAGGTTGGTGTAGAACCACTCCGTGCACTTTGCATTGGTGACGGCTCTTGGCGATTTTCATGCGATCGGTCATCATCGAGGGCCGGTAGTACCCTAGTCTTTTAATTTTCATTTTCATCTTCGGACCCGGCGGTGAGCGCCACGGAGTCCGAATGCACCTCTTTAACAATTTCACGGGCCTCGGACCCGCTTAGGCACCTTAGCCACATTTGATCGAAAGACCTTACGTATAATGTGTTGTTTATTAATGCGTAAGACATAGTTCTTTTCTTGATGCGATGGGCTAGCGACCTATCGTCCGGTAGCTTTCCTGTTTGCGGAGTAGTCTATCGATAGGCTATCGCCCGATCTTCGTGTTTTACATCCTTCTTTGCAACTACTTCTTTTTCTTTTTCGATTTGTGTATTGTGTCATGTCGAGGCTGTGATAGGACCGACGTCCATGAGCGACACTTCCACGCGATTCATCTTGCAAACGAGGCAAATTCTTTTGCGAGACGGGCTAAAGCATCTGCTAAAGCATTCTCTTTTACGGGAATTTTGTAGATTGTCACATTTGGAATCTGTTCCAACAAGTTGTATGGCATCTCGGAAGTATTGTTCGAGTCTTGGTTTAAAAATTCTGTATTGTCCGACGATCTGTCTGAATGATTAAGCTGCGAATCCCGTAGATGTTGATGTACGTTATCCCCATTTGAATAGTTAATTCCGGTCATGTTATGAGGGCTTCGTATTACGCTCGTTGTTTGTACACGGTTACGTCGAGTGGTAGGAGTATCTTAACATTCCCCGCTCCGGCGTTATAAAGATTAGCTCGATTCTGCCTTCACGGGCACTATCACTTGCGATTCTTCGTCTTTGTGTCTTGAAGATGCTCCGTCGAAATATAATTCCCAACGTCGATCATCGAGGTCTTCTAGGTTCATTATTTGTTCATCAGCAGATCGTCATTGAGAGGAGATTCTGCCGGCAAAGGTGCTTGTTGCGAGGAAGTCTGCTAAGACTTGTCCCTTTACGGCACACGGAGGCACGAAAGTTATATCGAATTGCAATAATATCATTGACCATCCGGAAAGTACGCCGGAAAGTGTTGGACGAGTCATCAAGTATTGCAATGGATTAAACTTCGAGATCGAGGTTAACCTTATGAGAAAGCATGTAGTGCACTGAGCTTTTGAGCGGCGAAGATCGAGGCCGAACAATGCTTTTCAATTGCGAGATACCTTACTTCCGTCGGAAGTAAACGACGGCTTAAGTAGTAAAGAGCATTTTCTTTACCCTCATCATTGACACAGGCTAACGGGGCTCCGAGAGAGTCGTCTAAAGCCGCGGTGTAAAGTATCGATGGTCTACACCGAGAGCTGGGGTCTGCTAAGATAGGAGGTGTCATTAAATATTGTTTAATGTCTTCGAAGGCCTTACGGCATTTCTCTTCCCAAATAAATTTGGCGTCCTTTTTAACTAGTGCCGAGAAAGTCGACACCTAGCCGACGGAGTTTGAGAAAAAGCGTCGAAGATATGCCGACTTCCCTTGAAAGGATCGTAGTTGTTTTAAAGTTTTGGGAGGCGGCATTTCTAAGATAGCTTTAATCTTTTCCGGATCGATTTCAATTCCACGATGTCGGACAACGAATCCTAAGAATTTCCCGAAGGTGACGCCGAAGGCGCATTTTAAGGGATTCATCTTAAGGTTAAATTGTCTTAATCGTTCGAAAACAATTCTCGAATCATACGAGTGGTTTTCCTTTACTTTGCTTTTGATGACCACATCGTCCACGTAGCATTCGATTTGATTGTGGATGAGATCATCAAAAATTCTTGTCATTGCTCTCCGGTAGGTTGCTCCTGCGTTCTTCGATCCGAATGGCATCCTTTGTGAGCAAAATACTCCGATCGGCGTTACGAATGCTGTAAGCTTTTCATCTTACAGAGCCATTTTTATCCGGTTGTATCACGAAGATCCATCCATGAATGAAAATATTTCATGCGTTGAAGCAATGTCGATCATTAATTACGGGATCGGTAGAGGGAATTCATCTTTTGGACATGCCTTATTTAAATCTCCGAAGTCCACACAGATTCGATCGACCATTCTTCTTTCGGCTGGCACCACATTGGTTAGCCAAGTCGGGTATTGTTCTTCACGGACAAATTTAGCGTCTATTAGATTTTTAACTTCGGCTATGACTTGTTGTTCGATTTCTAGACGCATTCTTACGGGACCTTGTCGGCTGGAGCGAAGTAGGATCCACTCCTAGCTTATGAGCTGCGACCTCCGGAGCTAATCACGGCATTTCATCGTAGCTCCAAGCAAAACAATCTTTAAATTCCATTAATAACTTGATTATTTCTTCGGAGTCTTCTTTGTTGAGTAAGGAGCTAACAAAGGTAGGTCTAGGCTCTTCGTTAGTACCTAAGTTAACTTCCGTTAACTCATCTATTGTAGATTTGATTTCTTCTTCGAATTACGGTGGAGCGTCTCCGATTTGTAAATCTTCGAGTTCTTCCGTAGTTTCCATGCGAGTTTTCATTGGACTTGCAAGTGACAACCAAGCAAAATTCGGTATCGTCAGTCGACCCTACTGTGCCGAATCCGAGTCCATGCTTTGAATTGGGTGGACGACCGGAGTTATTCCATAATTTTTCAAAATGTTGTGATTGGCCTTTTGTCCATTGTCGAGGTAAGAAACCACGTTGAATTAAATTTTGAACACGGGGAGAGTACCACTCAAAAGGTAATTCCATTAATTCGATGAAGTGACATCTTCAAATTGTACATTATTTTCAGTTTTGGAGGAAGAAGCACCACGGTAGAATTTGATTGGCCTTGCACCGTAGTTACGTACCTCTTTGACCACCATACCCTCGATCTTATTAGAATGGATCGGGGTTAGGGTCATAGTATGTACGTAGTGGTTAATCTTCTCGTACATCGATTTATATTCTTCGTTCTTTTCATCTTCGAGGGAGATCTTGAATTCCGGCTTCTTTCGACTTATTGTTGCTTGCTTCTTGCTTGATTTCCTTTTCTTCTTCGGAACTATCATTCCAATCAACATTGATGGCTGGTTTCTTACGTCCGATTGTCCTAGTGTCTCTACCACGACCTTGTCCCCGGCCTCGACCTCGGATGCGAGTTGTGGAGAAACCTTCACCATCTCGCCGTAAGGGAGTGGTGAGTGAGCTGTTGGACTAGAACCTCGGGTTCTTCGTTGTCCGAACTTTCTTTGCTTCATTTGTTACGGTATCTCCGGAGAAGATCGTTTTCTTTGGCGGTGCATAATAAGCTGCATCTTCATGGATTCCAATCTCATGTACGGAGAATGGTTGCAAGTCGCCTTTGATGCACTTGTTCCCCTCCATCGTAGTATTTGATGCCTTGGTGCGAGATGATGGTACCATCCTGTTTTCATGTATCCATTGTCGGCCCGGCGAGCATTGAACGACGTTTCGAATCGAATATGTGAAATTTTGCGGTTGTCTTTGCTAAGTCACCGGTCTTCATCGATAGCGTTATTGACCCGAGGGCTCTTTCTCCTTTATGGTTGAATCCTCTTAATAACATTTTGTACGCTCGAGCTCGCGAGCATCAATTTCCAAGTATGCTTAGTGTTCGAAGACTCATTATATTGATTGATGCTCCTGGATCCACCAATACTGCGGAGAGCGTAAACTTCCCGATTGTAGCGAAATGTACAACGGTCGGTTGTGATCCTGCATCCCAAGTAGTAGGTCATTGTCCGTGAAGGTAACGCCTCGCTGTTCCTTTAACGAGCAAACCTCATCTGAGGAATCTCCGGCCATTTGAGCTAAGCAAATTTCTGGATCAAGTAAGGCCTTGATCAGAGCTTCTCTCATCTCTTTTGATAAGATGAGGGCGTCGTAAATGCTCAGTTTGGCCGGTAGTTTCCTAAGATGGGCTAGCACGTTGTAGTCCACTTTGTTTCCATGTGTCTCGACTTCTTCTCGAATGGGTATTTCTTCTGCTGGGGTTGGTTCTTCTTGAACAACCACTTGCTTTCCTTTGTCTTTTGGACCCATTCTTGGAGGTAGAACTTTTCCACTTCTCAAGTTGACTTCTGTAATTTCTTCTGAATCTAGTGTTGAACTTGCCGGTGTCTCCTCTCGAATCGGAATGACAGGCTCTTCCGGATTATCTTCAAAATCTGAAGGCTCTAACTCTATCGTAACTGGAGCTCCTCGAAACTCACAGATAGATCCGTTGCTTGTTGAACTCTCGTAGCCTCTTTGATGGATGTCTTCTTCGTTATTTTGCTCGTCGAGATCGTGTATGATTTGAGAATTGTTGTTGGTATCGAAGTCGACGTCCGGATTGTCGCTAGTTACGTAATCGTTAGAAACAGTCAAAACGTAGCCAACGCCATCACCCTTATCATTATATGATCCCACCGAAGTGAGCAGATAATCATACAAAATCGAGAGGTTCGAGGGATTTCTCCCCCGAATCGGAAACAACTATCCTAGGATAAGCGACCCCTAGTCTAGCCTTAGGAATCTCGGTCCCCTCTTCTTCGTCGATTTTCTTCTTTTCTTCGATCGTCTCTGTCGAGGTGGTTCTTCTATCGCAAGTGATAGTACCGGTTTAACGGGTCTCTAACTACGAATTGAAGCTCGCACCGAAGCGGTTCGGATCTTCGTCTAAAATCTTCTTCGAAGACCTCGTCCGAGGCGATAGTCCATCCATCGTCGATTGCATAGGGATCTATCGGAATGACGGGATCGGTTGAGATAACATTGACGGAACCTCCTTTACGGGGTTCCTTCATGTACTCCTTCGGGATTGTTATATTTCCTTTCCGAAGGTTGTCGTTGAGCCAACTTTTATAGGTAATGCAATCTTACTATCTTGTGCCCAAGCATCCGATGGTAGGGGCAAAAGTTGGGATCACCGTTCTTGTTGACTTCCTCCGGTCTTTTAGGTTCGGCAGTGGAAATGCTGGAGTTTTCATTAGGCTACGGAACATCTTCGATCTTGCTTCATTTTTGAACGGATATTCTCTGCTCAGAAGCTCCCTCAATGTACGTTGCGGACGGGACGGTTGTTCATACTGCGGAGACGACTGATAGCTGGACCGGGGTTGCTGCGGCTGTTCTGGTGGTATTTGCATCGGTTGCTTGCCTTTGTCAACTGTTGCAATGATCCCGGATTTCTTTTCGAAGGTCTTCACCGGCTTCTGCTTGTTCGTCTTGTCGGCAAAACTCAATTGCTTCGCCTCTTCTTGCAAGCTTCCGGCCTTGCTTAACAACTTCTCAAAAGTCTTAATAGTGAACCCTTTGAGGAGAAGTGCTATCGGGCCGTGAATGCTTTTAAGCAAGATGCCGATCGCATCTTGTTCTTGCGGTTGTGGTTCACACTTCATGCTTAAGTTTCTCCATCGAAGTATGTAATCCACCAAAGTTTCATTCGGCCTTTGTTTCTCTACCACTAAATCACCTATAGTGATGTGGTGCGGAGCTCCGGCAAATCGCTTGATGAAGAGGCTCTCTAGCTGCGAGAATGTCTTTACCGAGCCATTGGGTAATTCGCATACCGGTCGAAGGCGATTCTGACGGACTGCTCGACGAAGCTGTCGGAAAAGTAACGCATCGCTCCCGCCGCATTGCAAAGCTGGCACGAAAGTGTGCAACATGCTTGTCGGGGGTTCCCGGTTCCATCGAATGTCTTGAACGAGAGGTGGTACGAAGCCTTTCGGGTATTGGACGGCGTCGAATTCTTACGGGTAAGGTCTGCCGTCCGAATGGATGTCCAGTTCTTCGATTGTGCTAAGGCTTCTCGCACTCTGTCGTTCTACCAAGTTCTTGATATCCTTTTCGGGGATCATACTTTGTGTTGTATCCTTTTTCAGTGGTCATCCCCATTGACGGATGTAATCTCCTTTCCTCCGTCTACGATGTGAATGACCTCGGGGGTGTCTCTCATGTGGTTGTACTTGACTGCGGAGAGTGGCCGGAGCTACGGCCATCTCTTCCATCCTTTTCGCCATTTGAGCGATCGTGTCGTCCTTTTCCTGAAGGCTGTCTTCTCATCGAGTTCCGGCTCCTCTCTTTCGCGGGTTGCGGGAGCACCTTGCGAAGCTGATGAAGCTCGTGTCTCAACCATATTGATTTTTGCATATTCGTCGTCCATGAACTCCGATGAATCGATCTCATCTCCGAACTTTTCTTCTCTTTCTTTTGCTAACCGTCGGATATCGGTTCTCAACTTTTCCATGGCATCTTCTAGCGGAGCTTTCTGTGTGCCTTTGCGGTTGTCATGCGATAGGTTGCCGGGTCCCTTTTTCACGAGTCCCCTTTATCGCGGTAGCACTTTCTTCGGATTCCGGCCTCTGGCGAGACTTTTTTTTCGAGTTCGTTGTTTCAATCTCAGCGCCCGGTGAGTGGGACGCCACACCATCCTTCTAGCGACGGAAGGTCTAGGACCGGACGGTCACGTCGACCAAATCTTTGGAAGGTGGTATCCTCCCTAATCCGTAATCACGAGACTACGACGGGCGGGCTAGCCTTCATTCTCTTGCTTGGCTTTTCCGTCATGACGGCGGGCTCTACTCGGGGCCCAAGACGGGATTTGGCCGGCACCCGCCCTATCCTTCGTAGAATTTCCGATACGGGGCGAGTTTTCCTTCCTTGCTAACTTTTCTACCAAAGTTTGCAGTCGAGCAAACGGCGTAGTTCTAGTTCTTTTCTTGCGGCTATCGTTGTAGTATGCGGGCTGAGGTAATGTGGCAGCAATCTTGCGAACATTCTCCTCATCCTCTGCGGCGGAGAGGGGATGGAACCTGCTTCCTCCCAAAAGTGGTATGTAGTCAGGCAGCGGTGTATATTCTGGTAGCGGTGTATATCTTGGCAGCTCTGGAATTTCCTCAGGAAAGCGATTTCGGCGGCTACGGCTTCTGCGGCAATCCTTCTACTTCGTTTCTTCTTTGGGTCTTTGTCGGTGACGGAATCTTTGAAGCTGGACCCGATTTCGAAAACGAAGGTCTTACGAGAAGATCCGTACCCTCCACGGTAACGGGTTTACCATAGTTACGGATTTCTTTCCCTTTGATTTGGCAAAAGTCGGGGTAGGTGCGAAACAACTAGACCGAGTGGGGGTAGTAAGAACGGTCCTCCTGCGGACGGCGGTACTCCTCCTAGTCGGGACCCTTTGCGGAGGAGGAAACTCTTGGGTCGACCTAAGGTTGAACTCGAGCGGTGGCTCCTCGGCTTCGGATATCTTGTTCGTCGGAGCAAAGAGGAGACGTCGGTGACCTTGACGTTCGTGTTTTCAAATCCTCGTCCAAATCGGATGATCCCATTGTCGGGCGGCTCATCCTTATAGACGGCGAAGTCCGATCCGTTGGTGAAGGAGAAAATCGGTTTCGGGGCTTCCATTTCGTAGGGTAGATTCGGTTGTCGAGTCCGAGTTATGCTTCTTTTCTTTAGGACGAAAAGAAAGGAATTGAAAAGAGTCCGAACTCATTTTTTGTTCATGTATTTATAAGAGGGAATCATTTGTTAAAAGAGTCACTTATTAGAGGGTTTGTTTATTTAGAACGGAATGTTCAAAAGTGTAGAGAAGGTAAGGAATCTGATTCAGAGTTGGAAAGGAAAAGAAAGTCTTAAGCAAGACTTCTCGACTCGAAGGATCATTCCTAAACTAACACCTGATGGGGGTCCACCCCACCTCGAAATGAGGTAAAAGGATCTCGGAACCTCTCTGTTTAGGGGTGTCTAAACAGTGGCTCCTAAATCCGAGAGAATGTTGGCTATATTCATTCAAGATAGAAATGAACTTAGTTTTTCAACGGAAAGAAGGGTAGTTTGATCCACTAGGGACATGGATACACTTCCGATTTTTGAAAGCAGAATTATCTGATTATAATGGAGAGAGGAATTTTCCCCAGCGGAGTCGCCAGAAATCTGTCGTCATATCTTTAGGTTGTGTGTTATTTTGAAGAGGGGTCGCCTAACAGAAATCCGTCGGCAAATTTTTAATTTAATTAAAATAAATAATTTGAAAAGTAGTATTTAATTTTGAAAATAATTTCAAATTTGAAGGTTTTAAGATATGAGACTAAACCGATCTCACAGCCCAAATAGTTTATATAAACGAGCACCGCACCACAAGCCGTGTATCTATCTCTAAGGATAGACACTATTGCTTGACGGTGGGGCTCGATTAAATAAACTAGAAGATTTGTGACATCCGTTTGGTCTGCGAACCAATTTTATAAGCCGACAAAATTCCCTAGCTAATATGAAAAACATTAAACGGGGTTTATATTACACAGGTTCTTCAAAATTCCCTATAAGGGCAAGCCACTATAGTTAATTATATCTTAAGTGACGGGAATCACCTAAGAAAACTCTCGATAATAATCGATAATTCCGCTCTCGGGAATTTCAAAGTTTAAGTTTTCAAGGGATTGAATTTTGGAATTTCAATAGGGAATGGATCAAGTTTGGAACATTTTGTTTTGTGAATCCAAAGGAAGAAAAGTAGGAGAAATCACAGATTCGAAGTGAACTTCGGTAATTTCCCGACTACCCTATTGTGTGGCTTAAATTTAGGAAAATCCTAATGTTTATTTAAATGTTTTGATTTTGTCAATTTTAATTAATTAGGACTTATATTTATATGATAGAATCATACAAATAGCCTCGAAGATGTGAGGGTTTATGTCGTATCAGACGACTACCTCGGAATCCTAAGTCCGGTTAGGGCTTAATTTACATGACCCGATCATGCAAATGCCTAACAAAGGTTGAGGGTTTATGTTGCACTAGGCAAACTACCTCGAAGTCCTATGGCTTTGTTGTTTAGTTCTAGGAAAGTTTTGTCGATGTAGATTCGAAGTTTTCGCGACGACGATGGCCGTGCTGCCCATCATGCTACGAGCTCCTTGTTGTCGCAGAGGTTTAGTTTTTAGAAATTATAAATCAGGGGATGAGAAAAGTGTTTTGGTTTAGAGAAAATCTTAATTTCCAAGTGTTTTTTACGTTTTAATTAAAACAAATCTTAAAGTTGATTATAACGACACCGGTTAAGATCCCACGGTTCCATCCTTCTGGCATCATTATTTTATCGGATTCACTTAGTCCAGATGATTTTGCTAAACTCAACTGAATGAGTTCCACACTTTCATTTAGACCGTGGGAAATCCCGTTAGCAACACGTAGGTTACATCATTCGAGGTATTCCCGATCATCCAACAAGACGTTTTAATTTAGTTGTAATTGTAGTTTTGTTGTTCTGTTTGTGATTAAATTTTGAGTTGTTTTAAATTTTGAAATGTTGTGGCGGTAAATTTTATCTTGCAATGACTTTTAATTTAGTTTTGATTTCAGTTTTAGGGACTATCCTAAAGGTGTGGGTTTTCATGCAACAGTTGTTTTATCATGCAAGAAAAGTAAAGTACATTTGCAAGAAAGTAAATTGCAGGAAAGTAAATTGCAATAAAGTAAATTGCAATAAAGTAAATTGCAATAACATAAAAGCGTACCTGGAGGGTCTTCCCGTCATCCCAAGCTGCACTTAAAACACAATTAGAATATTTAAGCAAGTTCCTAGGTAGAGCTAAGGCAAGGGTTATGGTTTTCTACCAAATTCCTAATCCTATAGCTAGTCATTTCCTATGACGTCTAGGTCTTTGTATTTTTGTTTGAAGACGATTTTCTTCATCGAAGAATAATTAAATTCAATTGTTCTTATAAATGTCCTATCATATTGAGGAAGTGCTTAAGAAGAATCTTAAACATCTTTTCAATATTTCTAGGATTGTTTTAAGTCCAAATGAATTCGATTATATAAATGAATTAATCGTCAGAGAATTCAAGTTTCGTTGTTATCTTACTCGGTGAACTAGGACATTTGAATGTCACTATAAGTGAAAGTAACATTTCATTTAATGTTCTATTTAGGAGTTATGATAACTAAAGCTTTTGAGGGTAAATTAGTATTCAAATGATTTGGTTTAAGTTAAAGAGTTTAAATTTGGAATAGTGTTGAAGTTATTTTAGATTTATTTTGAATTCTTTATGTCTTTGGTGATGTTATATTTAATTTAATTTAATTTAATTTAATTGAGTTTTAATTTAATTTAATTCAATTGAGTTTGATTTGATGTTAAATTAATTTAATTTGATTTGATTTAATTTTAATTTAATTTGATTTAATTTAATTTAATTTGATTTAATTTAATTTAATTTAATTTAATTATTTAATTTAATTTAATTTAATTTAATTATTCAATTTAATTTAATTAATTTAATTTAATTTAATTTAATTTGATTGTTTAATTTAATTTAATTTGATTTAATTTAATTCAATTATTTAATTTAATTTAATTTAATTTTAATTTAATTTAATTTAATTTAATTTAATTTAATTCAATTATTTAATTTAATTTAATTTATTTAATTTAATTTAATTTTAATTTAATTTTAATTTAATTTAATTTAATTTTAATTTAATTTTATTTTTAATTTTAATTGAAATTTTTAAAAGAGTTTAATAATTAAGTCTTTTAATATTTTAAATTTGAGTTATCATTTTAATTAAGAATTGAATATTAATGAGATAATTAATTTAGGGATTTTTAAATTAAAGAATAAATCTCTTCCTAATAATATCCCTATTTTAATAATTCCAATTTTATTATTCTTCCAAATTTAATCCATTATTTAATTAAAGTTTAATCATTTTAAAATTGCTTAATGGGTTTCTACCCTTTAATTATTTAAATTTCAATCATCCAAATCAGATTAGGATCAAATATTTTACTTGTTAATTTTTTATTAAACCTAAAGTTTTAATTAAGGGTTAAAATTTTAATTACCATTTTACCCTTTAAGCTTAATAATTTCATAACTCACTAAATTGAACTCAAATGAACTTGAAATTTTTATGTGACTTTACTCATATGTCAATAAAGACATGAGAGGAGAAAATGTGATTTTTCTGTATTTAATTTATTTATATAATTATTTTTGGTGTAAAATAGAGATTTCCAAGGAAAATTTAATAACATGACCAAGGGAAAGTTTCTGTCCTTAAGAAAATTAGGGGACATTCCTAATGACCAGAGAAGCACTTGGACCAATTTTAGTGATTTTTTGAATTATATTATTTTTATTATAATTATTTTAAGTTTTGGAGTGTTAATTAATTTAAAAATAAAATAAATGTTGAAAAATGAATTTTATATTTTTAAAAAATCTCTCTGATATCAAGGAAACCAGAGAATCAAATTTTGCAATTTTTTAATTTTTCTATAATTTATTATAATTATTTTAGTGAAAATGCTAGAAAATACATTTTTTTTAATTTTAAAATTACCTTAAAGCTTTAAAATTTAATATCTCACCAAATAGACCTAAGAAAAATGTGGGATTTGTTCATATGTGATTAAAATTCAAAATGTGACATTTTGGTGAATTTTATTATTTTTGTGACTTTTATTATTTTTTAATTATTAAAAATATTAAAATATTATTAAAAATCAACTTTTTTAGAAAATTGAAATTTTAATTTTCTTAGGTTCCCCTGATATTAAAAATCAACTTTTTTAGAAAATTGAAATTTGGTGAATTTTTGAAAGGTATTTTGAAAGTTATGAATTTTTTAAGTTTAAAATGACTAAGTGGCTTAATCAACCCAATTAGTGGGGCTAACCAAGTCCAATTGACCTCAAATTTTTATGGTGGGTTCCTCTGATCCTAAAGGTCAGTGGAGAATTGATTTCAAGTCAATTTGATGCATGGTTAACTTTAATTAATTAAAGACCTATTTTGGGTTTTTAAGCCGATTAGGGTTGTTTTAAATGAACTAAGTCAAAACCTATTTTTCCTAAGGTTCTCTGGTCATAAGAAACATCACCAAATTTTCCTAGAATTTATTTCACAACATGCTATTTATTGGAATTAAAATACTCAAAACAGTAACTCTGAATTTGAAAAATCAATAACTTTTCATAGGGATGGCCTCTAACTTTGGAAAATTCGGGGAATGTTTCCAAATTCGGAGGCTTCAAAAGCCACTATGGTCTCATGCCATGGTGAATTGTATGCATGCATGGAGAATTAAAATAATGCAGAGAGTAAATAAATTATAAAAAATAAAATACTTGATGAAATTAAATGATTTCTTTTCCACATTATTCTCCTCCGTTCACCTGAGCGAGAGGGTATTTTTATTTTATTTTTCCGATTTTTCTACACGGAGATATGAATTTTTGAAGTTTAGGGAATTAAATAAATAGAAAAATATCCTAATTTTCTATTTATCCACGCGGCGCCGCGTCAACCTCGGCGACTCCGAACGCACACGCGTCGCGCTCCCATTCGACGCCGCCACACGAGTCGGCATCCCGGGCCCCGCGGTTCTCGTACGCGTCTCCCGGTCCGACGCCATCCGAGCCGTTCGCCCGCGCGTTTATTGAATGGACGGCATCCGTTCATCGTCCCCGAGCGTCCTCACCCGAGAGCCGTCCACACTAAATCCCTAAGATCTCACTCGATACTAAATGGATTTTCATGTTCTTATGCTCTATGGATTCGTCTTGAAGAGACGAACACATCTATACGGTTAACATGCATTGAAATTAAGGCATTTGAAATGGAGAATCTCCAGAAGCTCGGGATAAAGAATTAGCTCATACCTTTGCTCGGAGAAGTGTGGCTTCAATCCGAGAGTTGTTGCACCTTCGATTGGATCCTAGCAAGCTCCGGATGAAGTCTCCGAGTGCAGTGAGTGTACGGATGTGATTTCGACCAAGCCCGATCACAAAGCTTGGAGGCTGGAGCAAGCTGGGTGGCTCGGAGATGGGGCTTTTGCGGGTGGACACCTTCCCTTAGTACGAGTGAAGGTGTAGAACCAATCAATTTGGGAATTGGCTCACTGTGGAGAAGTGTCCTAGTTTTGGGTGGAATTTCGACTGCGAAATTGAGCTCGCGAGAGGAGAAATGGCGAGGGGATCTCACTTGGGGATCAAGTGCTCTGTGTATGGGGAGGAGTACGGAATAATTTTGGCGAGTTTTGGCAAGGTTTGTGCTTAGCTCTTCTCATGGCCGAGAGGGGTGGAGTTTAAATAGGAGAGGGTGGAGGGCCTCCCGGGGAGAGTTAGGGCTTGGGATCGAGTTTGCTCTTGGCAAGAGAAGAACAGCTACTAATGGCCAGCTGGGGATGGGGCGGCTCGGCGAGTGAGAATTTCAAAGTTGGCTCACATGTGAGCTCTCGGCCATGGTGTTTTCCGGCGGCTCGGTGGCCGGCCGGCCGAGCATGGGTCACCCTCGAGGTCGGGTGGGTCGGGGCGGGGCTTGGTGCAAGCAATTGGCCATTGCCATGTGTAAAGGCTTTGATTCAAAGTAGAATGGGGCATGGCTAGTTTTGAGTCTAAATGGGTCAATCCACCCATTTGGGCTTGGTGCACCCTTCAAGGTGGCTTTGGATGCTGTGGGGGATCAAAGGGATCAGCTTGTTTGGCATGGAGAAGTCTCCATCCAAATATATTTGGATTAAATTTAAGTTTAGGTGAAACATGATTAAGGCTAATGAGCTTTAGGGATTAAGGAAACCCCCCCTCTTCTTACCCAATATGGCATGGTGGAGTGTCCAAAGCTCTCATGGCTCACATGTGGCTCATGCATGGCTTCATGGCTCACCTTTGGCTTGGCAAAAAGTTTGGTCGATTTCATAAAAAAGGATTTTAAGGATTTTGGATAATTTGGTGGAAATTTGGATGAAGCTTGATTTGGAATAATTTGATGGTGAATTTAGGACTTAGGTAATGGATTTAATTAAGTGGATGACAAATGGAGATGTCATGTGGGCTTTAGGGTAGATTTTGGGCCTTTGAATGTGGTGAAGTGGGCTTTTAGGAAAGTTTAAGGGAAATGGGCTTTTGATTTTAGGATGGGCATTTGGATAAAAATTTTGTGAAGAACATTGTCAAATAAATGTCATAATTGGTTTAGGGATGTTCTATGAAGGGCTTGGAATCAATTTGGTGTGATTTGGAGTTGAATTGGTTTGAATTTGGATTTATTTGGTAAGTGGGCCTATGTAGGTCCATGTGGGCCAAGTTGAGGCTAATGTTGGGCTAGGGTTGAAATTGATATAAAATCAATGTTGAGAAATGTTTATGGGAGTGTTTCAAAGAGGTTTTGACTTTGGTTGGGCTTTGATTTTGGGGTTTGGGCTCATTTGGGTTAGGTTTAGGTCATGGGTCCAAATTGGGCTTTAAGGCCAAAAGTGAGATTGGATCCAAATGTCAATCAAATTGGGCTTGAATTTGATCTAGATTGGTATTGGTGATGTTGAATTGAAGTTTAGAATTAAATTGGACCAAAATTGGGGTCAATTGGGTAGGTTTGGCTTGACATTGGGTGCACTTAGGGTTAAAATGGGTCAAATTGGGGGTTTTGACAAAAGTAGGGTAAATTGACAAAATTGGCCCGTGGTGTAGTTGGACAAAATGAAATTGGGAATATTTGGGATTTTCTGGAATTTTCTGGGAATTTTCTGAATTTTTGGATTTTTTGGCGAGAGGGTATTTTGGGTATTTGGATGGTATTGGGAGGTTTTCTTGGAATTTTTGGTATTTTTGGGTATGAATGATCAATTTAAGTGATGTGGAAATGTTTGGGATTGATTTTGGAGAATTTTGGGTAATTTGGAAATTTTTGAGAAATTTGAGTAATTTTAAGGGTTTTGAGTAGGTTTAGTAGGTGTAGGGTCCCGGGGGTCAAAAATTGAAAATTTGGGAAATTGAAGATTGGGTGAATTTGGGTGGAAAGAAGTCATTTTGGTTGAGCCATGAAGTCACATCAAGCCCACATGAGCCATGAAGGGACTCACTTGAGGCATTCACTATGTTGTTCCTAACCCTCTTGCTGAGGGCTTAGGGGTTAAGGACCATCCATGTGGATCACCTACATGAGTCGGGAGGTCGAGTTAGGTATGGGCGTGGTTTTAGGAGGTATGTGGAAGTGTAGTGTGTAGGTGTAGTGTATAAGTGTGGTGTGTGTAAGTCGGCCCCTTCACTGGACCAGTGCCACCCGGGCGGTCCTAAGGCCGAAGAGTCCCATAGGAACTCATCCTTTAAACTTCCACATTTGATTTTAACCCTATAGGTCATTAGGGGTCTACGGTCAAGTTTGTGGAGTTTGCGGGGAGTTAAGAAGTGGTTTGAATTTCTAAAAGGTGGGTCCCAATTCTAGTCCTCTAAGATAGTCAAAGGAAAAGCCTAAGGCTAGATCCTAAGTACTAAAGAGAAGAAGAGAAGACCTCATCAAAAATGAGGTCAACAGTGGGCTTTAGGGTAGATTTTGGGCTTTTTGAAATGGTTTTAGATGGGCTTTTAAAATGGTTTAAGGAAAGTGGGCTTTTGAATTTTAAAATGGATTTTGGGATGAAATTTTGGTAAAGGCTTGGGCCAAATAATTGTTGAGTTTAGCTCATGGATGTGTCATGAGTGACTTGAAGCAAATTGGGGGTGATTTGGGTTTGAATTGGGTTGAATTTGGGTTCTTTTTGGTGAATGGGCCAATATAGGTCCAAGTGGGCCAAGTTGGGCCAATGTTGGGCTAGGGTTGAAATTGATGTAAAATTAATGTTGAGAAATGTTTATGGGAGTGTTTCAAAGAGGTTTTGACTTTGATTGGGCTTTGATTTTGGGGTTTGGGCTCATTTGGGTTAGGTTTGGGTTTAGGTCAAAATTGGGCCTTTTAGCTTTGGGTTGAATATGAGTGGGGTTTGGGTCTATATTTTGGGCAAATCATGTTAGTGTTTTTCTTGTGGGGATGCTAAGGAAGATTTAGAAAAGATTTGGGGTAAATTGGAGTTGAATTGGATGAGTTTGGGTTAGGTTTGGGTCATGGGTCCAAATTGGGCTTTAAGGCCAAAAGTGAAATTGGATCCAAATGTCAATCAAATTGAACTTGGATTTGGTCTAAATTGGTGTTGGGAATGTTGAATTGAAGTTTAGAATTGAATTGGACCAGAATTTGGGTCAATTGGATAGGTTTGGTTTGACATTGGGTTCACTTTGGGTTAAAATGGGTCAAATTGGGGGTTTTGACAAAAGTAGGGTAAATTGACAAAATTGGCTTATGGTGTAGTTGGACAAAATGAAATTGGGAATATGTGGGATTTTTTGGAATTTTCTGGGAATTTTCTGAATTTTTGGATTTTTGGGTCAAGGGGGGTATTTTGGGTATTTGGAGGGTATTGGGAGGTTTTCTTGGAATTTTTGATATTTTTGGGTATGGATGGTCAACTTGAGTGATGTGGAAATGTTTGGAATTGATTTTGGGGGATTTTGGGTGATTTGGAAATTTTTTGAGAAATTTAGGTAGTTTCAAGGGTTTTGGGTAGGTTAAGCGGGTGTTGGGTCCCGGGGGTCAAAAATTGAAAATTTGGAAAATTGAAGGTTGGGTGAATTTGAGTGGAATGAAATCATTTTGGTTGAGCCATGAAGTCATATCAAGCCCACATGAGCCATGAAGGGACTCATTTGAGGCATTCACTATGTTGTTCCTAACCCTCTTAGCCAAAGGCTTAGGGGTTAAGGACCATCCATGTGAATCACCTACATGAGTCGGGAGGTCGAGTTAGGTATGGGTGTGGTTTTAGGAGGTATGTGAAAGTGTAGTGTATGAGTGTAGTGTGTGTGTAAGTCGGCCCTTCACCGGACCGAGGCCACCGTGGGCGGTCCTAAGGCCGAAGAGTCCATAGGAACTCATCCTTTAAACTTCCACATTTGATTTCAACCCTCTAGGTGATTAGGGGTCTACGGTCAAGTTTATGGAGTTTGCGGGGAGTTAAGAAGTGGTTTGAAATTCTTGAGGGTGGGTCCCAATTCTAGTCTTCTAAGATAGTCAAAGGAAAAGCCTAAGGCTAGATCCTAAGTACTAAAGAGAAGAAGAGAAGACCTCATCAAAAATGAGGTCAACAGGGAAACTCTGCCAAATTGTTCCCAAAGCTTCTCTAAGAACTCTTAAGCTCAATCCAATCATTTCCAATTGAGGCCTCACCTCTTGGACAAAGGTATCAAATTTTTTCTCCTCCAACCTAGCATGTTTTAATTTTCTGTAATTATTCAGATATTTTAAGTATATCATCACCATATAGATGTGTGTTACTCAATTAGACGATCATTTAAAAAAAATTCATTCAATTTCGTTGAGAATCGAGGGAGATATCAAGGTTTGAAGTTGGACGGTTTTGAGTGAATAGAACTAGGGGAGAGAAGCAGCAGCCGTCCGATCAGGCGTGTATCCAACGAACGGTGCTGATGGAGTTGGACGGTAGCTGCATCCATGAACAGAACCGCACCAGCAAATAAGGGAGCGACACGTGGCGATTGAGCGGGAAAATGAAATATTTTATTTATTTTTGACCCTAAACTTCAAAAATGCATAACTTTGTGTAGAAAAATCATAAAAATAAAATAAAAATACTCTCTTGCTCAGTGAACAGAGGAGAATAACGTGAAAAAGAAATCAAGTAATTTCATTGAGTATTTTATTTTTAATGATTTATTTACTGTCTGCATTATTTTAATTCTCCATTTGCATAGGTAATTCACCATGGCATGAGACCATAGGGCTTTTGAAGCCTCTGAATTTGGGAACATTCCCTGAATTTTCTAAGGTCAGAGGCCATCCCTATAAGAAGTTATTGATTTTTCAATTGCATGTTACTGTTTTGAGTATTTTAATTCCAATAATTAGCATGTTGAGAAATAAATTCTAGGAAAATTTGGTGATATTTCTTATGACTAGAGGAACCAAGAAAAAATAGGATTTGAGTTAATTCACATGGAACAACCCTAATTGGCCTAAACACCCAAAATTGAACTTTAATTAATTAGGGTTAACTACACATCAAATTAACTTGAAAACAATTCTCCACTTATCTTTAGGATTAGAGGAACATCACATAAAAAATTGAAGTCAATTGGACTTGATTAACCCCACCAAATGGGTTGATTAATCCTCTTAAGCAAAATGGATAAAATTAAACTTTAAAAATTCATAGCTCACAAAATAATTTTCAAAAATTCACAAAAAATGGTTTTGGAGCTTCTCTGATATCAGAGAAACTTAGGAAAATTAAAATTGTAATTTTCTAAAAAAGTTGATTTTTATCATTATTTTAATATTTTTAATAATTAAAAAATAATAAAAATCATAAAAATATTAAAAAACACGAAAAATGTCACATTTTGAATTCTAATCACTTAAGAACAAACCAAATATTTTTTTAAGTCCCTAGGATAAGATATTGAATTTTAAAGACTTAATGTAATTTTTAATATTAAAAAATGTATTTTCCAACCTTTTCACTAAAATAATTCTAGTAAATAAAAAAAAAATTAGAAAAATATAAAATTTGTTTCTCTGGACTCCTTGAGGTTAGAGAGATTTAAGAAAAATATAAAATCCATTTTTCAACTTTAATTTTATTTTAAAATTAATTAATACTCCAAAACTCAAGATAATTCTAATAAATAAAATATAATTCAAAAAATCACCAAAATTGGTCCAAATGGTCCTCTGATCATTAGGAACATCCCATAATTTTCTTAAGGACAGAAACATTTCTTTGGTCATGTTATTGAATTTTCCTTGAAAACCCCTATTTCCATTAAAAATAATTACATAAATAAATTAAATACAGAAAAATCACATTTTCTCCCCTAATATCTTAATTGACATGTGAGTGAGGTTACATAAAAATTTCAAGTTTATTTGAGCTTAATTTAGTGAGTTATAGAATTATTAAGCTTGAAGGGCAAAAGAGTAATTAAAAATTTCAACCCTTAATTAAAATTTTAGGATTAATCAAAAAGGGGAGGGTAAAATATTTGATTTTAAACTGATTTTGGATGATTGAAACTTAAATGATTGAGGGCAGAAACCTACTAACCATTTCAAATATAATTAAAATAAAACTTTACTTAATTAATTAATTGAAAATTTGGAAGAATAATAGAAATTGGAATTATTAAAGTAGGGATATTATTAAGAGGATATTTATTCTTTAATTTAAAAATCCCTAAATAAATCACTTCAATAATACTTAATTCTTACTTAAAAAAATTAAAATAATAATCCAAATTAAAATTAAACTAAAATTAAATTAAATTAAATTAAATTAAAATTAAATTAAATTAAAATTAAAATTAAAATTAAATTAAAATTAAATGAAATTTAAATTAAATTTAAATTTAAATTAAATTAAATTAAATTAAATTAAAATCAAAATTAAATTAAAATTAAATTAAATTAAAATTAAATTAAATTAAATTAAATTAAAATTAAATTAAATTAAAATTGAATTAAAATTAAATTAAATTAAATTAAATTAAATTAAATTTAAATTAAATTAAATTAAATTAAATTAAATTAAATTAAAATTAAATTAAATTGAATTAAAATTATATTGAATTAAATTAAATTAAAATCATTTAACAACAAACCTAAATGAAATCATTAAGAATTAAATCTAAAATAACTTGAACACTATTCCAAACTTAAACTAATTTTTTATAATTAAGTCAAAATTAAAATTAAATCATTAAGTTTAAATCATTAAAATACTTAGAAGTTGATTTACCCTTTTAAAATTCTTATTATTATAACTCTTAAATGAGGTATCAAGTGAAGTGTTACTTCACTTATAGGATATTCAAATGTCCTAGTTCACCGAGCAAGAGAACAAAACTTAAACTCCTGGATGATTAATTCACTTGTATAATTAAATTCTCTTGGACTTAAAACAATCCTAGAGGTATTGAAAAGATGTTTAAGACTCGTCTTAAGCACTTCCTCAATATGATGGGATGTTTATAAGAACAATTGAACTTAATTGTTCTTTGGTGAAGAAAATCATCCTTAAACAAAAACACAAGAACCTAGACATCATAGGAGATGACTAGCTATAGGATTAGGACTTTGGTAGACAACCAAAACCTTTCCCTTAGCTTTACCTAGGTGCTTGTTGAAACATTTAAATGTCTTAACATGTGTTTTAAGTGCAGCTTGGGATGACGGGAAGATCCCCAGGTACGCTTTTATTTTATTGAATTTTACTTTATTGTAATTTACTTACATGCACTGTACTTTACTTTTCTTGCATGATAAACAACTGTTGCATGAAAACCAAAACCTTTAGGATAGTCCCTGAACTGAAACCAAAACTAAATTAAAAGTCATTACAAGATAAAAATCACCGCCACAACATTTCAAAATATAAAACAACTCAAGATTTAATCACAAACGAACAACAAAACTACAACTTTAACTAAATTAAAACGTCTCGTTGAATGATCGGGAATACCTCGGATGATGTAACCCACGTGTTGCTAACGGGATTTCCCACGGTCTAAATGAAAGTGTGGAACTCATTCGATTGAGTTTAGCAAATTCATCCAGACTAAGTGAATTCAATGAAAATAACGGTGTCGGGATGATGGAACCGTGGGATCTTAATCGGTTCTGTTTAAACAACTTTAAGATTTGTTTTAATTAAAATATTAAAAACACTTGGATTTTATGATTTTCTCTAAACCAAAACACTTCTCTCATCTCCTGATTTATGACTTATAAAACTAAACCTCTGCAACAACAAGGAGCTTGGAGCATAGTGGGCAGCACGGTCATCGTCATCCGCAAAACCTGAGTCTACTTCAGCAAAACCTTTCCTAGTTTTAAACAACCAAGCCATATGATTTCGAGGTAGTTTTCTTAGTGCAACATAAATCCTCAACCCTTTTGTTAGGCATTTGCATAATCATATTATGTAAATTAAGCCCTAACCGGTCTTAGGATTCCGAGGTAGTTTTTGGTACAACATAAACCCTCACATCTTCGAGGCTGTTTGTATGATCATGTCTTATGAATATAAGTCCTAAATAATTAAAATTGACAGGATCAAAATACTAAATAATTCTTCCTAAATTGAAGCCAATCAATAGGATAGTCGGGAAGTTGCCAAGATTCCTCTTGGATCCTCAACTTCTCATACTTCTCTTCCTTTAGATTCCAAAACAAACGGTTCCAAATTTGATCCATTCCCAATTGAAAATTCCAAAATCCGATCCTTTGAAAACCTTAAAATTTGAAATTCTTGAGAGTAAAACCATTGATCATTATCGAGAGTTTTCTTAAGCGATTCTCGTCACTTAGGATGTAATTAACTATATGGGCTTGCCCTTATGAGGAACTTTAAGAACCCAGGTAATATAAACCCTGCTTAATTTCTTTATATTAAGCAGGGGAACTTGTCGGCTTATAAAATTGGTTTACAGACCGAACTGATGTCACAAATCTTTTAGTTTATTTAATCGAACCCCCACCATCAAGCAGTGTGTCTATCCTTAAGGATATATACACGGTTTGTGGTGTGGTGCTCGTTTATATAAACTATTTGGGATGTGAGATCAGTTTGATTTCATATCTTAAAATTTTCAAACTTAAAATTACTTTCAAAAATCAAATACTACTTTTCAAATTATTTAAATTAAATTGAAAAATTCGCCGACAACTTCTGTAGGCGACCCCCCTTTTCAAAATACACAACCTAAAAATATGTCGACAACCAGTTGAATTAGAACATAAAGCTTATTGGGAAATTAAAGAATTTAATTACATTCTGAAAGAAGCTGGTGAGAAGAGATTATTGCAATTGAATGAATTAGATGAATTAAGAAATGAATCTTATCATAATGATAGAATTTATAAAGAAAAAATGAAATTATGGCATGATCGGAAGATTAACCTGAAGAATTTTGAGCCAGGACAAGAAGTTTTACTTTATAATACAAGATTGAAATTATTTTCTGGGAAATTGAAATCTCGATTGTTAAGGCCTTTCAGTATAACTCAAACATTTTCATACGAAACTATAAAAATTGAGGATCCAAAAACTGGGCATAGATTTAAAGTAAACGGACACAGATTAAAACCTTATTTTGAAAGGAGAAGACCAAATTTTAAATACTTAATTAGACTAATTAGACATCGGAGATGGCTTAAAAGATCAAAATTGCAAATGAATGTCGGAAGCCCAATTTTTGAACTGGCACCGAACGACGCTGTCACCAGCGCCAGACCGCACCACAAGACAGAAAGTTTAGCCATAAGAGCAGAATAATGCACTGAACGGCGCTGCCACTAGCGCCGAACAACGCTAGACCAGAAAAAAGGCCTAAAACTCCAAATTTTGCGATTTAACCCTAGGACCCGCTATTTTTGCCCAAACCATTGTCTTCTACCTCCAGCTAAGGCCAATTTTTGCACCAAGGGCTCACTAACATTTGGATTTGAATTGATTTTGTGACTGGAAAATTCAGATTTCATCTTCTCTTTGTAAGAGCAACACTTTAACCATTAGAATTTTTTGATTTTGACCGTGGAAATCTCCTGCATTAGGAAGATTTGAAATTTTGAAGTTTTTAGTGAAACTTTGGAGATTTTTCATGGATTTTGAGTTCTCATCTTTTTAAATTTACCTTAGAGTCCATTACATTACAATTTTAAAATTAAATTAAATAAATTTGGTATTTTTAGACAAATGGCTCTAAGAATTTCAAAGGGGAAGAGAAAAATTGAGTTTGATGAAAGAAAATTTGTGAATTTGAAGGCTTATTTAAGCTTTAGTATGCTTCTTAGCAATAAGAAATTTATTTAAGAGAAAGCCTTTGAAAATCCTGGAGGTATGCTTGAAGAACTTATTACAAATCGTAGATGGGAGATTTTCTATTATTTCACTGCTGAAGTGATGCTGAGAATTGTTAAATAATTTTATGCAAATATGTATTATTCTAAGAGTGAATACATACTGGTTAGAGGACAAATGGTTGAATTTACCCCTGCTCGCATTAATGCATTTTATCAGTTAAGAGCACATTTTTCTTGTGAATATAAAAATTTTCTTATTACGAATGAAGCATTGGATATGATTGTGTACTTTTTGACTGACGAAAAAGGGGAATGGAAAGTTAAACAAAGACTAAAAGTTAACTTCCCCCTTTCTACTTTGAATCCTGTATTGAAAGCCTGAACTATTTCATTTCTGCAAGACTTTTACCTACCAACCATTACAGAGAGATTAGTTTAGATAGAGCAGTTCTGAATTACTGTATTAAGAATATGAAGAATATAAATATAGGGGCTATTATTCATAAAAGTATTTTGACAAGCTCAAAAGGAGAGACTACAAATTGACTAGGAAACCCCAACATGATTCATGCCTTGTTTATTCAGTCAGGTGTAGCAATTGAAGATAATGCTGAGGTAGTCCATCCTCTGAAGCCCGTTACTACACTAAATTTGAAAACTTATGAAGCCCATGTAGGATGGAAGTGGAGTAAGAAAGCTGATGAGCCTTCTTCTAGTCATGAGAGACCATCAACATCTAGAGAGCATACTATGCATGATGTTATGGATCAGTTGGAAAGGTTGAACACCAGAGTAGAGGGACTAGAAGTAAGGAACAAGATAAATGATGATTATCAAGTGCGTAGGAGAGAATACGAGATACCTCATCATGACGCACATATGAGATTTTTCAGGGCAGACACTAGTGTTGTATTTCCTACTTACCTGAGTATACACCAAACCAGCCTGAAGAACCTGATGATGGTGGAGCTCCTCCAGATGAATATTGGTAGTTTTACAATTTTATTTTCATTTTATTTTGAATTTGTGGTTTTTATATGTGATATACCTGAGACTCCTTCTAATTAGTATTTGTGATGTCATATGTGTTTGGTTGTACTTGTAGCAGACTTTATGTTGATTTGTGATGTATGTGATGTGATAGTAGAGTTTTCATGTGTTTAGTTAGTTTAATCTGTGATAGTAACAGTTGGATGTTATTGTTATGTGCACTGTTTATGTTGTATGTTTTTAAACTTCTCCCTTATCAACTTCTAACCCATAATTTTGTATAGAAATATTTTAAATTGTTTCAGGCCTATTGTTCTACTTTATGAAGAAAACCTGCTTAAATTCAAAGGTATGAAAAGCCCAACATATTGAGGTATGAGTTCTATGTTTAAATCTTTTCTTTCTTCCCATGTTAATTGTATTGATATTCAAAAATCTAAGTTTGAAGGAGGGAAAGAATTAACTATTAATTATGCTCATTTAAAAGTATTTGAAAATTATTAGCATGATTTCCTATAATAGAGCTCAATTTTAGATAACTGTATTTTGATTTTATTTAAGTATTTTGTAAAGTTGAATGAAAGTATTTGTTAATGAAAAGTAATTTTGTATGTTAAGATATTTGGTATAAGAGAATTTGACTATAGTCAACTATTCAAAGTAAGAAAAACTATATGTTTGAAATATTGAGAATCTTAAAACCTTATGTGATAGGGAAGACATGAGACTCTATGAAGAATCATTAATAAGCTAAAGAAATGCCTATAAGGTAAAGGGATGTGGTAAGTTTCAAATTTAGGGTGGGAAGGGTGAACTTCAAAATTATTAAAGGTTATCCAGATATAGTAATTCTCACTTCAAAGAAAAGAAAAGAAAACAAAAGAAAAGAAAAGCAAAAGAAAATAAAAGAAAAAAAGCGAGGAGAAGCTTGAGGAAATGCCTAATAAAAAATTGGCTTCATTTGGACCTACCTAAAAGGAAAAACTTAATTACTTTCCTGAACCTATATGTGTGGATTAGAATCTTTACTAATAGTGTTCTCATAAATTTCTTTTCATGTAATCCTTTTAAGTGCCTTGATAGGACAATCTACAGTCATTTTTGAAATAAATAGAAGGCTAAAGCTCTTAGACTTGATTACAAGATAGTCTTACACCTGTAGAATTTACTTGAACTATTCAAAGATCTTTCTGAAAATCTTACTATAATACTTATCTAAATCAAAATTATGGTTTTCTAAAAAGAAATTTCATTGCAGTGGATCATTATTTTATGTATGAACTAAAATTACTTGAGGACAAGTAATAGTTAACTTTGGGGGATCTTGATCCACTGAAAATTTGATAGCTTTTTACTATTCATTTCATTCCTATTTTTGATGATATTGCACTTTAAAGAAATGTATTTTACATGATTTCATGCACGTACAATGATTTTAGGCCTTTGGAGCAAAAGGAAGTGAAAAGGAGCAAATTTAGAGAAAAATGGGACAAAAGTGCATTTTATTGAACTAGCGTCGAACGGCACTGTCGCCAGCGTCGGACAGCGAAAATTTACAGAGATTTGCTACCGTATTGGTAGAATAATGTGCCGAATGGCACCCTATCCAGCGCCGGACCACGCCCTATCCTGATTTCAAGCTAGATTCAATGTATTTGGACGGATTTTGGAGGGTTTCTTGAGGAAACTCTTGGGAAATCAGTTGTGGCTGAATTTAAACTCCTTTGGATCTAAGTTTGAAAGGTGAGGAGAGTTTTTAGAAGATTTTAGAGTTTAGAGAGAGTTTTTCCATTTTGTATAGGAGATCTAGGTTTTGTGTTTTCTCTTCTAACGAGTGTAAGAGGAAAAGGAATGTGAGAGATTCCTTTTTCCTTATCTAAAGAGAGAATTGTGTGTTGTTGTGAAGAAAGAAGAGGAGTCAAAAGAATTCCTTGAGATTCGCTTGGGGAAGAGTTTGAGATAAGTTGTCTTTACTTTACTCTGTTTGTATGTCGTTCGTTTTATGAATAAAATCCATGTTCTGTCATCTTTTCCTCATGAGACTTGAGTAGATTTCTTTGTCTTTCTCCTTTTCATGTGATATGTTGATGTAGTGATATGAAAATGATGTACCAATTTGTTATGGATAATTTGTAATGACCTTTTCACTTCAAACTTCATTTACTTTTTAATCTGGCCAATTAAATTGGTAAAACTTGTTGGGAAATATATGTTCCGAAAGGATTATGAGTTCCACAACAAAAGTGAAGGTCAAATTCAATGTCCATGAATGAAAGACGTAGTTCATGGTGACCGAGTGCAAATAAATAGGGAAATATACTTTAATGGGCGTATAATTGGAGATTTCAGAGTGACTGACTGAAATCCTCAATTTGGTCCTAATGTTTGGAAACTGAAGCGAGAGTTAGCCTTAGGCAAAGGGAAATGGGAGCTCTAGAGTGATAGCCAGTATCCTCCTAGCCTAACCACAGATTTGGGGACTAAACTTAGTGTTAGCCAATGTTCTTTATATGCTGAAATATGGGTAAAGAATAAGAATGCTCCTATTTGGCACAATACATTTGCATCACTAATCTATGTCACACTAATCGACACATTAAGATTGGAAAGGAGGAAGACATCTTTCTTACAACTGTACTTTGTTAAAAATTTAGTATTGTGTTAGTTTAACTTGCTAGAGTCTAGAACATACTTTGCTAGAAATAGTAACTAAAACTGTTTGTCTTTATTTTAAGAAGTGGACTTACTTGCAATTTTACTATGATTCAATAAGTGATTTCTGTGCTTGTCGGCATATTTTTAGGTTATGTTATATTTTGAAAAAGGGGTCGCCTATAGAAATTGTCGGTGAATTTTAAATTTTAAATTTAATTGAAATATATATATATAATTTAGAAAGTAGCATTTGATTTTGAAAATAATTTTTATGTTTGAAAATTTTAAGATATGAAATCAAACCGATCTCATATCCCGAATAGTTTATATAAACGAGCACCGCACCACAAACCCTGTATCTATCCTGATGAATAGACACACTGCTTGATGATGGGGCTCGATTAAATAAACTAGAAGATTTGTGACATCCGTTCGGTCTGTGAACCAATTTTATAAGCCGACAAGTTCCCCTGCTTAATATAAAGAAATTAAGCAGGGTTTATATTTCTTGGGTTCTTAAAGTTCCCTATAAGGGCAAGCCCCTATAGTTAATTACATCTTAAATGTCGGGAATCATTTAAGAAAACTCTCGATAATGATCAGTGGTTTTACTCTCAAGAATTTCAAAGTTTAAGGTTTTCAAAGGATTGGATTTTAGAATTTCAAAAGGGATTAGCTCAAATTTAGAACAATTAATTTTAGGAGTCCAAAGGAAGAGAAGTAGGAGAAGCTGAGGATCCAAGAAGAATCTTGGCAACTTCCCATACTATCCTATTGTTTGGCTTCAATTTAGGAGTTTATTTGATGTTATAATCCTGCCAATTTTAATTAATTAGGACTTATATTACTATGACATAATCATACAAATAGCTTGGAAGATGTGAGGGTTTATTTTGTACCAAATGACTACCTCAGAATTCTAAGACTGGTTAGGGCTTAATTTACATAATATGATTATGCAAATGCCTAACGAAGAGTTGAGGATTTATGTTTGCACTAGGCAAACTACCTCAAAATCCTATGGTTTAGTTGTTTAATTCTAAGAATAGTTTTGTTGATGTCGATCCAAGTTTTGCTGACGACGATGGTCGTGCTGCCCACTATGCTCTGAGCATCTTGTCGTTGTAGCGGTTTAGTTGTAGAAGGTGAAAATCAGGAGATAAGAGAAGTGTTTTGGTTTAGAAAAATTTTAAAATCCAAATGTCTTTAATGTTTTATTAGGGGAATCTTAAAGTTAATTATAACAACACTGGTTAAGATCCCACGGTTCAATCATTCTGGCTCCGTTATTTTTATCGGATTCACTTAGTCCAGATAAATTTGCTAAACTCAACTGAATGAGTTCTACACTTTTATTTAGACCATGGGAAATCCTGTTAGCAACATGTAGGTTACATCATCCGAGGTATTCCTGATCATCCAACAAGACGTTTTAATTTAGTTGTAATTGTAGTTTTGTTGTTCTGTTTGTGATTAAATTTTGAGTTGTTTTATATTTTGAAATGTTGTGGCGGTGAATTTTATCTTGTTGTGACTTTTAATTTAGTTTTGGGTTTCAATTTTGTGGCTATCCTAAAGGTTTCAGTTTTCATGCAACAATCTTGTTTAACATGCTAGAAAGGTAAAACGCAGTACATGTAAGTAACGTGCAATAACATAAAAGCGTACCTGGAGGGTCTTCCCGTCATTCCAAGCTGCACTTAAAACACATGTTAAAGCATTTAATTATTTATAGCAAGTACATAGGTAAAGTTAAGGTAAGGTTTTGGTTGTCTACCAAAGTCCTAATCCTATAGCTAGTCAATTCCTATGACGTCTAGGTTCTTTTGTTTTATGGATGATTTTCTTCATCAAAGAACAATTAAGTTCAGTTGTTCTTCTTAAAACACCTCATTGTATTGAGGAAGTGTTTAGAACAGGTTCTAAACATCTTTTCAATACTTCTGAGATTATTTTGAGTCTAAATGAACTTTTATTGTAGAGATGAATCAATCATCCAAAAATTTAGTTTAGTTTACTTCTTGCTCAGTGAATTAGGATGTTTGATTATCCTATAAGTAAAATGACATCTCACTTAATGATCAATTTAAGAGTTATAATAATGAATACCTTTAGGGGGCAAATCAGTTTGTTAAAGAATTTAATGTTTTAAAATTAGAACTGATGATTTAAAGTGATTTAATATAGTTATGAAATTTTAATAATTTTAAGTTTGGAATAGTGTTCAAATTATTTTAAATTTAGTTTAAATCTTTAAATCTTTTTTTATTATCTTAATGTTTCAGATTAATTTTGATGTTTTAAATTTACTTAGAAGTGTTTGAATTATTCATATATTTTTGATAGTTTGATTTAGGTTAATTATGATATTTTAGGTTAATTTTGATTAGCTTAATTTGTTTTATATGCTTAATTATGAATTTTTTTAATATTATTTAATATTTCAAATTTGCTTTAAGTTTGTTATTAAGTGATGTTAATTTAATTTAATTTAATTTAATTTAATTGTTAAATCACTTAATATTTTAAATAATTTAATTAAGGGTTATTTTCGTTTAATTATTAATTTATTAATTCCAATTATTATTTTAAGTTTAGTTAAGAATTAGATCTTATTGAAGTGATTTATTTAGGGATTTTAAATTAAACAATTAATATCTTCCAAAGTTATATCCCTAACCTTAATAATCCAAATTTTAATTTAGTCTTCCAAAATTCAAATTATTTAATTAATTAAGTTTTTATTGAAATATTTTCAAGATGAATAATGGGTTTCTACCCCTTAATTCTCTAGGTTTCAATCATCTATGAGAAAAGTTATGATCAGATATTTTACCCTCCCTTTGATTAGACCTAAATATTAATTAGGGTTAAAATCCTTTAATTACCTTTATGCCCGTTTAAGCTTATTTATTTCATAACTCATCAAATTAAGCTCAAATGAACTTGAAATTTTTATGTCACTTTACTCATATGTCAATTAAGACATTAGAGGAGAAAAAGTGATTTTTCTAAATTTAATTTAAATTATATATTTATTTTTTTATGAAAAATAAGTGTTTTCAATGAAAATTAAACAACATGACCAAGGAAAGATTTCTGTGCTTAAGAAAATTATGGGAAGTTTCTAATGACTAGAGGATCACTTGGATCAATTTTGGTGATTTTTTGAATTATATTTTATTTATTATAATTATTTTAAATTTTGGAGTGTTAATTAATTATAAAATAAAATTAAAGCTGAAAATTAAGTTTTATATTTTTCTTAAATATCCCTAACCTCAAGGAGTCTAGAGAAATAAATTTTATAATTTTCTGATTTTTCTTTGATTTATTAGAATTAATTTAGTGAAAAGGTTGAAAAATCCATTTTTAATATTAAAAATTGTCTTAAGCATTTAAAATTCAATATATTTACTTTGAGACTTGGGAAAAATATTTACCCTATAACATGCAAAGGAAATCTAAATGAAACTTGTCTTCGTCCTGCAAAGAAAACTTTGTCAGAAATAATGTCATAAAAATATTTATTTGGTAAGGAAGTCCATTATTTCAGATTTTTCGGATGTCCAAGTTTTATTTGAAATGTTGATTTAGTATGACTTGAATGTTGATTTGGGTCAGATTTATGTCACTTTATGTCGATTTTGGATTTTTATGTCAATTTATATTTAATTTTATGTCGATTTAAGTTCGATGTGGGTCAAACTTAAGTTTAACTTGAATTCAAATTAAGTTTAAATTTTGAGTTCAAGTATGTTTTGAATTTAAGTTAGAAAGTTAGATTCAAAGTAGATTGAATCTAATTAACTTGAATTCATGTCTGTTTGAACTTAAGTTAGAAATTTAAAGTTAGATTCAATACAAATTGAATCTAATTAACTTGAGTTCATGTCTGTTTGAACTTAAGTTAGAAATTTAAAATTAGATTCAATGTAGGTTGAATCTAGTTAACTTGAGTTCATGTCTGTTTGAGCTTAAGTTAGAAATTTAAAGTTAGATTCAATGTAGATTGAATCTAATTAACTTGAGTTCATGTCTGTTTGAACTTAAGTTAGAAATTTAAAGTTAGATTCAATGTAGGTTGAATCTAATTAACTTGAGTTCATATCTGTTTGAACTTATGTTAGAAATTTAAAGTTAGATTCAATGTAGGTTGAATCTAATTAACTTGAGTTCATGTATCTTTGAACTTAAGTTAGATATATTTGAGTTGGGTTTAGTTAAAATAGACTTAATTAAGTTTTAAGCCTTGTTGAAATAGTACTTAAAGGTTAATCAAGTCTAAATAGATTAGAATTAATTAGAATTATAGACCATTCAAGTCCTTTTTAGGCAAGACTTAAGGTTTAATTTAGTCTAGTTTTATTTAATCGAGATTTGAGATTATTTAGGTTTTATTTGAGTAAGTTTTAAACATTAATTAAGTCTAATAGGTTAGACTTAATTTAATTAAACCTTAGTTAATTAAGTCTAATGTGGTAGACTTAATTATAGTTTAAGTTTGATTAAACCTTAGTCAGTTAATATTTAATAATTTAATTAAGTCTAATGTGGTAGTCTTAATTATATTTTAAGTTTGATTAAACCTTAGTTAGTTAATGTTTAACAGTTTAATTAAGTCTAATGTGGTAGATTTAATTATAGTTTAAGTTCTATTAAAGCTTGAGTTAAGTTAGGTTGATCCTAGACTTAAGGCTAACTTAAGTTCAATATAGATTGGACTCAAGTTTAATTTAGGTTTGATTTGAGTTAGGTTCAAGTTAGGTTGTACCTAGACTTAAAGTTAACTTAAGTTCAATGTGGGTTGAACTCAAGTTTGATTTGAGTTTAATTTAAGTTTGTTTCAAGTTAGGTTGAACCTAGACTTAAGATTGACTTAAGTTTAATGTGGGTTGAACTCAAGTTTGATTTGAGTTTGAGTTTTTTTAAGATTGATTGCTTTTAATTTGGATTGGTTTATGGTTAATTGAACCTAATTTGGATAAGGTTTAATTGATTAAATAAACTTAATATGGGTTAAGTCTAATTGGTTTATGATTAATTAAACCTAATTTAAGTAAGGTTTAATTGATTAATTAGACTTAATATGGGGTAAGTCTAATTGGTTTAGGATTAATTAAACCTAATTTGGATAAGGTTTAATTGATTAATTAGACTTAATTAGGGTTAAATCTAATTGTTTTAGGATTAATTAAACCTAATTTGGGTAAGGTTTAATTGATTATTTAGACTTAATTAGGGTTAAGTCTAATTGGATTAGGATTAATTAAACCTAATTTGGGTAAGGTTTAATTGATTAATTAGACTTAATTAGGGTTAAGTCTAATTGGTTTAGGATTTATTAAACTTAATTTAGGTAAGGTTTATTTGATTAATTAGACATAATATGGGTTAAGTCTAAATGATTTAGGATTAATTAAACCTAATTAATTCGAATTGGTTTAGGATTAATTAAACCTAATTTGGGTAAAGTTTAATTGATTAATTAGACTTTATATGGGTTAAGTCTAATTAGTTTAGGATTAATTAAACCTAATTTGGATATGGTTTAATTGATTAATTAAACTTAATTAGGTTTAAGTCTAATTGGTTTAGGATTAATTAAACCAAATTTTTGTAAGGTTTAATTGATTAATTAGACTTAATTAGAGTTAAGTCTAATTGGTTTAAGAGTTAATTAAACCTAATTTAGGTAAGGTTTAATTGATTAATTAGACTTAAATAGGGTTCAGTTTAATTGGTTTAGGATTAATTAAACCTAATTTAGGTAAGGTTTTATTGATTAATTAGACTTAATTAGGGTTAAGTCTAATTGGTTTAAGAGTTAATTAAACCTAATTTAGGTAAGGTTTAATTGATTAATTAGACTTAATTAGGGTTAAGTCTAATTGGTTTAAAGTTTAATTAAACCTAATTTGGGTAAGGTTTAATTGATTAATTAGACTTGATATGGGTTAAGTTTAATTTGTTTAGGATTAATTAAACCTAATTTGGGTAAGGTTTAATTGATTAATTGTTTTAAAGTTTGATTAAGTCTAATTTAGTTAAGAATTAATACTTTAATTAGGTCTAAAGGGTTAGACCTAATTAAAATTTAATTTTGTATTAAACCTGATTTAGTTAATGTTTAAGTAGTTTAATTAAGCCTAATGATGTCTTAAGGTTAATTAAAGTTTAATTTTGTATTAAACCAAATGTAATTGAGGTTTAATGAGTTAATTAAGTTTAATATGTCTTTAAACCTAATTAAAGTTTAGTTTTGTATTAAACCTAATGTAATTAAGGTTTAATGAGTTAATTCAGTTTAATATGTCTTTAAACCTAATTAAAGTTTAATTTGAGTTTATTTGGGTTTAGACTCATCATTGACTTAGTCTATTGTGAAATGGGTTAAGTAAGTGAAGGAAAGGGTTTTAAATAAATAATTATAATTAACAAATCTTAATCCTATTTTAAAATATTTTTTAAAATTGATTTAATGGCTTAAGAATTATTATTTTAGAATCATTGTCTGTCATCCTAAAATTCCTAACCATTTTGAATTTTATTTTTCCATTTTTTTTAAATTTTTATAATTATTATTAAAAATAATTATAAAGTGTCTTGAAAATTAGGAAATCATGTCTTAGAGAATTATCCTAGCCTTGGAAAAATCAGAAGATGTGTCTAAGGACTTAAAGGTTCTTCCCTAAAATTTTCATATTTTTCTGAATTGTAAATAATTTTTAATAATTTAAATACTTCAGAGAGTATTTAATTAATTAAAAATTAAATGCAAAAATAAAATTATGATTTTAGTCTCATAATTTTCTCCTCTTCTTGCTGAATCCAGGGATAATTTTGTCATATTTTTGTGAATTTTCTATGTCAAGATATGTAATTTTGAAATTTTTAAGGTTTATCTTGATTTAATTAAATCCAGATAAATCTTTGGCTACCGAGTGTGCTGGGACGGGTTGAAACGCGGTTGATCCGTTGTGGGGATCCGAACACAGGAGACAGTGGGATTTAATCTCAACTATCCGTTTCCAAAACACGGGAACGGACGACTGTGGTTCATCGTCTTCATCCCTCTGATCCCGTAGGCCGTCCATGGTATAGGATCAATATCTCACTCGATTCATGATGGAATCAAATGATTTTTTATCCTACAGCTTCGTCTTGAGGAGATAAAGACATCCATACTACTTTGTAGGGGTTTTGGAATGATTTTTTTCACAAAGTATGAAACCCGGCCACCATTGATAGGGAAGAACCATACCTTGGCCAAAGTGTATTAAACTTTGATCTGATTGCTTTGGATTGGTCGTTTAGGTCCCAGAAAGCATCCAGAGACTTCAATTTGAGTTTAAATTGGGTCTGTATATGATTTTGAAATTTGAGGAGCTCGGTTCAAGGTGAGTTGATGAATAGAAGCTTAGAGGATATGAAGAAGCTCAATTTTAGTTGGGCTCTTTCTCTTCTGACCCCTAAATGGATTTGAGAAGGTCAATTTTGAGTTTGGTGGAGTTTTTTTTTAAGAAACTCATTATGTCTTGGTTTTGTCTTGTTTTTGGTGCTCTCGGGTTGGTCAAATTGAGGGGTTATGCTGGGTTTGAGAGCATAGTTTCATTGGGGATCCATTGCTTAGGCTATAAGAAGAAACTTTGATGTTGGGAGCTAAGGGATTTGGACAGTAATCAGAGAGTTTCAAATTTTTTCGCCTCTCCTTCCATGGCTTGGGTTTGGGTCCTTTTATAGCCAGGGCTGACCTAGGGTGAGCTTGGGCTGGCTTTAGATCATCTGGGGAGGTTGCTATTTGTCTCATTAATGTTTTGGGGGGGAGGAGGGAAGATTTAAGATATGGCAATGATGGATTGCCTAGGCATCATAGGTTTAACCATGGCGAAGGCTTTAAGTTTGGATCTTGTCTTGCGTTCATTGGATCCCTTGTGAGGTGGCTTGGGCTTGGTGAATCTTGCTGAATTCACCTCCCCTATGTAATTTCCAAATTCATTTGTTTCATTTGAAGAAATGGTGACACCTTAGCCACTTAGTCATTCCATGCATGCCTTAGCCATGATGGCCTCTAACCATGGTGTGGAATGAGTTAGACTCTTATTTCCCCTCCATTGGGTGGTCTAGGAGTTGAATTGTGAGTCAAGAAGGAAAGCCCTTTTCTTTTCAACATCTCATTTCAATTTTTAATGAGAGGATGACACATAAACCTCTCATTAAAATGAATATAATTTAGTTATGATGGAACATAACTTGAGTTAAGCATGCTGAACTGCCCCTAGAACTTTGTGTTAATTTAAAATTGCTTTTATTTGATAAAGATGTGTATAAAGATATTCAATAATATTAGAGCTATCTTTCAATGCAAGTATACGTATCGCTCAAATAATATAGGGCTCTAATGGAGTCATGGATATCGATCCCACAGGGATATTTCAGAGGCTATGAACAAGGATTATAGAAACAAATTGAGAATCACAACTTTGTAAATCGAATTTCCTATCTGTTACTAATATGCAATCAAAAGTAATATGAGATTTTTAAAATAAACTCACTCTACTAACAATTAACTAATTCTACTAATAAAGTGAAGTTCAAATATATAAGCAAGAATCCTTCTCCTTATTAAGAAATCTAAGTGAATGGATAATTAAAATTAGTTTAAAAATGGTGTTGTGCCAAATAGGAGCATACCTGTTCTTTACCCTTTGGTCCAGGCATAAAAAACATTGGTAATCCTATGCTTGGTTACTGAATACGTGGCTAAGTTTGGGAGGATACCGGCTCTCACTTCGGCCTGAGGGCTAACATCTACACTTCAGCACCCAAACGATATGACCGAATTGAGGATTTTAGTCTGTCACTCTAAAATCTCCAATTCTATGCCCGATGAATATTATTTCCCTATTTATTTGCACCATACTATCAAGGACTTTGACCTCCCTGAATCTCGGATGTAATCTTCACTATAGTTGTTAAACTCAACAAGTTTTAACTAATTAATTGGCCAAATTGAAAGTAAATTAATATTTAAGTTAAAAGATTATCACGACTTCTTTTAAAATTTTCTTTACACACTAATGCAAATTACCATTTCATGAAAATATCAAAACAAGGAGAAAGATAGAAGAAATACTCAGAATTCATGGAGAGGATACGAAAAAACTTGGATTTCATATATATAAACAAAGTTTTACATACTAAAATAAGTAAATACAACTTATCTCAAATTCCTCCCCAAGCAAACTTCTTGAAGTTCCTCAGGATCTCTTCCTTTCTTTTTAGCACTTAGAATTCTTCTTCAAAATGACAAGAAGGAAGAAATCTCTCACCTCCCTTCCACTCTTTCATTCTCTCGAAGAATTCCTCACTAAATATCTCTAATTGAACTCACTATCTAAAACTCTAATGGAAACAAAACACTAACTAACACTCACTGAAAATAACAGATAACAACAATGGATGCTAGCGGACTTGGTGGACTCACGGACAACAACAGACAACAACATTTTTGGCCCTAAATTGTTTCTTTTAAAGTAGTTGAAGAGTTTCCAAGAGTTTTCCCTACATCCCTTCAAAAATCATCCACATTTGATATATCTCATGAGAGATCCGTCGATCTCGCCGTCGGAGGCCTCGAGGACACCGTCGGCGGCCTTCTAGAATACTTAGCCTTGGACCCTCTTTCATAAGGCTCCACTGTCGGCGGCCTCGATCTCACCATCGGCGAGCTTCCTTGTAATATTTTCTGAACTCTCGGGAAAAACACACCGTCGGCGCCACCGAGCTCGCCATCGGCGCCCTAGATCAAATTTTCTTCTTTTTGGTCAAAATTCTCTCTTTTTTGCATTTTTTCGCTCCATTGTCCATAAATCAACATACCTGTAGAAAAACAACAAAAATATCCTTCTTTAAAGTGCAATATCATCAAAATCAATATAAAATAGGCATGAAAATCTTAACATTTTTTCATTGGGTCACATGGTATCTAAGAGAGTTTAATTAGTGTTTTACTCATATTGGTGAGTTCATGAGGCACCTAAAGTTGTGAGCCACCTCATCTTGATAGAGGAGATGAGTCATACTTTAAATTTGGGCGAGAATGACACCCCATTTCCCTTCAAGATGAACTTTCTTAACCATGGTTAAAGTGGCGAATTATTGGTTATTTATTTTGTTAACCCATATCTAATGAGTCCCATGGGTCATGGGTGACCCATGGATGACTTTATATGTGATCCACTTTTCGATATTTATACTTACAACTATGATATAAATAGTTAGCAACGACACCAAAAACTTGATCCCGCTCTGAATATATATAGATACTGATGATTCTGTTATGGATTTTATGATTTATTTTGTGGATACTACGCAAGTATACATATCGTTTATCAAGAATAAAGGGCTCTAATGGAGTCCTAGATATCGATCCCACAGGGAAGTTAGAGAATTTCAAAGACAAATTAAACTTACTTACTACTCTAGTATACGGAAATTAAGAACACTTAGACTAAAATAAACTAATGCTTAAAGGTTGAATATAAGATTTCAGAAAAGTATCTTTCTCCTTGTTTTAGAGAATTAAGTGAATGCAGAATTAAGTGAATGCAGAATTAAATGAGTTTTTAATTGTATTGTGCCAAATATGAGCATTCATATTCTTTACCCTTTGGTTCAGGTGCAAAGAACATTGACCAGTCTTATGTTTGATTACTAAATCTGCGGCTAGGCTGGGAGGATACCGACTGCCACTTCGAGCTCCCACGTTCCTCGCACGAGGGCTAACATCTACACTTCAGCTCTTAAACAATAGGACCGAATTGAACATTTTAGTCTGTCACACTAAAATGTCCAATTCTACACCCGATAGTTAATATTTCCCTATTTATTTGCACCCTCCTTCCAAGGCTTTTGACTTCCCTGAATTTTGGATGTAATCTTTACTATAGTTGATAATTCAACATATGTTAACAAATCAATTGGCCAGATTGAAAGTAAATTAAGATTTAAGTAAAAGATTAGCACAATTTCTATTTTCATATTTTTAGGCACAACTACTTTAATTCATCATTTCACGGAATCTCGATAACAAGGAGAAAAACTAAGGGAACTACTCAAAATGCAAGAGAAAAGTAACACAAAGCATGGATTTCATTAAAGTTAACAAACAAATAATAAATATACTTATCTCAATTCTTTTCCCCATGTAGACTCCTTGAAGTTCCTTTGACTTTTCCTTCCAGTACAGCACACCAAAACGCTAAACGCTTTATCTACTCACCAAAAAGACTCTTAAATTACACTTAACTTCCACAAAAATGACACAAAACTGACACAAAAAATGACTAAAATTCGTCTCTATTTATAGAAGGGGTCAAATCTCCAAAGGTTGCTTAAGTACCTCTTCAAAAAGTGTCCGGGTTCAATGTATTTTGGCTTTTTTCAACTGTCTCGCCGTCGGCGGCTTGATCTCGCCGTCGGCGGGCTTTTATAAGATGGGCTAACTTAGTCGATCTTGTTGTCGGCAGGCTCGATCTCGTCGTCAGCAGGCTCCTTATAATATATTAAAAATCTTTCGGGAAAAACTCGCCGTCGGCGGCCTGAATCTCGCCGTCGGTGGGACAGTTCAATTTTTATTAAATTGAGTCCTTTTTGCTCCAAATTTGCTTCTTTTGTGCTTTTTTGCTTTCAGTACTTATAAATCTTTATTCCTGCAATAAAACAAAAAAAATATCTTTCTTTAAAGTGCAATTTCATATAAAATTGGTATGAAATTCTTAATATATTTTCTAGTGATTAAATTCCCCCAAACTTAACTATTACTTATCGTCAAGTAATTTAGATACTACATAAAAGTAAATGATTATTTGTAGTAAAGTTTTAATTCGGAAATACTATGAATTTGATTTAAATAAGTATTATAGTAAAGTTTAATAGAAATATTTTTAGATAACTAAATTAATTTTATAAATATAAGGCTATTTAGTCATCAAGTATAAGATTTTTAGTCTTCGATTTATTTCAAGAATGACTATATTTGAAATATTAAATTACTTAAAATATTCAGATGATAAGAAGTTCATGAAAACACTATTTAATAAAATACTAATCCATATATATAAGTTCAGAAATGTAATTGAAGTTTACACTTTAGGTTGATTCAAATGAAGCTAACTTTTGATAAGGCATCTCCTCAAGCTTCTCCTCACTTTATATATATATTTTTTTCTTTTTTTTCTTTTCTTTCTGAATTGATTTTCATTCCCATTTTCTTTACTTTTTTAAGTGAGGATCACTATTTTTGATTAGCCTGTTAGTAATTTTGAACTTCATTTTCTTCTTCCTAAATTTGAAACTGGAAACATTTACTTCTCTTATATATATTTCAAAGTTTTTACTTTATTGAGTTTCAATCTTTTCTTTCTCAACTAAATACCTAAGAATTTCATATTTGAAAATATAGTTTTCCTTACTTTAAATAGTTAACTATATTCTTATACTTTTAAACTAAATTTCTTAATCTATAAAATTAGTTTAATTTCTAGAAATATTTTATTCAACTTTTATAATAATTAGATAAATTAATTCTAGTTACTGAATTAAAATTACTACAAAAATTCATTTTTTATAATAATTTTGAAAATATAATTGAGAACAATTTAATAATTAAAATTGTATTTTTCCCTCCCCCAAACTTAAATTTCTATATCTATTTATATAGGGTGAAAAGGAAATAAACTATAATATTTAAATCATACCTTCGAGCTTTAGGTATTTCTTCTTTCTGAAGTTCTACAGGCTTTTTCCATTACTTAATTAACTCGTCATCGTTAGTATTTTTCTACACACAAAATATTAAAGAAAGTGCTGAGTAAAGAAGTTTAACACAATACTACCACATTTATATTAACATATTATACTACATCCACATACATTTACTAATTCAATCCAAGGTTACAATAGTAGTCTGAAAAAATTAAAAATTTAAAAACTATATAACTTTTACAACAATGTTTAAAAAGATCAACACCACATCATAATCAAGTTCATAAACTAAAACATTAATACTAAAATGTAAAACAACAAACAAACAATCATAACATCAGAGTCTATAACTAAACAAAAAAACATAGCATCTAATCTTCCTCATCAAAGTCCCAAACTATATTGTCGTTTCCTTGATCAGTGGGTGGATTAGGCTGGTAATGAGTATATCGGGGGCACTCGGGAAATACAACATCGAGCTCTCCTCTCCTATAACGATTCTCGGCATCGAATAGAGCTATCTCATACTACGAATGTCTCTGGAGATACTCGCTGTCATAATCATGTCTTCTCTCTAAGCCTCCAATTCTCTAATCAATATGCTCTAGTTTTTCTTCTATTTTATCAAAACTTTTCCGCTGTAGATTCATCTCATTCATCAAATCCTGGAGGGTAGGAATACTATAGAGAGGAGGGTCATAACTGGCAGAGGGAATATCTTTACTAGAAGAAGGTACACAGCTCCTAGTCCCAGATCTCCATCCTTCATGGGATTCATATTTCTTAATATTAGCTAGAGTAATGGGTTTCCTAGGCTCCACCCATTCCTCATCATCTCTTGCCTCTACCCCAAATAATTGGCAGAGTGCATAAATCAGACCAGGGTGTCCTAGTCGTCCTCCACTTTCACTTCTTGCAGTTGCTAATATATTCTTATAAATTATACTTCCCACATTAATACTTCTTTGATTCTGAATACAGAAATTCGAAGCTGCTTCATCTCTTGTTACCTCACTATGGTGGTAAGTGGGTAACAAGGTAGAACAAAAAAAATAATGCTAGGCTTAAGATGATGCATTCAACATTGAGAGAGTAAAGTTTACCCTTTCACGCTGCTTAAGCTTCCAAACTCCTTTCCCGCCAGTGAGAAAGTTGATCACTTCTTCTAGTGATCCTTCCATAGTTCCAAAGGTATCGTACTCACTGGTGTATACATCTTGTACTTCGTAAAATGAATTAATCCTTGCAGCACTGAAATCTACCAAAAATCATCTCACCTTGATTGGTGCATCTTCGATTGCAGTCAGGTTGGCATAGAATTCTTTTTCCACTACCACAGCGGCTCTGTTGGTTATGTAACTGAAGTTTTCCCATCCTCTTTTTTTAATTATTTGCTCTACTTCACCTCCAGGATTTTTGAAAACTCGATCCTGAATGCATTTTCTGGCTTGAATACTGTGAAAATATGTTAATTGTGCCCTTGCATTCACAAAACGAGTTTCGTCTTAATCCATTTTTCTCTTTTGACGTGGAGCCATTTTTCGATCTGTGAAATTCACAAAAATCTTAACTAAACTTCTAAATATTACTAAGATGGCTTCCAATAGTTACTAAAATCATTCTAAATCAAGTTCCATGAATTTCATCCAAGTCTTTTCTTCTCATTTCAAATTTTTCCAAAATTCCTCAATGTAGAAGAAATTCATGGTGAAAATCAAAAATTTTTACATAGGAGTTAAGCTCTTACCAAGGGAAGATGAAATCCGGCGTCAAAATGTATTGAAATCGCTTCAAATCCAAGATTCCACAAGCCCTAGGTCGGTTTTTCGAAGTTTTGAGGAAGGGGACGATGAATAGTGTCGGTTGACAGGTCAAAATATAGTACATTTCGTGATCTCGCTGTCGGTGAGAAATTTCTCGCCGTCGGCGAGCTAATTAATTTACCAAGGCCAAAGTTTCGGGAAAATCTCACCGTCAGCGGGATTTTCTCGCTGTCAGCGAACTTTTCCTAGCCATCGGCGGGATTTTCTCGCTGTTGGCAGGATTTCCAAATTTTTTAATATTTTTAATATTTATAATGTTTTTAATCTAGATTAAGCCTTGTTCATTGTTCCAGTCACTTAATTTGATATATTTTTTTTGAGATTAGATACTATATTACCACATAAATTCACACAACATGAACATTATAACTTTATAAATGAAATCCATGAACTTAGAAACTTCAAATACCACCAAACTAACAATTGACTTATCAAATTAACCCAAACACATCTAACTCAGCATTGCAATCCACACCACGATACTCTAAATGTTGTGACTAAACAAACAACATATAATCTCATATAAACTGAGATTATCTACATAAAGTTCAAATTATATCAAAAACTAAATTTAAATCAACAAACATACATATAATATGAATAGAAATTTCTGCTACTCATTAGAATCTAAACTGATCTCTTCTCTGATGTTTCCAATAGAATGCAAGTGCACAAACAAATTGTAGAAAGGCCTGAAAGGGAATTCTGCAGTAGAATCTTCTTCAATCCACCCTTTCTGTCTCAATAGTCGTATAAAACTTGCCACCGGATGTCCTGTATGGTCAAAGTGCTCCTTCATTCTCCGATCGATGTGATCGAATAAATCGGAGATATTATCGATAGAATTCATCACATTCTGTAGTTCCTTCTCCAATCCTTTAAGTTTCCGTAAAATGAGGTTTGTTCTATCAGTTAGGGGCTTAACTACAGGATTGTTTTGTGATGCTTGATCATAAATAATTACTGTTTCATCATTGTTATCCAATGTAGGAAACATATCTGTCGGATCTAGTGGTTTCCAAGGCAATACCACGTTTTCCCAAGCTTCGTAGGAAACTTGGTACTGACTACATAAAGCAAATATAGTTGATAGGTGTCCAAGTCTATGAATCGACCCATGCACAATTAATCCTAATGCTGACTTCACAATGATAGATCTAACATCAATAGGCAATCCAGATTGAATACAGTAATTTAAGATTGTGCATTCCTTCGAGACTTTTTTTACCCTCATAATGGGTAATAACTTTGATGAAATAAAGAAATGCCAATGCTTTGAGACGGGGTTAAGAAGTGACGCGAGAAAAACTAACGTACCGTCTTCTCGTAATTTCCGATCATCGGGTTCGTCGGTCGGATATCCGTAGATCTCATTCATGTCGTATCTTGTAGGAACAAGATTTGTATAGTGGTAAACAGGGGTATTTTCAATCGAGTATAATTCATTTATTCGAGGAGTGAAAGTTACCCATCTGCCTCTTACGTAAACACTTCCATTATGGATCGCATGCAGATTAGAGTAGAATTTCTTGACTACTGGAATGACTACAGCAGATGTGGTATAACAGAATACCTCCCAACGTCGCTGAACAATCATTTCTTCAATTGTTGTTGTTGAATTCTCCGCTCTCTGTTTACGAATCATCTTTCTTTAATCAGACGCTTTTTCATCAAAACCTTGTTGAATAGTCGCTGAGCCTCAGAACTGACGAACTTTCGTCGGTTAAAAACTCCAGATTTCTTGGTTTCTAGAGGTTTAGAGGCCATAATAGATTGTTTTGGAGGGACTCTAATCTTTTCTAAGGAAGAAGATAGTGTAAAAATGAAGTTTTAAACGTTTTATATAGAGAAATGGCCTTAGAACCGTCCAAAAACGCAAAATAACTCACAAAAACCACTTTTTAACTATCTCGCCATCGGCGGTAACGATCTCATCGTCGGCGGGATAGTTAATAAATTTAAACTGAATTTGGGCGCGCCGATCTCGTTGTCGGCGGGATCGATCTCGCCGTTGGCGAGATTAGGTAAATTGCCTAATTTTAGCTCCGGTCCGAATATTTTCTGATTTTTTTGTATAGATTCAAATTTGTGATGATTCTAAAAAGTAAAATGAGCAGAATTTATTCTATATTTTAATTTTCAATAACACTAATAAATATATCATAATTAATAATTACTATGGGTTGCCTCCCATAAAGCGCTTGGTATATCGTCGTCAGCCTGACCTAATTTAGTTAGTAATCAGGTTGACTCAGCATTAAATCCTCTTTAAAATTTGGTCTTCTCCCTTCAGAATAAGGTTTTAATCTTTGTCCGTTTACTTTAAATCTATGCCCAATTTTTGGATCTTCAATTTCTATAGTTCCGTATGAAAATATTCGAGTAATAGTGAAAGGCCCTAACCATCATGACTTCAATTTCCCAGGAAATAATTTCAATCTTGCATTATATAGTAAAACTTCTTGTCCTGGCTCAAAATTCTTCAGGTTAATCTTCTGATCATACCATAATTTCATTTTTTCTTTATAAATTCTATCATTATGATAAAATTCCTTTCTTAATTCATCTATTTCATTTAATTGCAATAATTTCTTCTCACCAGCTTCTTTCATATTATAATTAAATTTTTTAATTGCCCAATAAGCTTTATGTTCTAATTCAACTGGTAAGTGGCAAGTCATTCCATAAATAAGCCTGCAAGGAGTCATTCCAATCAAAGTTTTATAAGCTATTCTGTATGCCCATAATGCAGTGTCTAGTCTTATAGACCAATCCAATCTATTAGGATTTACAGTCTTTTCTAAAATACGTTTAATTTCTTGATTAAAAACTTTAAGCTAATCCATTTGGTTTGTGGATGATAAGCGATTGATATCTTATGAATAATGTTAAATTTTTCTACTAGTTTGTGAATATATTTATTTCTAAAATGAGATCCTCCGTCAGTGATAATCACTTTCGGCATTCCAAATCTTGTAAAAATATTTTTCATTAGAAACCTTGAAACACTCTTAGCGTGACATCAAGGTAAAGCTTGTGCTTCAATCCATTTAGAAACATAATCAACAATAACTAATATATATGAGTTTCCAAATGAAGGAACAAATGGTCCCATAAAATCTAATTCCCAAACATAAAAAATCTCAACTTCTAATATAAAATTTAGAGGCATTTCATTTCTTCTAGATATAACTCGTTGGCATCTATCACAAGTTCTGATATATCTATAAACATCTCTAAAAAGAGTAGGCCAATAAAATCCAGATTGTAAAATTTTATAAGCGGTTTTATCCGTTCCAAAATGTCCTCGAAAATCAGAATCATGACATTTCTGAATGATTTGTTATGTTTCTTCATAAGGCACGCATCTTCTAATTATAAGATCCTTACATTGATTATATAAATATGGTTCATCCCAAAAATATGTTTTAGCATTATGAATGAATTTTTTCTATTATTGCAAAGTTAACATAGGTGGTAAAATATCACTTACAATATAATTTACTATGTCAGCATACCATGACATTTTCCACTCATTTATATTATATAATTGTTCATCAGGAAAACTGTCAGTAATTTCATTATCAGTGTCAGATAATTCATTATATTCTAGCCTTGATAAATAATCTGCAATTTGATTATCAGTTCCCTTTTTCTTAATGATTTTAAAATCAAATTCTTGCATTAGTAATATCCATATAATTAATCTTAGTTTGTATTCTTTCTTTTGCATTAGATATTTAATAGCAGAGTGATCAGTATGCACAATACATTTATTTCCAATTAGATAAGGCCTAAATTTATGAAAAGCATAAACAATTGCTAATAGCTCTTTTTCAGTAATTGTATAATTCAATTCAGCATTATTAAGAGTTTTACTAGCATAGTATATAACTATGAAAATTTTATCATATCTTTGCCCAAATCTTGCTCCTATAGCATAATCACTAGCATCACACATAAGTTCAAATGGTTTCTCTCAATCAGGTGAAACTATTATAGGTGCTGTGATTAATTTATCTTTTAATAATTCAAAAGCATTTAGGCATTCAGTTGTGAATTCAAATTTCTTGTCATTTTCTAAAAGTTGACATAGAGGTTTAGTATTTTTTTTAAAAATCTTTTATGTAGCGTCTGTAGATCCAACATGTCCAAGAAAACTTCTTACCCCCTTTACTGTAGTTGGAGGTGGTAATTTAGATTTAACTTGAATTTTTGCAGGGTCTACTTCCATGTCATTTTCTGAAATTTTATGCCCTAACGCAATTCCTCCTGCACCCATAAATTGACATTTCTCCTAATTTAGAACTAAGTTAGTTTTCTCGCATACTTCTAATACTTTTTCAAGACAATTCAAGCATGCATCAAATGACATTCCAAATACAGAGAAATCTTCCATAAATACTTCTATTCCATCATCAATTAATTTACTAAATATAGACATCATACATCTCTGGAACGTTGCAGGTGCATTACATAATCCAAAAGGCATTCTTCTAAAAGCAAATGTTCCATAAGGACTAGTAAATGTAGTTTTCTCTTGATCCTCAAGAGCAATTTGTATCTGATGATAACCGGTATATCCATTTAAAAAACAAAAATATTTATGTCCAGCTAATTTATCCAACATTTGGTCCAGAAATGGTAATGGGAAGTGACCTTTCCTGGTGGCTGCATTTAATTTTCTATAGTCAATACATATACGCCATCCAGTAACTTGTCTTATAGGTATTAAATCATTATTTTCATTATCTTTAACGGTCACTCCTCCATTCTTAGGAACACAGGGAATTGAGCTTACCCAAGCACTGTCCAAAAATGGATATATAATACCATTATCTAACCATTTTAATATTTCTTTCTTGACTACTTCTTTCATTCTTGGGTTTAATCTCCTTTGAGGATCTACTCTTGGCTTATGTTCATTATCTAAAATAATTCTGTGCATACAGATTGAAGGACTAATTCTTTTAATATCTGCTAAAGTCCAACCAAAAGTTTTCTTATATTTTTTTAATATGTCTAACAGTTTTTGTTCTTGTGATTCATTTAATTCAGCTGATATAATAACTGGTAGGGTTGAATGGTTACCTAAGTAAACATATTTTAAATGATTAGGTAAAATTTTTAATTCGAGTTCAGAAGGTCTAATAATTGATGGAACTATATTCTTTTTCAGTGTTTTCAGTATTATCCAACGTTTCAAATTTTTCCTGTATATAATCCAGTTTTTCATTATCTGCTTCTTCAATTAATTCAGTATTTTCTTTTTCTAATGTTTCTTCATAATATTCTTTAAAATGTTCATTTTGTAAATATTCAAGTATTTCCATTTGAAAACATTCATCATCTTTTTTTAAAGCAGTATATTTCATTGATTTTGCTATGTTAAAAGTTACTTTTTGATTGTTTACTCTCATAGTCAATTCTCATTTCTGAACATCAATCATAACTTTTCCAGTGGCTAAAAAGGGTCTTCCTAACATAATGGGAATTTCTTTGTCTTCTTCCATATCTAGAATAATAAAATCTCAAGATAAATTAATCCACTTTTACTAACACATCTTCAATAACTCCCTTAAGATAAGTCACAGAACGATCAGCTAACTGCAGAGTTACTGAAGTAGGTAAAATTTCTCCTAATTCTAATCTTTTAAAAATTGATAGAGGCATTAGATTTATGCTTGCTCCTAAGTCACACAAAGCTTTTCCATAAAATCTTTCTCCAATAGCGTAAGGTATAGTGAAACTACCAGGATCTTTTAATTTTTCAAGAAGCTTTTTCTGAATAATTGCACTACACTCTTCGCTAAGTGCAACAGTTTCATTATATGTAAATTTTCTTTTTTTATTTAAAATATCTTTCATAAATTTTACGTAATTAGATATTTGTTCTAATGATTCTACAAAAGGAATATTTACCGTTAATTTTTTTAAAATTTCAAGGAATTTAGCAAATTGCTTATCTTTTTTATGTTGTTTTAGTCGTTGAGGAAATGGTGGTGGTGGTTTTTCTATAGATATTTTCATAGGGATCAATGGATATTCTAAGTTTTGATCTTGCTGATCCTTTTCTTTTTATATTTCCACTTCCTCATTTTTACTTTATGTTTCTTTCTGAATTTTAGTTTCTAACCATTTTCCACTTCTTAATTGTATCTCTTTAATTTGTTCTTTTCCTTGGTCTTTAGGATTTATTTCCACATTACTAGGGAAAGTTCCAAGAATTCTATTGTTAAGTGCTGTAGCGATACGTCCAAGTTGAGTTTCAATATTTTTAATTGTTGTTCCTTGATTTTGTAATTGATTTCCCTGAATTTGTAATTGATTTCTTTAATTTTGCAAGTGCTGACCCATACTTAATATTAATTCTTCTATAAATAACTTCTTATCTTTAAATTGATTGTTATTAAATCCAGGTGGATAAGATGATTTATAATTTGTATTTCCTTGATTAGGTAGATTTCCTATAGAGTTGTTCATCCATTGTTGATTAGCTGTATTGTTATTCCAATTAAAATTTGGATGATTCTTCCAACCAGGATTATAATAATTCCCATAAGGATTATTAGGTCTATTATTAATAGCATTTATATTTTCATAAGGAGATTGAGAATCTATAATTTTTCCAGATGAGTTTCCTTCTAATATAGTAGGAGAGTAATTCATTCTAAAATGATTTAATTTCTTTGATATAGCAGTAATTTGAGAAGCTAACATAGATATTGCATCATTTTCATGAACACTAGCTATCTTTTTAGGATTTATTCTTTCAGCAGGCTATTGAAAATTGTTAGTAGCCATTTTTTTTTATTAACGCATAGGCTTCATCAAATGGTTTTGACATTGATGAACCTCCAGCAGCAGCATCAATGATTGATCTTAAAGATCCTACTAATCCATTGTAAAAAGTTTGTATAATTAACCAATCTGGTAATTCATGATGTGGGCATTTCCTAAGAAGTTCTTTAAATCTCTCCCAAGCTTCATATATGTAATCTCCATCAAACTGACTAAAATATGTTATATCATTTCTAAGTTTTGTAGTTTTCGAAGGAGGAAAATATTTGGATAGAAATTTTTGTGATAAATCACCCCAAGTTTTAATAGATCCAGGTGCTAATGAATTTAACCACATCTTAGCCTTATCCCTTAAAGAAAAAGGAAAAAGCCTAAGTCTAATAGCATCATTAGATACTCCTTCATATTTAAAAGTAGCACAAAGTTCCAAAAAATTAGCAAGATGTAAATTAGAATCTTCATTAGGTGAACCACTAAATTGATTATTCTGTACCATTTGGATAATTGCAGGTTTAAGTTCGAATGAGTTAGCAGCTACATCAGGGTTTTAAATAGTTAGGTGAATTTCATCTAATGTAGGGTTGGCATAATCTCTTAATGGTCTTTGTTGGTTTATATTTTCAATTTCTAGATTATTTGTCATTTGTGTTAAATTTAAAATTTCTCTCTTTCATTTTCTAATTCTTTTAATTGTGCGCTCTAATTCTGAATCGTAAGGTATTAAATTTTTGTTTCCAAATTTAGGCATACAATTTTTAAGTAATATTTAAAATAGTCCGTTTCTCTAGTAATTATTTTAATAATTTTATTAATTACCTTAAAAATTACTTTACTTCACTTCCCCGGCAACAGCACAAAAAACTTGATCCACTTTTCGATATTTATACTTACAACTATGATATAAAAAGTTAGCAACGACACCAAAAACTTGATCCCGCTCTGAATATATATAGATACTGATGATTCTGTTATGGATTTTATGATTTATATTGTGGATATTACACAAGTATATGTATCGTTTATCAAGTAATATAAAGCTCTAATGGAGTCCTAGATATTGATCCCACAGGGAAGTTAGAGAATTTCAAAGACAAATTAAAGTAAACTTACTTACTACTCTAGTATACGGAAATTAAGAACACTTAGAGTAAAATAAACTAATGCTTAAAGGTAGAATATAAGATTTCAGAATAGTATTTTTCTGCTTAATTTAGAGAATTAAGTGAATGAAGAATTAAATGAGTTTTTAATTGTATTGTGCCAAATAGGAGCATTCCTATTCTTTACCCTTTGGTACAGGTGCAAAGAACATTAACTAGTCTTATGTTTGATTACTGAATCTGCGGCTAGGCTGTGAGGATACCGACTGCCACTTCAGAGCTCCCACGTTCCCCTCGCCTGAGGGCTAACATCTACACTTCAGTTCTGAAACAATAGGATCGAATTGAATATTTTAATCTGTCACACTAAAATGTCCAATTCTATGCACGATAGTTAATATTTCCCTATTTATTTGCACCCTCCTTCCAAGGCTTTTGACTTCCCTGAATCTTGGATGTAATCTTTACTATAGTTGATAATTCAACATATGTTAACAAATCAATTGACTAGATTGAAAGTAAATTAAGATTTAAGTAAAAGATTAGCACAATTTCTATTTTCATATTTTTAGGCACAACTACTTTAATTCATCATTTCACGAAATCTCGATAACATGAAGAAAGACTAAGGAAACTACTCAAAATGCATGAGAAAAGTAACACAAAGCATCGATTTTATTAAAGTTAACAAACAAATAACAAATATACTTATCTCAATTTTTCTCCCTGACGGACTCCTTGAAGTTCCTTTGACTCTTCCTTCCAGTCATGACACCAAAATGCTACACTTTATCTACTCACTAAAAAGACTCTTAAATTACACTTAACTTCCACACAAATGACACAAAACTGACACAAAACTGACTAAAATTCATCTCTATTTATAGAAGGGGTTAAATCTCCAAAGGTTGTTTAAGCACCTCTTCAAAAAGCATCCAGGTTCAATGTATTTTGGCTCTTTTCAACTGTCTCACCATCGGAGGCTTGATCTCGCCGTCGGCGGGCTTCTAGAAGATGAGCTAACCACGCCGATCTCGATGTCGGCGCTCTCGATCTCGTCGTCAGCGGGCTCCTTGTAATATATTAAAAATCTTTCGGGAAAAACTCAACGTCGGGGGGACAGTTCAATTTTTATCAAATTGAGTCCTTTTTGCTCCAAATTGGCTTCTTTTGTGCTTTTTGCTTTCAGTACTTATAAATCTTCATTCCTATAATAGAACAAAGAAAATACCTTTCTTTAAAGTGAAATTTCATATAAAATTAGTATGAAATTCTTAATATATTTTCTAGTGATCAATATGAAGTCATGTGTGATGTCATAAAGGAGATTGAAATTTTTTAAAACCATGATGTCATAGGTTAAAATTCCATTTCATACCCATTTCTTAATTTAATTTTCATTTTAATTAATTATGTCATTAATTAAAAGATTAGAAATTATTTTATTAATCAATTATTAATTAAAAATAATTTCAAATTAATTACTTGATTGATTTCGATTTCATTTTTATTTAAAATTGAATTTTGTTCTATTTCAAGCCTTTTGATTATATTTTCATTTTAATTAATTATTTAATTAATTAAAATATTGAAAATTATATTAATTGCCAATTAATTAATTAAAATAATTTTGGAATAATTATTCGATTAATTTATATTATTTTTGGTTCAAAATTGAGTATTTTGACCAAATTTGATGAATGTTGACTAAAGCTGGTCAATATTGACCCAAGTTGACTTAAGTTAGCCTGGATTGATCAATTTTTGTCTAAGGATGTTCAATGTGACTTTCTCAGCCTTGTCATGGTTGATTTCATCATAAGATTGTGATTTTGTCATTTTGTTGTTGATCCACTTAAAAGTACCTAATTTTATGTCTTATTTATGATTTAATTTTTAAAGATATTATTCTTTAATGAAAGGTATTTTTATGTTTTTGGATATAGGTGATGAAAAAAGAGTTCAAAAGGAAAAATGAGCAAAAATGAGTAAAAATAGAGCTAAAAAGCAACATTGCCGAAATTATAAGTCTGGTGCTTAGGCGCCAGAATCCGGCGCCTAAGTGTCAGTTCGATACTAAAGCAGATAAGATTTTTGACAACTTTGGGCAGTTATTTTGACGGTGCTAAGCGATTATCAGACCTTCTAAAAGACTGGAAGTTACTCCTAATACATAGGACATGTGATATAATGCATCTGGACACAGAAAAATAGTTTTAATCGTGAAGAGGTGCAATCCAATGTGAAGAGGTGTGAATACTTGGTCACGGACTCCGGCACCTAGACACCAGATCCCGACGTTTAAGGGCTACAGTTACTTTCTAGAAGATTCCTTGAATTTGGACGAATTTTGAAAAGGTACCTTAAGCAACCCCTGACCATTTTCGAAGCTCTATAAATAGAAGACATTTCTACAGAGAACGGTGCCCCCACTCGATCTCCAGCATCCGGAGATAGAATTAGAGAGCCACCATATTTTCTTTTTAAGTATTTAGTGAGTTTATTTTAGTTATTTTGAGTGTTACTACTCAATTCCTTGAGTTGTAAGTGAGAGTTTGTAAGTGTTGTTGTTGTTGAAGTCTTGTACCTTGCATTGGAGTCAGTAGGAGTCAAAGGAACACTTCAAGAAACATTCAAGATAAGTGTTTGTAACTTGGTTCAAAGTTTTATAAATATGTTATGTTGTGTGAATTCAATGTGTTCTGAGTAGTTACTTTTCTTTCTCCTTTCAACTATAAAAAGATAATGAGATAATTTGATTTTATTGGAGAACTTAACTTAATATTTTTAAAATTATTGCGATGTTATTAATACCTGATCTTAATTTACTTTTTAAACTGGCCATTTGAATTGTTAAAACCTGTTAAAGAATTTTGAGACCTATCCAGAGATGAGTTCTTAACTAGTAGTTATCACATTAATCCTTGGGTAATCGAAGGTCTTGAGCGGGTTATTCAAGGTGAAGTGCAAATAAATAGGGAGATATTGTTTATTGGGCGTAGAATTGATTAGTTTTTAGAGTGACAAACTAAATTCTAATAATTTGGTTTCTAGAAAGGGAATGGGTCACTAGTAGGGCAGACCATAGCCACCTTGGACATCTAGAAGTGTGAGCCTAGATTAACCCATTCTACCAATAATACATCCTGAACCGATCTATAGATTAGCTAATGTTCTTTATACTATCGAGCGAAGGTAAAGAATAGGAATTCTTCTATTTGGCGCAATACCATAATCTCAAGTTCTCCACGAATGATAATTATTCTAAAAAATCTTGGATTAGTTGAAAAGGAGAAAGTTGTTTTATTTATACTTGCATCAATCTTAACTTTATTATTGCTTTACTTACATTTAGTAAAAATTTCATTAAACTTAAAATCTGAATTTTGAAAAGAAATAAAAGTTATAATTACTTTTAATTTGAAAATCTATTTATTATATTACTTCAATTAATCTTCCCTTAATCCCTGTGGGATCGATAACCAGGACTCCAATAGTGCCCTGTATTACTTGAAACGATATGTATACTTGCGTTTGAAATTGAGACTTTACAAAATTATTATAAATATTTAAATATAAATTCATAAATTCTTGCATATACAGATACTCGTAAAGGCGGTTTAAGTTTTTGACGCTATTGCCGGGGAAGAAAAGAAAGAAAGGAAGTGAAAAACAACTTTTAGATTTTTCTAATTAAAAATATTTTATACACTTTTATTTCTCTAAAAATACAAAAATATTTACAAAAACAAAAAAACTAAAAAGATTTTATTTTATTTTATTTTCAAGTCCTTTTATTTAATTTGTTTGCGTTGTTCTGGATCTGAAGGATTATTACCTTTTGATTTTGAATTACAAAGAACTATTAAAAGAATTAGAAAAGGAAAACAAATTCAAAAATATTAGGAAATGGCTAACTTACATAAAAATAATCAAAATCCAATAGAAATTAATGAACAAAATGTTTTTAAACCATTAAGGGATCATGCAAACCCTACAGCAGATGAACTTCATATTAGTATTCAAATGCCTGCTGTAGATGCTAATTCTTTTGAGCTTAAACCTTCTATTATTCAAATGGTTCAAAATAATCAATTTAGAGGAACACCAAATGAGGGTCCAAACTTACACCTTGCTAGTTTCTTAGAATTTTCTGCTATCTTAAAAGATAAAGCAAAGATGTGGCTTAACTCATTAGCAACTGGTTCTATTAAAACTTAGTCAGATATGACAAAAAAATTCCTTGCTAAATATTTTCCTCCTTCTAAAACTACTAAATTAAGAAATGATATTACTTCATTTATGCAATTTGATGGAGTGACAATTTATTAAACATGGGAAAGATTTAAAAAACTATTAAGAAAATGTCCTCATCATGCTTTACTAGATTAGTTAATAATTCAAACATTTTATAACAGACTTATTGGATCACTTAAATCTATTATAGATGCTGCTGGTGGTGGTTATTTAATGGCTAAGACATTTGATGAAGCTTATACCTTAATTGAAGAAATGGCTAACATTAATTTTCAATGGCTTTCTGAAAGGGTTAATCCTAAAAGAGTGGCAAGTATTCAAGATAACGAAGCCTTTTTTATTTTAGCTTCACAAGTGGCTGTGATATCTAATAAATTGGATAATTTTGCTATTAGCATGTCACATGTAAGTAATGATAATTTTACTAATATTGATAATTCTCAAACAATGGAGACATTACAAGCTATTGCTAGTAAAACTAATAACCCTAATTTGAATTATTATAATCAAGGTTGGAAAAATCACCCTAATTTTAATTGGAATAATAGACATCAACAATGGAGTAATAATTAAGTTAATTCAACTGGAAATTGGAACAATCAAGGAAATTCAAACTTTAGACCAACTTATCCTCCTGGTTTTAACAATCAGCAGAAAAAATTATCTATAGAAGAATTTATCTTGCAACTAGGTAATCAGTTATAAAGTCAAAACACTGTTATTCAAAATATTGAGAATCGGATGGGACAAACTGCTAATTTAATTAATTACATACCACAAGAAACACTGCCTAGCAATGTCGAAATTAATCCAAAAGAAACTGGAAAAGCCCATGAACAAGCAACAGCTGTACAACTTAGAAGTGGAAAAGAATTAAAAGAGAAAATTCAAAATGAAATTGAAAAAGAGAGAGAGGTTGAAGAGATAAAAAAACCTAAAGAAACTCTATCTCCAAGTAAAGATCAGACTATAATTCCTATTGAAGTGGAAGTTAAAAGACCACCACCACCTTTTCCTCAAAGACTAAAAAAACTGAAGCTTGACCATCAATTTTCTAAATTCTTTGAGATTTTTAAGAAACTTACCATCAACATTCCTTTTGCTGAAAATATAACTAAAAATAACTAATTGAAAAAGGAATTGAAGTATTTATGGATGATTTTTCAGTATTTGGAACTTCTTTTGAGTCTTGCTTGGAAAATATAACTAAAGTTCTGAAAAGATGTGGAGAAACAAATTTGGTTCTAAACTGGGAAAAATATCAATTTATGGTCACAAAAGGAATTGTACTTAGACATAAAATTTCACAAAAAGGGATGGAAGTTGATTAGGCAAAAGTGAAAATTATTGTTGAACTTCAACCAACCACTACTGTTACTGATGTAAAAAGTTTTCCGGGTCATGCTGGATTTTACAAAAGATATATAAAGGATTTTTCTAAGATTTAAAAACCTCTTTGTCATTTATTAGAAAAAGAAGCTAAGTTTGAATTTAATGAAGATTGTCTGAATACTCTCAATATTTTAAAAGAAAAATTAATTATTGCACCTGTCTTTATTGCACCTGATTGGAATAAACCTTTTGAATTAGTGTGTGACGCAAGTAATTATGCAATTGGAGCTCTATTGGGACAAAAATATGAGAAAATTTTCAAAGTTATATATTATGTGACCCACAAATTTATATTATGATATTTTAATTTGATTGCAACGAAGCCAAAAACTTGACCCCACTATATTATATGTATAGAATTGTAATTGTTTATGTTGTGGATGCTACGCAAGTATACGTATCGTATTAAGTAATACGGGGCTCTAGTGGAGTCACGGTTATCGATCCCACGGGGAAAGAGAAAATTAAATAACAGCTAATTTTAAAATAATAATAATAATAATAATAATAATAATATACGAAAATTTGGAATTCGAATTTAAGCGCAATAAAGTAAACTAAGTATTTTAATTAGATAAATTAACTAAGTAGAAAATTAATATGAATTGAAAGTGCAAGAAATAAAACTAATTGCTAAATAAGTCTTAACTATTCAGAAAAAGTATCTTTCCCCTTGTTTAGAAATTTAAGTGATCGATGAATTTAAATAGATAATTTTAAGGTATTGTGACAAATAGGAGCATTCCTATTCTTTACCCTTTGGTCCAGGTGTAAAGAATATTGACTAATCCTATGTTTGATTTCTGAATCTGTGGCTAGGCTGGGAGGATACCGACTGCCACTTCAAAGCTCCCACGTTCCTCTCGCCTGAGGGCTAACATCTACACTTCAGCTCTCAAATAATAGGACCAAATTGAATATTTTAGTCTGTCACACTAAAATGCTCAATTCTACGCCCAGTGATATTATTTCCCTATTTATTTGCACCTTCCTTCCAAGGCTTTTGAATTCCCCAAATATTAGATGTAATTTTTACTATTGTTGTAAATCAACACATTTTAACAAATCAAATGGCCAGTTTGAAAGTAAATTAAGTTTTAAGTAAAAATTATCACAATTTATTAATATATAAAAGTACTTCTATTTTTAGTTCATCAAGTAACTTAATTTCATAAAAGGGAGAAAGACTAATAAACTACTCAGAATGCATGAGAATTAAACTAAGCATGAATTTCATTTAAAGTTAAAAACAATAAATAGATATACTTATCTCAATTTATCCCCAAGCAGACTCCTCGTAGTTCCTTTGACTCTTCCTTCCAGTACAGCACGACTCACTAAAAACTCACTAACTCACTAAAAACTCAAAATAACTCACTTATAACACTCAAAGACTCCCTAAGACACAAAAGACTGCACAAAAACTGGACATTAAAGACTTAATTTCGGCTTCTATATATAAAGGTGAGCAAAGGACCAAGAGGTGCGTAAGCATCCCTTCAAAAGGTGTCCAGGTTCAATGTATCAGAGCCATTTGAACTAGCTCACCGTCGGCGACGAACTAGCTCGCTGTCGGCGAGGCTTCTAGAAGATCTTCAAACCGCTCTAGCTCGCTGTCGGCGGGCTCGGGCTCGCTGTCAGCGAGACAGTTATGAATTCTTCAGAATTTTCTTCTCGTAACCTCGCCGTCGGCGGGCTCGATCTCGCCGTCGGCGACTCAGCACAAATTGCATTATTTTCTTCCTTTTTGCTCCAAATCTGCTCCTTTTTATGATTTTTGCTTTTATCACCAAAATTCTTCATTCCTGCAATAAAATAAAGAAAATAACCTTCTTTAAAGTGCAATTTCATCAAAAATAGGTATGAATTTCTTAATAAATTTTTCAGTGATCAAAATCCCCCAAACTTACTTATTACTTGTCCTCAAGTAATTTTAGTACTACATAAAAATAATGAGTTTTATAATAAGATTTTTCAATTTAAATAACTATGAATTAGATTAAGTAATATCATAATAAAGTTAAATAAAAATAATTCATGTAATTTAATTAATCTTATAGAAATAAATTATTTAGTTATCGAAGTCTAAGATTTCTAGCTTACTATTCATTTTCGGAATGACTATATTTAAAAGAAGAACTATTTAAGATATTCATATGATAAGAAATTCAAGAAAATACTATTAGGTAAAATTCTAATCCATAAACATAAGTTTGGAAATATTTAAGTTTTTCCCTTTAGGTTAATTCAAATGAAGCCAATTTTTGATAAGACATCTCCTCAAGCTTCTCCTCATTTTTCTTTTTTTTTCTTTTTCTTTTTTTTTTCTTTTTCTTTTTCTTTTTTCTAATGAGGATTAATGTATCTGGAGAGCCTGTTAATAATTTTGAACTTCATTTTCATCTTCCTAAATTTGAAACTTAGAAATATTTCTTAGCTTATATATACTTCATAGTTTTTACTTCATTGATTTTCAATCTTTTCTTTTTCACTTGAATACTTTAAGATTTTTAATTTTAAGAATATAGTTTTCCTTACTAAAAATAGTTTACTATATTCTTATTCCCTTTAACCAAATATTTTATTCTATTTAATTAATTAAAGCACTAGAATTATTTCATTTAACCTTTTATAATAATTTAATAAAATAATTCATATTAAATCAAATTGAAAAATTTGCTATAAAAATCATTTTTATAATAATTTGAAAATAGAAATTGAGAACAAGTTAATAACTAAATTTGTATTTTACTCTCCCCCCAAACTTAAATTTTTATATCTACTCTAAATAATGAAAAAGAAGGAAAGTAAATAAATCATACCTTTGAAGTTTAGGTATTTCTTTTTTCTTTGAAATTTTTGTGAGCTTTTTCATTTTTCATTGAACCCGTACTCGTTAGTATTCTCCATATATATATAACAATTTAAAGAAAATGCAGGGATAAAATCTAAGATAAGTATTAAACACAACAATTAAAATAACTCTACACTACACATATGAATTACTACATATTAAAAACAATTGAACTAACAGATTAACAATTTTAAAAAACTTAAAAAAATACAAAATAAAATAAAAACATATTAAAGAAAACTATCATCCTATTTAACGTAAAAACAAATGCAATTAACTAACACAAAAACAAAAACTAACTACTATAACAATCCAAGCAAATTAATCTAACTAACATCCAATGTCTCAAAATATAAAGTACTGAATATTACAAACATATAAATTTTCCACAATAACTTACACCAAACAAATAAAATACATAAAGTCCTAATCTTCAGCATCAAAGTCCCAAACTATATCATCCCCTCCTTGATCTGTAGGCTGCTGAGAAGACTGAGCAGGGTGATACTGAGTATACCTGGGGCATTCTGGAAAGACAACATCTAAATCTCCACTCCTATAATGACGTTCAGCTTCATAATATGCAATCTCATATTCCGAATGTCGCTGGAGGTATTCACTATCATAATCATGTCTCCTCTCCAGATTATCAATCCTTTGATCAAAATGATCAAACCTTCTCTCCATGGTCTCTCCAAACTGCTCAAAACTCCTCCTATGCGAGTCAATTCATTCATCGGATCTTGTAGGGTAGGGGTGGTAGGCTCGGGAGGTCCATAGCTAGTAGAGGGTATATCTCTACGGATCGAGTGAAATAACTTCTCACTCCCGATCTCCACCCTTCATGAGATTCATACTTCTTAATGTTGGCGATCGTGAGTGGTTTCATAGGTTCCACCCATTCTTCATCATCTCTAGCCTCAACTCCAGAGAGTTGGCAGAGTGCAAAAATCAATCCAGGGTGGCCCAATCCAGCTCCACTCTCATTTCAAGGAGTGGCCAGGATGTTCTGATAAATAACTCTCCCGATGTTGATGCTTATGTTATTCTGAATGCAGAAATTCAGAATTGCTCTATCTCGTGTTACCTCACTATGGTGATATGTGGGTAACAGATTAGAACAAATAAAGTAATGTCAGGCTTTGGAGACTACATTTAATTTAGAAAGAGGAAAATTCGCTCTTTCTTGTTGCTTAATTTTCCAAACTCCGGTCCCATCAGTGAGAAAGTTAAAGACTTCCTCCAGTGGTCCTTCCATCGTTCCAAATGTTTCATACTCGCTAAAGTGCAAGTCATGAACTTCATAGAACGCGTTAATTCTTGCAGCATTGAAATCTACAAAAAAACCTCGTACCTTTACTGGTGCATCTTCAGCGGCAGTCAAATTGGCATAAAATTCTTTCACCACTTCTACAGCTGCATTTTCCCAACCTCATTCCTTTATAATCCGTTCTACTTCTCCTCCCGGATTTTTGAATACCCTATCTGCAATGCACTTTCTTCCTTGTATGTTTTCAAAATATTTAGCCTGTGCTCGTGCATTGATGAATCGGTTTTCGTCGAATTCTACTCGACGTTTTTGTCGTGGAGCCATACGATCGATTCGTGAAAATCGTGAAAATTTTCACTAAACTTAATAATAATACTAAGAAGGCTTCCTACAACATTTGTAAGCAATTTAAATCAAATTCCATGGATTTCCACCGAATATTTCTTCCACATTTTGATTTTTCCCAAAATTTGCAATGAGGTGAAAATATATGGTGAAAATTAAAATTTTTTTCATAGGAGTGAAGCTCTTACCAAGGGAAGATGAAATCCGGTGTCAAAAATTGTTGAAATCGCTTCAAATCCAAGATCTTTCAAGCCCTAGGTCGGTTTTTGTGAAAATTGGAGGTTGGGGATGATGAATAGTGTTTTTGACCGGTCAAATATATGTTTTTTTCCGACCTCGTTGTCAGCGAGATTTATCTCGCCGTCGGCGAGCTAATATTTTTCGAAACCAAAAACTCTCGGGAAGAATCCGCTATCGGCGAGAAATTATTCGCTGTCAGCGAGATCGATCTCGCTGTCGGCGGAATTTTTCTCGCCGTCGGCGAGATTCCAAAATTTTAAATTTTCAAAATTCGTCACTCATTTTCGTCTTTGATTTGCCTTATATTATATTTCCGATCATATTATTTATTAATTTTAATATAAAGATTAGCTACTTAAACACAAACAAATTCACACAACACAACAAATTAACTTTAATATTGAAATCCATGAGACATACAAACTAACATAATTTAAAACTCTATAATCAAACTTCAAACTTCAATCCTTACTACTAATCAGCATCGCAAACCAAACCACGACACACTAAATGCTGATACAAAATTATGACGCATATCTCAATTAAGTTTGAGATATTCAAATCATCACTCCACACATAATAAAATCTAAATCAAATCAAATAACATAAACATAAACATACTATGGAAATCTTTACTACTACTCTTCAATGTTAGAATCTTCATCTTCTCTGATATTTCCGATATGACGATGATGCACAAATAAGTTATAGAAAGGCCTGAAGGGAAATTCCGAAGCAGATTCTTCAGTGATCCAACCCTTCGCCTCGATAAATGAAGAAAGCTAGCTTCCGGGTGTCCAGAATGATCAAAGTGTTCCTTCATCCTCCAGTCAATGTGATCAAATAAATCAGATATATTGTCGATTAAATCTCTCACATTCTGCAATTCTTTCTCCATTCCATTAATTTTCTTCATAAGTAACTCCGTTTTATCTGAAATAGGCCTTGCTATAGGATTATTCTATGAAGCTCTATCAGAGATAAATGTAATGTCTTCATTATTGTCTAAAGTAGGGAACATATCCGTAGGATCAAGCGGCTTCCAAGGTAACGAACCTTTTCCCAAGCTTCATAAGAAACCCGATACCGATCGCATAATGAAAAAATAGTAGATGGATGTCCTAGTCCGTGAACTGACCCATGCACAATTAAACCCAATGCGTACTTAACAATTATTGATCCAACATCAATAGGCAATCCAATTTGAATACAATAATTCAATATAGTGCATTCCTTCGAAACCTTGTTTACCCTCATAGTAGGTAACAATTTAGATGAGATGAAAAAGTGCCGGTGCTTTGAGACGATGATTCAAAAGTGATGCGGAGAAATTAACATACCCGTCTTCACGCATTTCCCAATCTTTCGGTTCATCAGCTAGATATCGAAATATCTCATTCATATTATATCGAGAAGGCGCAAAATTTGAATAGTGACATACCAGGGTGTTTTCTATAGAGAATAATTCATTTACTCTTGATGGAGTAAACGCCACCCATCTTCCTCGGACGTAGACATTCCCATTGTTGATCGCATGTAAGTTAGAGTAGAACTCTTTTACAACCGGAATAACAACAGCAGACGCCGTGTAACAAAATACTTCCCAGTGCCGCTGTGCGATTATTTCTTCTATCTTTGTAGTGGAATTCTCTAATCCTCGATTGACAAATCCTCGTTCCTTCATAACTCTTTTCTTTACCAAAACCTTTTTGAAGATCCGCTGCGCTTCCGCACTCACAAATTTCCTCCGATTAAACACTCCAGATTTAGAGGAATCTAAGAATTTGGAGGCCATTATGGTGAATGGAATGAATTCTAGTGAAGAAGGCAGACTTAGAATGGTTTAAGAATGGGTTTTCACAAAGGAATTGGTGTTGAAACCATCCAAATTGGCATTTAAAGTATAAATAACTCATTTTTATAACTTCCTCGCTTTCGGTGGGAAGTTTCTCGCCGTCGGTGACTCAGTTATAAAAACTGCCTTTCAGGTTCTCGCTGTCGGCGGGCTCGTTTCTCGCTGTCATCGAGCTCGATAAATAAACTGATATTAATTTAGGCGCGAACCTCGCTGTCGGCGAGTATCGACCTCGCCGTCGGCGAGATTCCAAAATAATGTCCAATTTCGCTCTAAATCGAATAATTTCTTTTCTCATCATAATGGTTCGAATATGTGATGATTCTTAATAATAATTGAGTAGTAAAGTTTCAATAATATAGACTAACTATTAAGATACAATAATAAAAAAATAGATAACTAATATGGGTTGCCTCCCATAAAGCGCTTGGTTTAACGTCGTCAGCCCGACCTAATTTCAATTATTAATCAGGTCGACTAAGCATTAAAACCTCTTTATAGTTAGGTCTTATACCTTCGAAATATGGTTTTAATCTATGTCCATTAACTTTAAATTTATGTCCGAGTTTTGGATCTTCGATTTCTATAGTTCCGTATGAAAATATTTGAGTTATGGTTAAAGGTCCTAACCATCGAGACTTCAATTTTCCAGGAAATAATTTAAATCTAGTATTATATAGCAAAACTTCCCTGTCCCGGTTCAAAATTTCTCTGATTAATCTTCCGATCATGCCATAATTTCATCTTTTCTTTATAAATCCGATCATTATCATATGATTCATTTCTTAATTCTTCCAATTCATTTAATTGCAACAATCTTTTCTCACCAGCTTCCTTCATATTATAATTAAATTCTTTAATCGCCCAATATGCTTTATGTTCTAATTCAAGTGGTAAGTGGCATGTTTTTCCATATATAAGCCCGTAAGGAGTCATTCCAATCGGAGTTTTATAAGCAGATCCTATAAGCCCATAATGCGATTGTCTAATCTAATAGACCAATCTAACCTATTTGGGTTTGCTGATTTTTCTAAAATACGTTTAATCTCACGATTAGATACTTCGACTAATCCGCTGGTCCGTGGATGATAAGCGATGGATATCTTATGAGTAATATTGTATTTTTCTACTAGTTTGTGAATGTATTTATTTCTAAAATGAGTTCCTCCGTCAGTGATAATCACTCTCGGCATTTCAAATCTAGTAAAAATATTTTTCATCAGAAATTTTGAAACACTCTTAGCATCACATCTAGGTAAAGCTTGTACCTTGATCCATTTGGAAACATAATCAACAGCTACTAATATATATGAGTTTCCAAAAGAAGGAATAAAAGGTCCCATAAAATCTAATCCCCAAACATAAAAAATTTTAACTTCTAATATAAAGTTTAGAGGCATTTCATTTTTTTCTAGATATATTTCCTACTCTTTGACATTTGTCACAAGTTTTAATATATCTGTATACATCTCTAAATAGAGTAGGCCAGTAAAATCCAGATTGTAGAATCTTATAAGCAGTTTTATCAGTCCCAAAATGTCCTCCAAAATCAGAATCATGACATTTTTGAATAATTGGTTTAGTTTCTTCATAAGGTACACATCTTCTAATAATTAAATCCTTACATTGCTTATATAAATATGGCTCATCCCAAAAATAGGTTTTCGTATCATGGTTGAATTTTTTCTGTTGTTGCAAAGTTAGCATAGGTGGTAAAATATTACTAACTATATAGTTTACTATATCAAGCATACCATGGTATTTTCCACTCATTGATATTATATAGTTGTTCATCGGGAAAGCTGTCTATAATTTCATTTTTAATATAAGATAATTCATGATTTTCTAATCTTGATAAATGATCCGCAATTCGATTATCGTTCCTTTCTTATTAACGATCTCAAAATCGAATTCTTGCATTAATAGCATCCATCTAATTAATCTTGGTTTGAAATCTTTCTTTTGCATTAAATATTTGATAGCAGAATGATCAGCATGCACTATACATTTTGTTCCAATCAGATAAGGTCTAAATTTATTAAAACCATATACTACCGCTAATAATTCTCTTTCTGTAACTATATAATTTATTTCAGCATCATTAAGAGTTTTACTAGCATAGTATATAACTTTAAAAATCTTTTCATATATTTGCCCAAGAACTGCTCCTACAGCATAATCACTAGCATCACACATAAGCTCAAGTGGTTTCTCCCAGTTAGGTGAAACTATTATAGGTGATGTAATTAATTTTTCTTTTAAGAGTTCAAAAGCATTCAGGTATTCAATTGTAAATTCAAATTTCTTTTCCTTTTCGAGAAGTTGGCATAGAGGTTTAGTAATTTTTGAAAAATCTTTTATATAGCGTCTGTAGAATCCAGCATGTCCAAGAAAACTTCTTATCCCTTTTACCGTAGTTGTAGGTGGTAATTTAGCTATAACTTGAATTTTTGCGAGGTCCACTTCCATGCCTTTTTCCGAAATTTTATGCCCTAATACAATGCCGCCCGCAACCATAAATCGACATTTCTCCCAATTTAGAACTAAATTTTTCTTCTCACATACTTCTAATACTTTTTAAGATGAGTTAAGCATGTGTCAAATGATGTTCCGAATACGGAGAAATCATCCATAAATACTTCTATTCCATTGTCAATTAACTTACTAAATATAGTACATCATACATCTCCGGAATGTTGTCTGGTGCATTACATAATCCAAAAGGCATTCTTTGAAAAGCGAAAGTTCTATAAGGACTAGTAAATGTAGTTTTCTCTTGATCCTCAGGAGCAATTTGTATTTGATGATAACCGGTGTATCCATCTAGAAAAAAAAAATACTTATGTCCGGCTAAGCTATCTAACATCTGGTCTAGAAATGGTAAAGGGAAGTGATCTTTCCGGTGGCGTATTTAATTTCCTATAATCAATACATATACGTCAACCAAGTAACTTGTCTTATAGGAATAAGATCGTTATTTTCATTAGCGATGACGGTCACTCTTCCCTTCTTAGGAACACGATGAATTGGGCTTACCCAAGCACCATCGGAAATAGGATATATATTACCATTATCTAACCATTTTAAAATTTCTTTCTTAACTACTTCTTTCATTATCTAGGTTTAATCTCCTTTGGGGATCTCGCTTTAGGTTTATGTTCATCATCTAAAATAATTCTATGCATACAGATTGAAGGACTAATTCCTTTAATATCTGCTAAAGTCCAACCAAAAGTTTTCTTATATTTTTTTAAAGTTTCTAAAAGTTTTTTTTCTTGAGATTCGTTTAATGCAGATGAAATAATAACTAGTAAAGTTGAAGAATTACCTAAATAAGCATATTTCAAATGATCGGGTAATATTTTTAGCTCAAGTTCAGGAGGTTTAATAATTGATGGAACTATATTCTTGTTAGTGTTTTCAGTATTATCCAAAAATTCAAATCTTTCCCGAATATAATCTAGTTCTTCATTATTATCTTCAATTAATTCGAGTGTTTTCTTTTTCTAATTTATCTTCGTAATATTTCTTAAAATGTTCTTGTTGTAAATGTTCAAGTATTTCCATCCGAAAACATTCATCATCTTTTTCTAGTGCAGGATATTTCATTGATTTTGCAATATTAAAGGTAACTTTTTGGTCATTTACTCTCATAGTTAATTCTCCTTTCGAACATCAATCATAGCTTTTCCGAGTAGCTAAAAATGGTCTTCCTAAAATGATAGGAATTTCTTTATCTTCCTCCATATCTAAAACAATAAAATCTACTCGGGAAGATAAATTTATCCACTTTTACTAACACATCTTCAATAACTCCGTTAGGATAGGTAACCGAACGATCGACTAATTGAAGGGTTACCGAAGTAGGTGTAATTTTTCCTAATCCTAATCTCTTAAAAATCGATAGAGGCATTAGATTGATGCTTGATCCTAAGTCACACAAAGCTTTTCCATAAAATTTTTCTCCTATAGCGCGGGGTATAGTGAAACTACCGGGATCTTTCAATTTTTCGGAAGCTTCTTCGAATAATAGCACTACACTCTTCACTAAGTGCGACTGTTTCATTATGAGTAAATTTTCTTTTCTTATTTAGAATATCTTTCATAAATTTTACATAATTTGGCATCTGATCTAAAGCTTTGACAAAAGGTAGATTGATTGTTAATTTCTTTAATATTTCAAGGAATTTAGCAAATTGTTTATCTTTTTTATGTTGAGCTAGTCGTTGAGGAAATGGTGGTGGAGGTTTTTCAACAGAAATTTTTATAGGTATTAAAGGATGTTCCAAGTTTGAATCTTGTTGAATTGTTTCCTTTTCAATTTCCACTTCCTCATTTTGGCTTTTAAGTTCTTTTTGAATTTGAGGTTCTAATTCTTTTCTACTCCTTAGTTGTATTGCTTTAATTTGTTCTTTTCCTTGATCTTTAGGAATTATTTCTACATTACTAGGAAAAGTTCCAGGTATTCTATTATTTAGCGCAGTAGCAATATGTCCAAGTTGAGTTTCGATATTTTTAATAGATGTTCCTTGAATTTGTAATTGATTTCCTTGAATTTGTAGTTGATTTCCTTGATTTTGTAGTTGATGACCCATATTCAAAATTAATTCATCCATAGATAATTTCTTATCTTTGAATTGAGGGTTATTGTTATTAAATCCAGGTGGGTAATTAGGTTTATAGTTTGGATTTGCTTGATTAGGTTGATTCATCCATTGTTGATTAGATGTGTTATTAAAATTTGGATGAGTTTTCCAACCAGGATTATAATAGTTTGAATAAGGGTTATTAGTTCTATTATTAGTAGCATTTAAAGTTTCATAATTAGATTGAGATTCTATGATTTGTCCAGATGAGTTTTCTTCTAAAGTAGGAGAGTAGTTCATTCCAAAATGATCTAATTTCTTAGATATAGCAGCAATTTGAGAAGCTAACATAGATATTGCATGGTTTTCGTAAAAGCTGGCTATTTTTTTTGGATTTACTCTATCAGCAGGCCATTGGAAATTATTTGTTGCCATTTCTTCAATTAGTGCATAAGCTTCATCAAATGGTTTAGACATTAATGAACCTCCAACGAAGAAGCATCGATGATTGATCTTAAAGATCCTACTAATCCATTATAAAAGGTTTGAATAATCAGCCAATCTGGTAGAGTATGATGTGGGCATTTCCTAAGAAGTTCCTTAAATCTCTCCCAAGATTCATATATTGATTCTCCATCTAACTGACAAAAAGAAGTTATATCATTTCTAAACTTAGCGAGTTTTAGATGGTGGAAAATATTTGGATAGAAATTTTTGTGATAATTCTCCCAAGTTTTAATAGATCCAGGTGCTAACGAATTCAAACACATTTTAGCCTTATCCCTTAATGAAAAAGGAAAAAGTCTAAGTCTTATAGCATCGTCAGATACTCCTTGATATTTAAAAGTAGCACAAAGTTCTAGAAAACTAGCAAGATGTAAGTTAGGATCTTCAGAGGTGAACCAGTAAATTGATTGTTTCGTACCATTTGGATAATTGCAGGTTTAAGTTCAAATGAATTAGCAACTACATCGGCGTTTTGAATAGTTAAATGAATTTCATCCGATGTAGGGTTGGCATAATCTCTTAATGGTCTTTGTTGGTTCATATTTTGAATTTCGAGAATATTCGCCATTTGTGTTAAATTTATTACTTGTTTCTTTTGTTTTCTAATTCTTTTAATTGTACGCTCTAATTCAGAATCGTAAGGTATTAAATTTTTGTTTCCAAATTTGCGCATACAATTTTAGAATAAATATTAAAATTATTTATTATGATTATTTTAAAATAGTCCGTTACTTTAGTAAATTTTTCTTACTTTCCCCGGCAACGGCGCCAAAAACTTGACCAGCAAATTTATATTATGATATTTTAATTTGATTGCAACGAAGCCAAAAACTGTACCCCACTATATTATATGTATAGAATTATAATTGTTTATGTTGTGGATGCTACGCAAGTATACGTATCGTATCAAGTAATACAGGGCTCTAGTGGAGTCCTAGTTATCGATCCCACAGGGAAAGAGAAAATTAAATAACAGCTAATTTTAAAATAATAATAATAATATACGAAAATTTGGAATTCTGAATTTAAGTGCAATAAAGTAAACTAAGTATTTTAATTAGATAAATTAACTAAGTAGAAAATTAATACGAATTGAAAGTGCAAGAAATAAAACTAATCGCTAAATAAGTCTTAACTATTCAGAAAAAGTATCTTTCCCCTTGCTTAGAAATTTAAGTGATCGATGAATTTAAATAGATAATTTTAAGGTATTGTGACAAATAGGAGCATTCCTATTCTTTACTCTTGGGTCCAGGTGTAAAGAATATTGACTAATCCTATGTTTGATTACTGAATCCGTGGCTAAGTCGGGAGGATGCGACCGCCACTTCGTAGCTCCCACGTTCCCCTCGCCCGAGGGCTAACATCTACACTTCAGCTCTCAAATAATATGACCAAATTGAATATTTTAGTCTGTCACACTAAAATGCTCAATTCTACACCCAGTGATATTATTTCCCTATTTATTTGTACCTTCCTTCCAAGGCTTTTGAATTCCCCGAATATCAGATGTAATTTTTACTATAGTTGTAAATCAACACATTTTAACAAATCAAATGGCCAGTTTGAAAGTAAATTAAGCTTTAAGTAAAAATTATCACAATTTATTAATATATAAAAGTACTTTTTTTAGTTCATCAAGTCACTTAATTTCATAACAGGGAGAAAGACTAATAAACTACTCAGAATGCATGAGAACTAAACTAAGCATGGATTTCATTTAAAGTTAAAAACAATAAATACAAATACTTATCTCAATTTATCCCCAAGCAGACTCCTCGCAGTTCCTTTGACTCTTCCTTCCAGTACAGCACGACTCACTAAAAACTCACTAACTCACTAAAAACTCAAAATAGCTCACTTATAACACTCAAAGACTCCCTAAGACACAAAAGACTGCATAAAAACTGGACATTAAAGACTTAATTTCGGCTTCTATATATAGAGGTGAGCAAAGGACCAAGAGGTGCGTAAGCATCCCTTTAAAAGATGTCCAGGTTCAATGTATCAGAGCCATTTGAACTAGCTCGCCATCGGCGACAAACTACCTCGCTGTCGGCGAGGCTTCTAGAAGATCTTCAAACCGCTCTAGCTCGCTGTCGGCGGTCTCGGGCTCGCTGTCAGCGAGACAGCTATGAATTCTTCAGAATTTTCTTCTCGTAACCTCGTCGTCGGCGGGCTCGATCTCGCCGTCGGCGACTCAGCACAAATTGCATTATTTTCTTCCTATTTGCTCCAAATCCGCTCCTTTTTATGATTTTTACTTTTATCACCTAAATTTTTCATTCCTGCAATAAAATAAAGAAAATACCCTTCTTTAAAGTGCAATTTCATCAAAAATAGGTATGAATTTCTTAATAAATTTTTCAGTGATCATTATGCTAGCAAAACTCTTAATAAAACTCAAAGAAATTACACTATTACTGAGAAAGAGCTCTTAGCAATAGTATATGCCTTGGATAAATTTAGACCTTATCTTCTTGGGACCAAATGTATCGTACATACTGATCAATTCGCTATTAAGTATTTAATGTCTAAGAAATATGCAAAACCTAGATTGATAAGCTGGGTTCTACTTTTACAAGAATTTGATTTTCAAATAGTTGAGAGAAAAAGAGCTGACAACCAAATTGCTGATCATTTATCAAGAATTAAAAATAATAATGAGATGATTACTGAAGAAAACATAAATGAGAAATTCCCTGATGAACAGTTATATGTTATTCAAGGATTACAAATGTCTTGGTATACAAATATAGTTAACTATTTGGTTAGCAATATTTTACCGTATGGATTGAATAACAAATATATTAAGAAATCCAAGAATGATTCTAAATCATATATTTGGGAAGATCCACATTTATTTAAAATAGGAAGAGATTCTGTTATTCGAAGATGTGTACCTTATGAAGAAATTTTTGCAATTATTCAAAAATGTCACGATTCTGAATTTGGAGGACACTTTGGAGTAGATAAAACTGCGTTTAAAATTTTAAATTCTGGATTTTATTGGCCTATATTATTCAAAGATGTTGGATACTAAGTTAAAACTTGTGATCAATGTCAAAGAATGGGGAATATATCCAGAAAAGATGAAATGTCCCTAAGCTATATATTAAAAATTGAGATTTTTTATTTATGGGGTTTATACTTTAGGGGACCTTCTATTCCATCATCTGGAAAGATTTATATGTTATTAGCAGTTGATTATGTTTCGAAGTGGATTAAAGCTGTAGCTTTACCTAACTGTGATTCCAAAAGTGTTTCGAAATTTTTAAAGAAGATTTTGGCAAGATTTGGAATACCAAGGGTAATTATCGCGGATGGCGGAAGTCATTTTAGAAATATAAGAATTCAATTATTATTGGAAAATTCAAAATTAAACGTAGAATTGCAACTGCTTGTCACCCACAAACAAGTGGAATGACTGAAGTTTCAAACAGAGGAATTAAAAGAATATTAGAAAAGAGTGTTAATCCTAAAAGAACTGACTGGGTTGATAGTCTTGATTCCGCATTATGGGCTTATAGAACAGCTTATAAGACACCTATCAGAATGTCACCTTATCGATTAGTTTATGGTAAACATTGTCACTTACCTGTTGAACAGGAACATAAAGTCTACTGGGTGATAAAGGAGTTCAATTATGATTTGAAGGCTACAGGAGAGAAACGACTGTTACAATAAAATGAAATGGAAGAGATAAGAAATGAATCCTATGAAAATGCAAAGATTTATGAGGTAAGAATGAAGAAATTGCATGATAAAAATATTTCAAGAGAAATATTTGGGCTTGGAAAAGAAGTATTATTATTTAATACTCGTTTAAAACTTTTTCCTAGAAAATTAAGATCTAAATGGATGAGATCATTTATTGTTGAGAAAATATACCCTTATGGAGCTGTGGATATTAAAGATCCCAGGACTGGAAAAATATTTAAGGTTAACGGATTAAGACTGAAGCCTTATATGGGAGAAATGAAACAGATTTAAAAGGAGGCTTACGAACTGAGTCTACCTGATTAATATAATTGATTAAGTCGGGCTGATGACGTTAAAGCAAGGGCTTTGTGGGAGACAACCCATATATTATCATTGTGGTTGTTTTTTATTTGAATTTATCTTAATCAATGTTTGTGTGTCGATCAGACCATTTTAATAGACCTATTTTAAGATTTAAACTTTGTACATTTAACGATAGACGAAATGGAGTTGAATGTGCTTCCAGCACCTAGGCGCAAAAACATGGCACCTAAGCACCAGCATAACCCATTTGTATCGATTGTCCGGCGCCTAGGTGCCATATTTTGGCTCCTAAGCGCCCCAATTACTGTTTGTGCAAAAACCCAAAATCTTCAGTTTTTCACATGAATTCTTCTTATATATTACCCTATCTTCGTCCTTAATCCTTAAGCAACCATATTTTTGACAAGAACAATTCATTTTAGAGGAGAAAAGAGAAGTTTGGAAGCAATGGAGAGAGGAGATCATGACAATACAATAAGAGATAAGTCTTCTAAAGATCTTCAACCTTATTTCAATGGATTTATTGCTGTAAGTTTGGAGAAATTGTTTAGTCATTTAGATAAGATTGAGGCGGAATTGCTAAGAGTTGGGAATCGTCTGCATGAGATGTATCACCAAATCGAGCACTTGGAATGACAGATGAAACTTCAATTCGATCATATGGCGACATATCAAGATTCTCAAGTAGCGATGTATGCGAAGAGCAAATGGATTGATGAGAAGATGGCTTTGGAATTTCTAAGGCCGTTGGTTTTTTATCCATGTGGGCCTAACAAACTTCATTGCGAGAGGGATGGAAATTCAAAGTTCGATGATGAATAGATCATTGTTGTGTTTTAGGTGTGATTGAGTCATGTTCTAGTGAGTCGAATATTTTAGTTTGTGTGTTTGCTTTCTTTGTTCAAAATGTGTTGTTTGATTGTGAATTTGCTTTGAATTAGTATTGTTTGTGTGGTTTATAGAGTGATGAACCCTGTTTTAGTATTTTTCTGGAATTTATTGAGCTTGGAATGGAAAAATGTGAAATGGAATTGAAGAGTATGATTATATCTTGTGTTTGAATATTGGATCTAATTTATCATTTTAATTGTTTGTGGAAATATTTGGAAGTTAGGAATCGGAGTAATACCCCCATGTGAGTAATTAGAAGTCAAATTTGTTAAGTTTTGGTAGAAAATATAATATTTAAATCGAATTTTTGGAAAGATGAGTCTGGCGCCTAGGCTCCAGAACTCGGAGCCTAAGCGCCGGTTCGGCCTACACCCGAAAATCAGGTTTTTAAACCCACTAAAGCCATTAACGACGCCTAAGCTCCCTTCTTCTTCTTCCCTTTTTCGCTAAAATCAACTTTAGGGATCCATTTTTAGGCTGGATTTTTGAGTTTTTGAGCTTGGAATCACTCGATTTCTTCATCTCGAGGTCAGATCTACCTTCTAATCCATTTATTTTTTATTTTCACCATGGATTTTTCAAATTTTGAGCAAATCTAAAATTTTTTTATTTTTGGAGTTTAATCCATGGATTTAATGCTTTATTTAAGTTTTTAAAAGCTTAAATAACCTTATTCTTTTGATCCTTTAATTTATTTTACGTTTTCTTTCTCTTACGTTTAGATGACTCCAAAATCTAAGCAAGGGAAAGAACGAAAAAATTTCGATCATAGAAAGTTTGCCACTACCGCAGCACATTTTTGTTACAACGATTTTGCTACGACAAGAAAGTTTATCTTGGAGAGGAGTTTTTACAATCCTGGTGGAAGGATTGAAGATACAATCGTTGCACTAAACTGGCAATAATTCTTCTACTTCACTACTGTTCCCGTTATCTGTGTCATCAGAGAGTTTTATGCAAATTTCTTGGATGCCGAAGATTACAAGATCTTCGTGAGAGGAGTTGGAGTAGGATTTACTCCAGAGAGAATCAACATTTACTATGGCCTGCCATCGAACATTGAGTGCTATTACTCTGGATTATCTCCATCTGAGGGAGATTTAGAGATGATTATTGCATACTTGACTGATGGTCCTGGAGCTTGAAAGATTCATAATGAAAAATGGGTAAATTTTTCATCTTTTAAGCTAAATGGTGTTTCTAAGGCATGGCATTACTTTATTTCTGCTCACCTCTTTCCATCCAACCATTTGAGTGAGGTTACCAAACACAGATCTATCCTTAACTACTGCATACAGGAGAGGAAGTCGATTGATGTTGGGAGTATTATTTATGATTCTATAGAGGCCACTGCTTGTTCTAGCACTTCTATGGGATTGGGATTCCCATCTCTGATTTATTCTCTATGTGAAAGTGCTGGAGTTGTTGTTGAGCTTTCAGAGGAGAAGCTCAAGTCTACAAAGCCCATTGGATGAGAAAGTGCCAGTATTTATGATCGACTTTGAGGTAAGAGTTCTACCGTACCCTCTAGTTCATTACCTACTTCTGGTAAACCTTCTACTTCTGGAACCTTGATGCGTGACTCAGCCTAACGGGGCATTATACTTTCAAATGCAAGATTTTGATTCCACTACTAGAAAGTTTGATCACTGACAATGGCGCCAAAAACTTGATGTGTCACTCAGCCTAATGGGGCTTTATACTTTCAAATGCAAGATTTTGATTCCACTGCTAGAAAATTTAATCACTGACAGCAGCGCCAAAAACTTGATGTGATTTTACTTATGAAAGATTTTATGAATTTATATTTAGATTTTTATAATTTGTAAAACTCACAATTTCAAATGCAAGTATGCGTATCATATCAAGTAATACAGGGCTCTAGTGGAGTCCTGGTTATCGATCTCACACGAAAGATTTTTAAAATACTAAGTAATACTTTTAGATTTTTCAAATTAAAAGTAATTTTTATTTTCATTTCTTTTTAAAGTTTAGATTTTAAATTTAATGAAATTTATACTAAATGTAAGTAAGCAACACTAAATTAAATATTAATGCAGTTATAAATAAAACAACTTTCTTCTTTTCAACTAATCCAAGATTTTTAGAATAATTATCATTTGTGGAGAATTTAGATTATGATATGTGCCAAATAGAAGCATTCTTATTCTTTACCCTTTGGTCCAGGCATAAAGAGCATTGACTAATGTATACATCGGTTCAGGATGTTTTATTAGTAGAATGGGTTAATCTAGGCTCACACTACTAGATGTCCAAGGATGGCTTTCGTCGGCCCTACCAGTGACCTGTTCCCTTTCTATAAATCAAATTATTAGAATTTAGTCTGTCACTCTAAAAACTAATTAATTTTGCGCCTAATAAATCATATATTCCTATTTATTTGCACTTCACCTTGAATAACCCGCATAAAGCCTTCGACTACCCAAGGATTCATGTGATATTTACTAGTTAAGAACTCATCTCCGGACAGGTCTCAAAATTCTTCAACAGGTTTTAACAATTTCAATGGCTAGTTTAAAAAGTAAACTAAAATTAGGTATTAATATCATCACAATTTTTATAAATATTTTAAATTAAATTCTCCAACAAAGTTTAATTATCTTATTATCTTTTCATAGTTGAAAGAAGAAAGAAAATTAACTACTCAAAACACATTGAATTCACACAACAAAACATATTTACAAAACTTTGAACCAAGTTACAAATACTTATCTGGAATGTTCCTTCAAGTGATTCTCTGACTCCTACTGACTTCAATGCAATGATGAAAGACTTGAACAGCAACAACACTAATAATCTCACACTTCACTCAAAATAAACTAAAAATAAACTCACTAAATAATAAAGAAGGTGTCTCCCTAAAATGATTGGATGGCTATATAGTGCTTGGGGACTAAAGGATGCTAGAAGGGGTGAAAGGGGTGATTTTCTCTCTAGATTGGGCTCCTATTTATAGAGCTCTCACTTTGACCATGGGTTGCTTAAGGCACCTCTTCAAAATTTGTCCAAATATAATGTATCTTCTAGAAGGTAAATGTATCACCTAGGCGCCGGGATCTGGCGCCGGACTCCGTGACCAGGTCTTTCGCACCTCTTTGCAATTAAAACCATTTCCCATACGTCCAGATGCATTATATCACATGTCATACATATTAGGAGTAACTTCCAGTCTTTTAGAAGTTTTAATAACCACTTAACACCGTCAAAATAACTGCCCAATGTCGTCAAAAATCTTGTCTGCGTCTGTATCGAACTGGCGCTTAGGCGCCGGATTCTGGCGCCTAGGCGGCCTACAATTTCGACAACTTTTCTCTTTTAGCTCTATTTTTGCTCTTTTTTGCTCCTTTTTCCTTTTTGAAAACTTTTTTTATCACCTACATCCAAAAACATAAAAATACCTTTCATTAAAGCATAATATTCTTAAGAATTGAATCATAAATAAGGAATAAAATTGGTATTTTTAAAGTGGATCAACCCTCTACTTCTGCTGCTGAGGAGAATATGCATGAGAAATTTATAGAGCAGCAGAATATGTTACTTTTGACCCAGTGTAGAGTCGATACTATAGATTTGAAATTGGATCATCTTTCTGAGTACACCCAGAGGAAGAGTGATTTTGATGCTGAGTATTCTGAGTCTCTTGTTAGATTCCTGAAGGGTGACCATTCAGTTCAGTTCCAGACCTGCCCGAGATTTTTACCATTTGATATTCAGAACAAGAATGCAGACTTTTCCTTTGATGATGATGAGGATGAGGAGACTACTAGTGATGATTATATTTTTTAGGATTATGTATTTTTGTTGTTTATGATATGTTTTGTGTTAGTTTTGCATGTATGTGATGATTTGTTTGTTTTTATGTTTGATGCACTGTTCTGAGACACTTATTGACGTACTGATGATTTTTTGAATGTTAAAGTTTATTTCTGTATTGAGATATTTTATTTTTGTGTTAGTATAGTGATTAGAACATCTGTTTAGTTTTGTTATTTTTGTTTAAAATTATTATAAAGAAAAAAATAAAAAAATAAAAAAAATATGATTTTTGTAGAAATTGATCCTGCTTACTAAAATTTTTCTATATATGCTTAGAACTTTCTTTTATATTCATAAAAGCATGTGTAGAAATAAAATTTTCCTTTCTAGATTATTTTTCATATACTTAGAAAAATTCCTGGTAAAAATATGCTATTCTTTCACTCATACTTCAGAAATTTTCATGATTCATGTTTATACAAAAACTAAAGTTTGGGGGAAGGGAGAATTCTTTGAAATTTAAATATTATTTATTCTTAATGTACTGATATTTTCTTTAAAAATATTAACATAACATACGAAATGAAAAATTTATTTAAGATTACTTAAATTTTTGAATTTATAAATAATTTAGTAAACTTAACTAAAATTTCAATAATTTTGAAAGATTTTAAGAATAGAATTATTTAACTTAAAGAATAATAAGATTAATTTTTTTTTTATTTATAGTAAAGAGAGTCGTGTTTTTGAAATACCAAGAAAGCAAGATTATTACTTGAAAAAGAAAAGATTGAAATAATTTTTGAAAAATACTTATTAAGATTATCATATTTATTAAGTAAAAATGTATAAGTTTTTAAAATATAAGTTAAAGATAGTGAAGTTCAAAATCATTAACAAGCTATCCAGATATAATAATCCTCACAAATTAAAAAAATGAAGGATTGAAAAATATCCTTAAAAAGAAAAAAAAAGAAAAGAAAAAGAAAAGAAAGGAAAAGAGCAAAAAGAAGAAATGTGAGGAGAAGCTTGAGGAGATGCCTAATCAAAAATTGGCTTCACTTGAATTATTTTATAAAAAGAAAACTAATTACATTTTTGACTTAATTTTTATGTACAAATATCTTTACTAGAAAAAATTTTCTTGAAAGTCCTTTTCTTGTAAATTATGTATGTGACCTCAATATGATAAATCACAATTATTCTTGAAATAAATGAAAAATATAAAGTCTTATGATTTGGTAGTTAAGTATTCTTTAAATTCTTAAAATTAACCTTAATTAGTGAAATTTAGTTAATTATTTGCTAAAGCATTTATAAAACCAAAAATTACAAGGAATCTTAAATATTTAAACTTCATTCTAGATGTTATACATTTTATGTAATAAAAAGGGTTACTTGAGAACAAGTAACGTTTAAGTTTGGGGGAATTTGATCCACTTAAAAAGTACCTATTTTTATGCCTTATTTATGATTCAATTTTTAAGGATATAATTCTTTAATGAAAGGTATTTTTATGTTTTTGGATATAGCTGATGAAAAGAGTTCAAGAAGAAAAAAGGAGCAAAAAGGAGCAAAAATAGAGCAAAAAAGCAAAGTTGCCGAAATTATAGGTCTGGCGCCTAAGCGCTAGTTCAATACTAAAGCAGGTAAAATTTTTAACAACTTTGGGCAGTTATTTTGATGGTGTTAAGTAGTTATCAGACCTTCTAAAAGATTGGAAGTTACTCCTAATACATAGGACATGTGATACAATGCATCTGGACACAGGAAAACAGTTTTAATCGCGAAGAGGTGCAATTCAGAGTGAAGAGGTGCGAAGACTTGGTCACGGACTCCAGCGCCTAGGAGCCAGATCCCGGCGTCTAGGCGCCACAGTTATTTTCTAGAAGATTCATTGATGTTAGATAAATTTTGAAGAGGTGCCTTAAGCAACCCTGGCCATTTTTGAAGCTCTATAAATAGGAGAAATTTTTACAGAGAACGGTGCCCCCCCTCGATCTCTTGCATCCAGAGATAGATTTAGAGAGCCACCATATTTTCTTCTTAAGTATTTAGTGAGTTTATTTTAGTTATTTTTAGTGTTACTACTCAATTCCTTGAGTAGTAAGTGAGTGTTTGTAAGTGTCGTTGTTGTTGAAGTCTTGTACCTTGCATTGGAGTCAGTAGGAGTCAAAGGATCACTTGAAGGAACATTCCAGATAAGTATTTGTAACTTGGTTCAAAGTTTTATAAATATGTTTTGTTGTGTGAATTCAATGTGTTATGAGTAGTTAATTTTCTTTCTCCTTTCAAATATGAAAAGATAATAAAATAAATTTGATTTTATTGAAGAACTTAACTTAACATTTTTAAAATTATTGTGATGATATTAATACCCGATCTTAATTTACTTTTTAAACTGGCCATTTGAATTGTTAAAACATGTTGAAAGATTCTAAGACCTATCCGGAGATGAGTTCTTAACTAGTAGATATCACATGAATCATTGGGTAATCGAAGGCCTTGAGCGGGTTATTCAAGGTGAAGTGCAAATAAATAGGGAGATATTGTTTATAGGCGTAGAATTGATTAGTTTTTAGAGTGACAGACTAAATTCTAATAATTTGGTTTATAGAAAGGGAACAGGTCACTAGTAGGGCCGACCATAGCCACCCTTGGACATCTAGAAGTGTGAGCCTAGATTAACCCATTCTACTAATAATACATCCTAAACCAATTTATAGATTAGCCAATGTTTTTTATACTATCGAGCGAAGGTAAAGAATAAGAATGCTTCTATTTGGCGGAGTACCATAATCTCAAGTTCTCCAGAAATGATAATTATTCTAAAAAATCTTGGATTAGTTGAAAAGGAGAAAATTGTTTTATTTATACTTGCATTAATCTTTACTTTATTGTTTCTTTACTTACATTTAGTAGAAATTTCATTAAACTTAAAGTCTAAATTTTGAAAAGAAATAAAAGTTATAATTACTTTTAATTTGAAAATCTATTTATTAAATTACTTCAATTAATCTTCCTTTAATCTTCCCTGTGGATCGATAACCAGGACTTCAATAGAGCCTTGTATTACTTAAAATGATACGTATACTTGCATTTGAAATTGAGACTTTATGAAATTATTATAAATATTTAAATATAAATTCATAAATTCTTGTATATACAAATACTCGTAAAGGTCGGTTCAGTGATTTAAATTGGTTATGTTGACCAAATTTAGGGTTTAGTCGACCTAAAGGTTACTGTGGTGATTTTTTGGTTAACTTTTGGTAATTTTGATTAATGTTAGTTTAATTATGTCAGTTTCTATTATTGAAGTCAATTTGGTGACCAAAGAGGTATGGGTTAGGCATTTTAATCAATTTTTGACCTATCTAGGTTAAGGGTTGACCAAAGTTGTCTTACTGGTCTTTTAATGCCTTTAGGTGGTTAAATGGATAATATTTGATCATTTTAGTGTTTTAATTGACTTGATAGTCAACATTTGATCTTTGAGTCAAAAATTGATCAATTTGTCCAAAGTTATTTTCTGAGTCAAAAGTAGCTTACAAGGTCAATAATTGGTCATTGGGTAAAAAATTGACTAGTTCGACCAAAATTGACTTTTTGAGTCAAGGGTTGACCAGTTGGGTCAGTAGAGTTGGTCATTGGGTCAAGATTGACCATTTTAACAAAAGTTGACTTTTTGGGTCAAGGGTTGACCTGTTGGGTCAGTAGGGTTGGTCATTGTTGACCTCATTTTTGATGAGGTCTTCCCTTCTTCTTTTTAGTGCTTAGGATCTAGCCTTAGGCTTTTCCTTTGACTATCTTAGAGGACTAGAATTGGGACCCACCTTTTAGAAATTCAAACCACTTCTTAACTCCCCGCAAACTCTACAAACTTGATCGTAGACCCCTAATCACCTAGAGGGTTGAAATCAAATGTGGATGTTTAAAGGATGAGTTCCTATAGGACTCTTTGGCCTTAGGATCGCTACTGGTGGCTCGTTCGGTGAAGGGGCTGACTTACACTACACCTACACACTACATTTCCACACACTTCCTAAAACCACACCCATACCCAACTTGACCTCCCGACTCATGTAGGTGATTCACATGGATGGTCCTTAACCCCTAAGCCCTTGGCTAAGAGGGTTAGGAACAACATAGTGAATGCCTCAAATGAGTCCCTTCATAGCTCATGTGGGCTTGAAATGGCTTCATGGCTCAACCAAAATGATTTCATTCCACTCAAATTCACCCAATCTTCAATTTCCCAAATTTTCAATTTTTGACCCCGGACCCTACACCCGCTAAGTCTACCCAAAACTCTCGAAATTACCCAAATTTCTCAAAAATTTCCAAATTACCCAAAATTCTCCAAAATCAATCCCAAACATTCCCACATCACTCAAATTGATCATCCATACCCAAAAATACCAAAAATTCCAAAAATACCTCCCAATACCCTCCAAATACCCAAAATACCCCTCTTGACCCAAAAATCAAAAAATTCAGAAAATTCCCAGAAAATTCCAGAAAATCCCAAATATTCCCAATTTCATTTTGTCCAACTACACCATGGGCCAATTTTGTCAATTCACCCTACTTTTGTCAAAACCCCCAATTTGACCCATTTTAACCCAAAGTAAACCCAATGTCAAACCAAACCTACCCAATTGACCCCACTTTTGGTCCAATTCAATTCTAAACTTCAATTAAACATTCCCAATACCAATCTAGACCAAATATAAGTTCAATTTGGTTGACATTTGGGTCCAATATCACTTTTGGCCTTAAAGCCCAATTTGGACCCATAACCCAAACCTAACCCAAATGAGCCCAAACCCCAAAATCAAAACCCAACCAAAGTCAAAACCTCTTTGAAACACTCCCATAAACATTTCTCAACATTGATTTTATATCAATTTCAACCCTAGCCCAACGTTAGCCCAACTTGGCCCACTTGGACCTACATAGGCCCACTTACCAAATAAATCCAAATTCAAACCAATTCAACTTCAAATCACATCAAATTGATTCCAAGCCCTTCATAGAACATCCCTAAATCAATTATGACATTTATTTGACAAAGTTCTTCACAAAATTTTTTATCCAAATGCTCATCCTAAAATCAAAAGCCCATTTCCCTTAAACTTTCCTAAAAGCCCACTCCCTTCAAATTCAAAAGCCCAAATTCATCCAAAGCCCACGTGACACTTCCTTTCATCATCCATTTAATCAAAATTGTCCCTAAGTTCCAAAATCATCAATCAAATAATTCCAAATCAAGCCACATGCCAAATCACCCCAAAATATCCAAAATTCTTAAAACCCATTTTTATGAAATTGACCCAACCATTTCCCAAGCCAAATGGAGCCATGGAGCCATGCACAAGCCATATGCAAGCCATGAGAGCCTCTTTACATGTCACCATGCCATTTTGGGCAAAAGGAGGAGACTCTTTCCTTAATTCCTAAAGGTGATTAACCACTCTCATGATTCCCCTTAATCATGCTTATGCCTAATCGTGCTTGGATGGTGACTTGACCCTACCGATTATGCTCGAGCCAAATCACTTTTCCCTCGACCAAAACCAGGCCTTGGGTGGTGCACCTAGCCCAAATGGGTGGGTTGACCCATTTAGATTCAAATTTAGCCATGCCCCCATTCCATCTAAATCAAACCCTTTACACATGGCCAATGCTAATCGATTGCACTAAGCCCCGACCCGACCTTCCCGACCAAGATGGTGACCAATGCCGGCCGGCCGGCCACCAGGCCGCCGGAAAACACCATGGCCGAGAGCTCACATGTGAGCCAACATTGAAATTCTCACTTGCTGAGCTGCCCCATGCCTAGTGGTCACCATGGCTGTTCTTCTCCTCACCAGAGCAGCTGATCCCATGCCTCAACTCCCCCTGGGAGGCCCTCCACCCTCTCCTATTTAAGCTCCACCCCTCTCGGCCATGAGGGGAATTAAGCACAAACCTTGCCAAAACTCTGCCAAAATTGTTCCAGACCCTTCTCCACTCTTAGAGCACTTGATCCCCAGTGAAATCCCCCTTCCATTTGTCCTCTGTAAGCTCAATTTCAGAGTTGAAATTCCACCCAAAACCAGGACACTCCTCCACAGTGAGCCAATTCTCAAATTGATTGGTTCTACACCTTCACCAAACCAAGGGAAGGTGTCCACTAGCAAAAGCCCCATCTCCAGTGCCACCTGGTTGCTCCAGCCCTCCAAGCTTTGTGATCGGGCTTGGTCGAAATCATATCCGGACAATTCACCGGACCAGGAGACTTCATCCGGAGCTCGCGGGATCCAATCGAAGGTGCAACAACTCTCAGATTGAAGCCACACTTCTCTGAGCCAAGGTATGAGCTAATTCTTCATCCCAAGCTTCGGAGATTCTCTATTTCAAATGCCTTAGTTTCAATGCATGTTAACCGTATAGATGTGTTCGTCTCTTCAAGACAAATCCATAGAGTATAAGAACATAAAAATCCATTGAGAATCGAGTGAGATCTTAGGGATTTAGTGTGGACGGCTCTCGGGTGAGAACACTTGGGGACGATGAACGGATGCCGTCCATTCAATACACGCGCGGACGAACGACTCGGATGGCGTCGGACCAGAAACGGTGCGAGAACCGCGGGGCCCGGCCGCCGACTCGAGTGGCGGCGTCGAACGGGAGCGCGCCGCGCGGCCTTCGGAGCCGCCGAGGATGCGCCGGCGCCGCGTGGATAAATAGAAAATTAGGGTATTTTCTTATTTATTTAATTCCCTAAACTTCAAAAATTCATATCTCCGTGTAGAAAAATCATAAAAATAAAATAAAAATACCCTCTTGCTCGAGTGAACGGAGGAGAATAATGTGGAAAAGAAATCATTTAATTTCATCAAGTATTTTATTTTTTGTAATTTATTTACTCTCTGCATTATTTTAATTCTCCATGCATGTACACAATTCACCATGGCATGAGACCATAGGGCTTTTGAAGCCTCCGAATTTGGGAACATTCCCCGAATTTTCCAAAGTCAGAGGCCATCCCTATGAAGAGTTATTGATTTTTCAAGTTCATGTTACTGTTTTGAATATTTTAATTCCAATAAATAGCATGTTGTGAAATAAATTCTAGAAAAATTTGGTGATGTTTCTTATGACCAGAGAACCCTAGGAAAAATAGGTTTTGACTTAGTTCATTTAAAACAACCCTAATTGGCTTAAACACCCAAAATAGGTCTTTAATTAATTAGAGTTAACCATGCATCAAATTGACTTGAAATCAATTCTCCACTGACCTTTAGGATCAGAGGAATCCACCATAAAAATTTGAGGTCAATTGGACTTGGTTAGCCCCACTAATTGGGTTGATTAAGCCACTTAGCCATTTTAGACTTTAAAAATTCATAACTTTTAAAATACCTTTAAAAAATTCACCAAATTGGTTTTGGAGCCTCTCTAATATCAGGGGAATCTAAGAAAATTAAAATTTCAATTTTATAAAAAAGTTGATTTTTAATAATATTTTAATATTTTTAATAATTAAAAAATAATAAAAATCACAAAAATAATAAAATTCACCAAAATGTCACATTTTGAATTTTAGTCACTTAGGAACAAATCCCACATTTTTCTTAGGTCTATTTAGTGAGATATTAAATTTTAAAGCTTTAAGGTAATTTTAAAATTAAAAAAAATGTATTTTCTAGCATTTTCACTAAAATAATTATAATAAATCATAGAAAAATCAGAAAATTTCAAAATTTGCTTCTCTGATTTCCTTGATATCAGAGAGATTTTTAAAAAATATAAAATTCATTTTTTAACATTTATTTTATTTTTAAATTAATTAACACTCCAAAACTTAAAATAATTATAATAAAAATAATATAATTCAAAAAATCACCAAAATTGGTCCAAGTGGTTCTCTGGTCATTAGGAATGTCCCATAATTTTCTTAAGAACAGAAACTTTCCCTTAGTCATGTTATTAAATTTTCTTTGAAAATCTCTATTTTCTACAAAAAATAATTATATAAATAAATTAAATATAGAAAAATCACATTTTCTCCTCTCATGTCTTTATTGACATATGAGTGAAGTTACATAAAAATTTCAAGTTCATTTGAGTTCAATTTAGTGAGTTATGAAATTATTAAGCTTAAAGGGTAAAGTGGTAATTAAATTTTTTTTAACCCTTAATTAAAACTTTAGGTTTAATAAAAAAAATTAACAAGTAAAATATTTGATCCTAATCTGATTTGGATGATTGAAATTTAAATGATTAAAGGGTAGAAACCCATTAAGCAATTTTAAAATGATTAAACCTTAATTAAATATTTGATTAAATTTGGAAGAATAATAAAATTGGAATTATTAAAATAGGGATATTATTAGGAAGAGATTTATTCTTTAATTTAAAAATCCCTAAATTAATCAACTCATTAATACTCAACTCTTAATTAAAATGATAACTCAAATTTAAAATATTAAAAGACTTAATCATTAAACTAAAATTAAATCATTAAACTCTTTTAAAAAAATTTCAATTAAAATTAAAAAATAAAATTAAATTAAAATTAAATTAAATTAAATAAATTAAATTAAATTAAATTAAATTAAATTAAGATTAAAAAATTAAATTAAATTAAATTAAATTAAATTAAATTAAATTAAATCAAATTAAATCAAATTAAATTAAATTAAATTAAATTAAATTAAATCAAATTAAATTAAATTAAATTAAATCAAATTAAATTAAAACTAAATCAAATCAAATTAATTTAATGTAACATCAAACCAAACTAAATTGAATTAATTTAAATTAAATTAAAATTAAAACTCAATTAAATTAAATTAAATTAAATTAAATTGAATTAAATAACATCACCTAAAACGAAAGAAATTAAATATAAAGCAACTTGAACACTATTCCAAATTTAAACCCATTAACTTAAATCAAATCATTTGAATACCAATTTACCCTCGAAAGCTTTGGTTATTATAATTCCTAAACGAACATTAAATGAAATGTTACTTCACTTATAGGATATTCAAATGTCCTAGTTCATCGAGTAAGATAACAACAAAACTTGAATTCTCTGACGATTAATTCATTTGTATAATTAAACCCATTTGGACTTAAAACAATCCTAGAAATATTGAAAAGATGTTTAAGATTATTCTTAAGCACTTCCTCAATATGATAGGACATTTATAAGAATAATCGGACTTAATTGTTCTTCGATGAAGAAAATCGTCCTTAAACCAAAACACAAGGAACCTAGACGTCATAGAAAATGACTAGCTATAGGATTAGGAATTTGGTAGAAAACCATAACCCTTACCTTAGCTTTACCTAGGAACTTGCTTAAATATTCTAATTATGTTTTAAGTGCAGCTTGGAATGACGGGAAGACCCTCCAGTACGCTTTTATTTGATCGCAATTTACTTTCTTGAAATTTACATTATCGCAATTTATCCAACCGCAATGCACTTACTTTTCTTGCATGGTAAACAACTCGTTGCATGAAAACCCACACCTTTAGGATAGTCCCTAAAACCGAAACCAAAACTAAGTTAAAAGTCATTGCAAGATAAAATTCACCGCCACAACATTTCAAAATATAAAACAACTCAAAATTTAATCACAAACGTAACACAAAACTACAATTACAACTAAATTAAAACGTCTTGTTGGATGATCGGGAATACCTCGGATGATGTAACCTACGTGTTGCTAACGGGATTTCCCACGGTCTAAATGAAAGTGTGGAACTCATTCAGTTGAGTTTAGCAAATTCATTTGGACTAAGTGAATCCGATAAAAATAATGATGCCTGAAGGATGGAACCGTGGGATCTTAACCGGTGTCGTTATAATCAACTTTAAGATTTGTTTTAATTAAAACATAAGAAACACTTGGAAATTAAGATTTTCTCTAAACCAAAACACTTTTTCTCATCCTCTCGATTTATGACTTCTAAAACTAAAACCTCCGCAACAACAAGGAGCTCTGAGCATGATGGGCAAGACGGCCATCGTCATCGACAGAAACCTGAGCCTACTTCAGCAAAACTTTCCTAGAATTAAATAACCAAGCCATAGGATTTCGAGGTAGTTTGCCTAGTGTAACATAAATCCTTAACTCTTCGCTAGGCATTTGCATTGCAAATTAAGTCCTAACCGGTCTTAGGATTCCGAGGTAGTCGTCCGGTACGTCAATAAATCCTCACATCTTCAAGGCTATTTGTTTGATTTTATCATACAAATATAAGCCCTAATTAATTAAAATTGGCAAGATCAAAACATTAAACAAACAATAGGACTTTCCTAAATCCAAGCCAAACAATAGGATAGTCGGGAAATTACCGAAGTTCGCTTCGAGTCTGTAATTTCTCCTACCTTTCTTCCTTTGGATTCCCAAAACAAAATGTTCCGAATTTGATCCATTCCCTATTGAAATTCCAAATTTCAATCCATCGAAAAACTTAAACTTTCGAAATCCTCGAGAGCGAATTATCGATTATTATCGAGAGTTTTCTTAGGTGATTCCCATCACTTCGAGATGTAATTAACTATAGTGGCTTGCCCTTATAGGGAATTTTAAAGAACCTGAGTAATATAAACCCCGTTTAATGTTTTCATATTAAGCGGGGAAACTTGTCAGCTTATAAAATTGGTTCGCGGACCAAACGGATGTCACAAATCTTCTAGTTTATTTAATCGAGCCCCACCGTCGAGCGGTGTGTCTATCCTTAGGGATAGATACACGGCTTGTGGTGCGGCGCTCGTTTATATAAACTATTTGGGATGTGAGATCGGTTTAATCTCATATCTTAAAACCTTCAAATTTAAAATTATTTTCAAAATCAAATACTACTTTTCAAATTATTTATTATAATTAAATTAAAAATTTGCCGACAGCTTCTGTTAGGCGACCCCCTTTTCAAAATAAAACACACGACCTAAAAATATGCCGACAGTCATTGGGTCAGGATTGACCATTTTGACCAAAGTTGAAATTTTGGGTCAAGGGTTGACTTGTTGGGTCAGCAGGGTTGGTCATTTGGTCCGGATTGATCATTTTGACCAAAGTTGACTTTTGAGTCAAGGGTTGACCTGTTGGGTCAGTAGGGTTGGTCATTGGGTCAGGATTGACCATTTTGACCAAAGTTGACTTTTTGAGTCAAGGGTTGACCTGTTGGGTCAATGGTGTTTATTGAGACCTTTCATAAAAATGAGGTCAACAAAGGGGCCCCCAATATGTGTGGAATACTGCATAAGTATGCTGCACATATTGGCGTTGACCGAAATGGTCTGAATATCTATTATCAAGAAATTTCTCATAATAATTGGGAAATGAGTGGGTGTCATGTCATCCCTAAAGAATGTCTGATGTCTTGTATGTCAGTTTTGAGAAGGAACGTTATACGACTTATGTCCTTTCTCAAAGGAATATTCATTGGAATGCCATAATTTCCGTGTCGAGAAAAATACTTATATCCAATAACTGGAGAAAGAAAATGGATTTCATATTCCATTTCTCGAAATGTCAAATGTCGATGTCTACTTAGAGGAATGCCATAATTTCCGTGTCAGGAAAAGGACTTATATCCAATAACTGGAGAGAGAAAATGGATGTCATATTCCATTTCTTGAAATGTCAAATGTTGATGTCTATTTAGAGGAATGTCATAATTTCCATATTAGGAAAAGGACTTATATCCAATAACTGGAGAGAGAAAATGGATGTCATATTCCATTTCTCGAAATGTTAAATGTCAATGTTTAGTTAGAGGAATGACATAATTTCCGGGTTAGGAGAAGGACTTATATCCAATAACTGGAGAGAGAAAATGGATATCATATTCCATTTCTCGAAATGTCAAATATTGATGTTTAGTTAGAGGAATGTCATAATTTTTGTGTCAGGAAAAAGAGTTATATCCAATAACTGGAGAGAGAAAATGTATGTCATATTCCATTTCTCGAAATGTCAAATGTCGATGTTTAGTTAGAGAAATGCCATAATTTCCGTGTCAGGAAATGGACTTATATCTAATAACTGTAGAGAGTGGTAGACTCACTAAGATATTTGCTGGGGATTTAACCTGTATAGGCCGAATGATAATTCTCATGTTAGTAATCATAAGTTATTGATCATGTCATTTTAGTTCATTTTAGCATTTTTGGACCTGATGATGTATCATAGTCAGCTAGGAAATATCTCACAAGATTTCATTCCACTTCCAATAATGTACATAAATGGCAAAAGTTTACAGTACATTATGTATTATATAATACACACATACACACTGCAAACTTTTTGTACAATACTATGTCGAAAGCTCTCAGATACTGTTAGACCTACCAAAAATGTCTAACACTCTGAGACATTGTTTATTGCATATGTCTTAGGTGTTTAAACATTCATAGAGTCATGACAGCTCTAAGGGTTGTAGCTCCTCCAGTTTTAGTATTGGTTGATATCCATCGGGACACTTTTCAAGGCACATTCTTCTAAACGTTATTGATATGCGTTGTCGACTCACACACGCTATACAGTGTTTCAAAACATCAGCTCCATTGCCTTGCAAGACTAAAACTGATCCTCGTGGAAAGAGAATCTGATAAGATTCAAAAAATTCTCCAGGACCCACAATTGGTATTTCTCTCCCAAACAGAATAGAACACCTGTTCATGAAGGAGAGGGTGCAAAAGGGTCTTTCAGAATCACGACTGTCAATATGAGGTGGTATACAATCACCTTCCTCATATATATTTATAATGCAACTATCTGGAACACAATCAGTAGGCATTATTTTCCACGTCATGAGTCGTCTGATAATCTAAATAATGACTGTCGGTAGTGGATCTTCTTGTTCATGTTGTAATATCCCTGGGGGATTGCCATCCTTATCCACAACATAATTATAACAGCATCCATATTGAATAGTCACATGACCTTTTCCACAAATCCATCTATTAGGTTCAGAGTACGTCCTCATTTTCAGACGTCCAGCTCGCCCGCGATCACGCGCTTCCATTACATGATCAATAATGGCACCTTGTTCCACTTCGTCAAAAAATCGGGTAAACAACTGAATACCTTCCAATATTTTAATTGTTCGACCATTAATATATTGAAATTTTTCAAATGATTGTCTTTTAATAGTTTGAATATGTCTCACTTCTTCTTGAGAAGCAATCCGTTTGTGATTTATTACTTCTGTTGTCGTGAGATCCGATGCTGGTTCGTAAGGAGCAGGAGTGAATATTGTCCTTTCAATTCTCTCATCTTCTTCAATCATTTCTTCTCATAAGACATAATATGTCTCTTTAGGAATGTTTTTAAGTATCAAAAATTTGAACCCATCGTCTTCTTCCATCAATTTTATGTTTTGTCTTTCTTTTTCTGTAAGTTTCTTGAGACGTTTATTGCAATTTCTTCTCTGGGATCTAGTTATTCCAGAAGCTAATGCTTTACTCCGCTAGTAGATGCCATTCCATCTTCATAGGATGGAATTTCCATTACTGACTTTAATTTTTTGTTGTCAATAACATTTTTTGTTTTAATAGCTTGTTGACGAAGCTTGAACTCTAATACAGATGGTTTTCCTTCTGCTTTTTGTTGATTGACAATGGATAATAAAGGCCCTTCATAGAGTAATTCAACTTGAGAAAGCTCAAAATTAAAGTGGATTTTAGACCATTTTTCAATACATCGTCGGTCCAAAGCCAGACAAACACCACTTATGAATGTGAAAAGAAGTCTGTTGTTAGACATTTTTTTTCTGAAAGCAATAGGATAATGCAACATTTTAGATTTTTTATGTTAAGGGACCATGCTTATAAACATTTGTTTAATAAGAAAAACAAATATCACAAAACATAAAAGTCAAGATTTGTATCACAGAGATAATTTGAAGAAAAAAAATTTATTGTCCCAGTTTATAAATGAGTCATCATTTTTATGTCGCGTAATATTTTTTTAGGAAACGACCATTGATTAGAGGTAAGATTCTTTCTCCTTGACAATCCACCAGTTGGTAAGATCCTCCAGAATATGTCTTTTCAATTACATATGGGCCCTCCCATATTAGTTCAAATTTTCCACCTAACTTTCGATGAGCTGGTATAGGTCTTTGAAGAACTAAAACTAATTCATTGATTCGAAAGGTTCTGGGGTAAACTAATTTTTCATGGGACCGTATCATCTTTGTTTGATACAGTTCAAGAATTTGCTGAGCTTGTAGATGTTTGCCTTTTAAACTCTCAAGCTCTTCAAGTCATAATCTGGCATTTTCTTCTTCAGTTATTTTATTTGCTATCACAACTCTGAGAGAAGGGATTTGGACTTCGAGCGATAAAATAGCTTCAGAACCATATACCAAACTAAATCGTGTTGATCGTGTTGGTGTTCAGTATGTAGTTCTATAGGCCCATAAAGCTTCAATTAATCGTTCATGTCATTGTCTTGGACTGTTGATTAATATCTTTTTCAAAATTTGAACCAATGTTTTACTGAAGGCTTTAACTAAACCATTGGCTTTAGGATAATATATTGTGGAATACCTCCAGTCTATCACATGTCTTTGGATAAAGTTGTTAATTTTTGTATTTTTAAAGGCCAATCCATTGTCTGATATGAACCTTCGAGGAATTCCAAATCTATAAAAAATATGTGTCTTAAAGAAATAAAGGACTTGTTCTGCCTTGACTTCTCTAAGCGGTTTTGCTTCTGCTCATTTGGAGAAATAATCAGTGGCTGCTAGAATAAATCGATGGCCCTTGGATGATGAAGGATCTATAGTGCCCACTATGTCAGTGCCCCAATATTCAAACGACCAAGATGCAATAGTTGGGTTTAAGACATTTGGTGGCTGGTGTAAAACTACTCCATGTATTTGACATTGATGACATTTTTTTGTAACTTCAAGACAATCAGTCATCATTGTCGGCCAATAATATCCCATCCTTTTTATTTTCATTTTCATTTTAGGTCCAGATTGGTGTGCGCCACATAAACCTGAACGGACCTCCTTAACAATCTCTTGAGCTTCAACTTAGTTTAAGCACCATAGCCACATTTGGTCAAAAGATCGTTTATAAGGGACATCATTTATTAGAGCATATGATAATGCTCTTTGTTTAATTTGAGTGGCAATAGAAGTGTTTTCATGTAACCTTCAAGTTTGTAGATATTGAATAAGTGGTTGTCACCAATCATCTTTTTCTTTGTTAATTGTTTTCATTATCGTGTTTTCATCAATTTTGTGAATATTGTCCATGTCAATTTAAGAAAGAGCATGTCGTTCATTTATAAAAATCGATATATCGTCTTCTTTTAGACAAGAAAATTTTGTTGCAAGTTTTTCCAAAGCATCTGCTGAAGAATTATCTCATCTCGGGATTAAGAAAAATGTCACATCAGGAATTTGCTGAAGCAGATTCAGAGTTTAACGAGAATACTGTTCAAAATGAGGTTTCAGAGTCTTATATTTGCCAGCAATTTGATTGATAATAAACTGAGAATCTTCATAGATGTCAATATTTTTAATTTCCATTAGTATCATCAATTCCATACCGATTATTAGCGCTTCATACTCGGCTTCATTATTTGTGCATGGTTCAGTCATATGATAAGAAAAAGGCATCATCGTTTTGTCTGGAGCGATGAAAATTAATCCTACTCCAGCTTTTCCTGGTATAATTGTCTGTTTGTCTTTATCTTTCTGTGCAAATGATGCAACATCAAAGTACAGTTCCCATCGTTACACATTGGAACTTTTTATTTCTGATATTTTTTCATCAGGTAAATCATCATTGAGAGGTGATCCAATAAGAATTGGGCGTGCTGCTAAGAAATCTGCCAAGATTTGTCATTTGACAGCACGTAATGGTACAAATGTTATGTCAAATTGGAGTAATATCTTTGCCCATCTTGCTAAACATCCAAAAAGTGTCGGCCGTGTCATTAAATATTGTAGTGGAATAACTCTTGAAATAAGAGTTACTTTATGAGAAAGCATATAGTGCCTCAGTTTTTGAACTGCAAAAATCAAGGCTAAGCAATGTTTCTTAATTGTCGAGAATTTTATTTCTGTTGGAACCAGACAACAGATTAAATAGTATAACACATTTTTTTTTCCCTCGTCATTTACTTGTGCCAATAATGCTCCAAGGGAATTGTCCAACGCCGCGGTGTAAAGGATTAGAGGTCTTCCTACTACAGGGGCAGCTAAAATAGGAGGTGCTTTCAGGTATTTTTTAATATTTTCAAAGGCATGTTGGCATTTTTCATCCCACACAAATTTGGTATCCTTTCTGGTTAGGGCAGTAAGAGGCTGACACCTACCTGAGAAATTAGAAATAAAACATCATATATATGCTAACTTTCCCTGAAATGATCTCAATTGAGTTAGATTTTTAGAAGGAGGCATATTTAGGACAACTTCAATTTTGAGAGGATCAATTTCTATCCCACGTTGTCAAACTACAAATCCTAAAAAGTTTTCTGAAGTAACACCGAAAGCGCACTTTAAGGGATTCATTTTAAGACTGTATTGTCGTAGTCGTTCAAAGACAATTCTCAAATCTTATACATGATCATCTTTTTTTTACTATTAACAACCAGATCGTCCATATAACATTCAATTTTATTATGTATTAATTTCATCAAAGATCCGTGTCATGACTCTTTGATAGGTTGCACCGGCATTCTTTAGTCCAAATGGCATAACTTTATAATAATATATCCCTATCGGTGTCCGGAAGGCTGTATTTACTTAATCTTTTGAAAACATTTTTATTTGAGTATATCGTGACTATCCATCCATAAAGGAAAATATTGCATGTTTTGATGTTATATCAACCATTAATTCAAGTATTGGTAAAGGGAATTCATCTTTTGGACATGCTTTATTCAAATCCTTGAAGTCTATACAGACCCTTATCTGACTATTTTTCTTTTTAACTAGCACCACATTGACTAACCATGTCAGATAATTTTCTTCTCGTATGAAATCTGCTTCTATCAATTTTTTAACTTCTACAATGACTTGTTGCGCTATTTCAACACTCATCCTTCTTGGAGCTTGTTTAACAAGGATTACGATTTGATTTATCCCAAGTTTATGGACTGCGATTGTTGGCATATTTTGGGTTAAGTGTTATATTTTAAATTAATTTAAATATATATATATAATTTGGAAAGTAGAATTTTGATTTTTGAAAATAGTTTTACGTTTGAAAAATTTTAATGTATGAAGTCAAACCGATCTTACACCTCAAAAAGTTTTTATAAATGAGCATCATATCACAAACCATGCATCTATCCCGAAGAATAGACACGCTGCTTGATAATGGGGCTCGATTAAACAAACTAATAGAATTGTGACATTGGTTTGGTCTGCGAATCAATTTTATAAGCCGACAAATTTCCCCTACTTAATATAAAGAAATTAAGCAGGGTTTATATTACCTGGGTTCTTAAAGTTCCCTATAAGGGCAAGCCCCTATAGTTAATTACATCTTCAATGATGGGAATAATTTAAGAAAACTCTTGATAATGATCAGTGGTTTTACTTTCAAGAATTTAAAAGTTTAAAGTTTCAAAAGATTGAATTTAGGAAATTTTAATAGGGAATAGATCAAATTAGGAACAGTTTGTTTTGGGAGTCCAAAGGAAGAGAAGTAGGGGATGTCACAGACCCGAAGCGAACTTCGGTGACTTCCCGACTATCCTCTTGTTTGGCATCAATTTGAGGGTTTATTTAATATTTTAATCCTGTCAATTTTAATTAATTAAGACTTATATTTGTATGATATGATCATACAAATAAATTTTAAAAATGTGAGGGTTTATGTCGTACCAAATGACTACCTCTGAGTCCTAAGATGAGTTAGGGCTTAAATTGCATAACAAGATTATACAAATGCTTAAAGAGGATTTGAGGATTTATGGAGCACTAGGAAAACTACCTCGAAATCCTGCTGATGAAGACTTGTTTTGCTGTTGAAGATGACCGTGCTGCACAACATGCTTGCTCCAAGCTCCTCATTGTTACAAAAGGTTTAGTTTTAGAAAGTGGCAATCAATGGATGAGAGAAGTGTTTTGGTTTATAGAGGTTTAAAAATTGAGATGGCATAGTGTTTTAATTAAAATAAATCTTAATGTCGATTAAGCAGAACCGGTTAAGATCTCACGATTCCATCATCCCGACACTACTATTTTCATCGGATCCACTTAGTCCAAATGAATTTGCTAAACTCAACTGAATGAAATCCGTACTTTCATCTAGATCGTGGGAAATCTCATTAGCAACACGTGGGTTGATCCACTTTTCGATATTTATACTTACAACAATGATATGAAAATTAGCAACGGCACCAAAAACTTGATCCCGCACTCAATATATACTGATGATTCTATTATAGATTTTATGATTTATTTGTGGATACTACGCAAGTATACGTATCGTTATCAAGTAATATAGGGCTCTAATGGAGTCCTAGATATTGATCTCACAGAGAAGTTAGAAAATTTCAAAGACAAATTAAAGTAAAGTTACTTACTGTCTAATATACGAAAATTAGGAACACTTAAACTAAAATAAACTAATGCTTAAGAGTTGAATTATAAATTTCAGAAAAAGTATCTTTCTCATTGTTTTAGAGAATTAAGTGAATGACGAATTAAATAAGTTTTTAATTGTATTGTGCCAAATAGAAGCATTCATATTCTTTACCTTTGGTCCAGGTGCAAAGAATTTTGACTAATCTTATGTTTGATTACTGAATCTGCGGCTAGGCTGGGAGCATATCGACTGTCACTTCAGAGCTCCCACGCTCCCCTCGCCTGAGGGCTAACATCTACACTTCAGCTCTCAAACAATAAGACCAAATTGAATATTTTAGTTTGTCACACTAAAATGTCCAATTCTAGCCCAATGGTTAATATTTCCCTATTTATTTGCACCCTCCTTTCAAGGCTTTTGACTTCCCTGAATTTCGGATGTAATCTTTACTATAGTTGATATTTCAACATATGTTAACAAATCAATTGTCGTATTGAAAGTAAATTAAGATTTAAGTTAAAGATTAGCACAATTTCTATTTTAATATTTTAGGCACAATTACTTTAATTCATCATTTCACGAAATCTCAATAACAAGAAGAAAGACTAAGGAAACTACTCAGAATGCATGGGAAAAATAACACAAAGCATGGATTTTATTAAAGTTAACAAACAAATAACAAATATACTTATCTTAATTCTTCTCCCCAAACAAACTCCTTGAAGTTCCTTTGACTCTTCCTTCCAGTGCAGTATACCAAAACACTAAACACTCACTCAAAGACTCTTAACTTTCACACAAATGACAAAACCTGACAATCTAATGACACACAAATGACACACATTCATCTATATTTATAGAATGGGTCAAATCTCCAAAAGGTACTTAAGCACCTATTCAAAAAGCGTCTAGGTTCATTGTATTTTGACTCTTTTCAACTGTCTCGCTGTCAGCGGCTTGATCTCATCGTCGGTGGGCTTCTAGAAGATGGGCAAACTGCGCCAATCTCGGTGTCGGTGGGCTCGATCTCGCCATCAGCGGGCTCCTTATAATATATTCAAAACTTTTGGGAAAAACTCACCGTCGGCGGCCTAAATCTCACCGTCAGCGGGACAGTTCAATTTTCATCAAATTGAGTCCTTTTTGCTCAAAATCCTCTTCTTTTGTGCTTTTTTGCTTTCAGTACTTATAAATCTTCATTCCTGCAATAAAACAAAGAAAATACCTTTCTTTAAAGTGTAATTTCATATAAAATTGTTATGAAATTCTTAATATATTTTCTAGTGATCAAATTCCCCCAAACTTAACTATTACTTGTCCTCAAGTAATTTAGGTACTATATATAAAAGTAAATGATTATTCGTAGTAAAGTTTTAATTCAGAAATACTATGAATTAGATTTAAATAAGTATGATAGTAAAGTTTAATAGAAATATTTTTAAAATAATTAAATTAATTTTATAAGTATAAGGCTATTTAGTTTTTAAGTTTAAGATTTCTAGTCTTCTATTTATTTTAAGAATAACTATACTATTCAATACTAAATTGCTTTAGATATTTAGATGATTGGAATTTCATGAAAACACAATTTAGTAAAAGACTAATCCATATATAAAAGTTCGAAATGTAATTGAAGTTCATTCTTTAGGTTGATTCAAATGAAGCCAATTTTCGATAAGACATCTCCTCAAGCTTCTCCTCACTTTATATATATATATATATATATATATATATATATATTTCTTTTTCTTTTTTTTTCTTCTGGATTGATTTTCAATCCTTCATTTTCTTTTCTTTTTCAAGTGAGGATCACTATTTTTGGTTAGCCTGTTAATAATTTTGAACTTCATTTTCCTCTTCCTAAATTTGAAACTTGAAACATTTACTTACCTTATATGTATTTCAAAGTTTTTACTTCATTTAGTTCCAATCTTTTCTTTCTCAACTAAATACCTAAGAATTTTATATTTGAAATTATAGTTTTCCTTACTTTTAAATAGTTAACTATATTCTTATACTTTTAAACTAAATTTCTTAATCCATAAAATTAGTTAAACATTAAAAGTATTTCTCTTAACTTCTATAATAATTAAATAAATCAATTATAGTTTACTGAATTAAAATTACTTAAGAAAATCATTTTATAATAATTTTGAAAATGTAAATTGAGAACAATTTAATAATTAAATTTGTATTTTTTTTTCTCCCCCAAACTTAAATTTTTCTATCTATCTACATAGGGTGAAAAGGAAATAAACTCTAATATTTAAATCATACCTTCGGGATTTAGGTATTTCTTCTTTTTGAAGTTCTGCAGGCTTTTTTCATTACTTAATTAACATGTACTGTTAGTATTTTTCTATACACCAAATATTAAAGAAAATGTTGGGTAAAAAAGTTTTAAAATAAGTACAACTACTAACACAACTTAAACTACAACATAACACAACATCCACATACATTTCACTAATTTAGTTTCAAAGTTAAAATCATGAATTGAAATCTTTAAAATTTAAAAAGCCACACAAATTTAACTTATACAACAATATTAAAATGTCTTACACAACATAACAATCAAAGTTCATGAACTAAAATATCAATACTAAAATGTAAAACAACAAACAAACAATAACAACATCAGAATCTATAACTAAACAAATAAACATAACATCTAATCTTCTGCATCAAAGTCCCAAACTATATCATCATTTCCTGGATCAGTTGGAGGATTAAGTTGGTAATGAGTATATCAGGGGCACTCAGGAAATACAACATCGAGCTCTCCTCTCCTGTAACGATTTTCAGCATCATAACAGGCTATCTCATACTCTGAATGTCTCTAGAGATACTTGCTGTCATAATCATGTCTTCTTTCTAAGCCTCCAATTCTCCGATCAATATGCTCCAGCTTTTCTTCTATTTTCTCAAAACTTTTCCGCTCGTAAAGTCATCTCATTCATCAAATCTTGAAGGGTAGGAGTACTATAGGGAGGTGGGTCATAACTAGTAGAGGGGATATCTCTACTTGAAGAAGGTACATAGCTCCTTGTCCTAGATCTCCATCCTTCGTGGGATTCATATTTCTTATCATTAGCCAGAGTAATGGGTTTCATAGGCTCAACTCATTCCTCATCATCTCTTGCATTTACCCCAGATAATTGGCAGAGTGCATAGATAAGACCAGGATGTCCTAGTCCTCCTCCACTTTCACTTCTTCAGGTGGCTAATATATTCTTATAAATTACACTTCCCACATTAATACTTTTTTGGTTATGAATACAGAAATTCAGAACTACTCTATCTCTTGTTACCTCACTATGGTGGTAAGAAGGTAACAAAGTAGAACAAATAAAATAGTGTCAGGCTTTAGATGACGCATTTAACATAGAAAGAGGGAAATTTACTCGTTCTCGCTGCTTTATCTTCCATACTCCTTTCCCGTCAGTGACAAAGTCAATCACCTCTTCCAATCATCCTTTCATAGTTCCAAATGTATCATACTCACTGGTGTAGGTGTCTCGTACCTCGTAATAAGCATTTATTATTGCAGCACTGAATTCCACAAAAAATCATCTAACCTTAACCGGTGCATCTTCAGCCGCTGTCAGGTTCGCATAAAATTCCTTTACCACTTCTACAGTGGCTTTGTTGGTCTTGAAGCAGAAATTTTTACATCCTCTTTCTTTAATTATTCGCTCTACTTCTCCTCAAGGACTTTTGAAAACTCGATCTTGAATGCATGTTCTGGCTTGAATATTGTGAAAATATCTTGACTGTGCCCTTGCATTCACAAAATGAGTTTCGTCCTAATCTACTCTTCTCTTTTATTGTGGAGCCATTTTTCGATCTGTGAAATTCACAAAAATCTTAACTAAACTTCTAAATATCACTAAGATGGCTTCCAATAGTTACTAAAATCAATCTAAATCAAGTTTCATGAATTTCTTCTCATTCTTTTCTTTTCATTTAGAATTTTTCCAAAATTTCTCAATGTAGAAGAAATTCATGGTGAAAATCAAAAAATTTTACATAGGAGTGAAGCTCTTACCAAGGGAAGATAAAATCTGTCCTCAAAATGTGTTAAAATCGCTTCAAATCCAAGATTCCACAAGCCCTAGGTTGGTTTTTGTTAAGTTTTTGAAAAGGGAGACGACGAATAGTGTCGGTTGACCGATCAAATAAAGTATATTTCGCGATCTCGCTGTCAGCGAGAATTTTTTTGCCGTCGGCGAGCTAATTAATTCACCAAGGCTAAAGTTTCAGGAAAATGTCACCGTCAGCAGGATTTCTCTCGCTGTCAGCAAGGTTTCCTAAAATTTAATATTTTTTAATTTTTTAATTATATTCTACTTAAATTAAGCCTTGTTCATTGTTCTGGTCACTAAATTTGATATATTTGTTATTATTTTTATTAAGATTAGATATTAACACATAAATTCACACAACACAAACATTATAACTTTATAAATGAAATCCATGAATTTACAAACTTCAAACACTTCATACTAACAATTGACTAAGTAAATTAACCCAAACATATATTACTCAGCATTTCAATCCACACAACGATACTCTAAATGCTGAGACAAAACAAACAACATAAAATCTCATCTAAACTAAGATTATCTACTTAAATTTCAAACTAAATCAAAAACTAAATTCACATCAACACACAAACATATAATACGAATAGAAGTCTCTGCTACTCATCGGAATCTGAACTGTTCTGTTCTCTGATGTTTCCAATAGAATACAGGTGCACAAATAAATTATAGAAAGGTCTGAAAGGGAATTCTGCAGTAGAGTCTTCTTCAATCCACCCTTTCTGTCTCAATAATTGTATAAAACTTGCCTCCAGGTGTCCTGTATGGTCAAAGTGCTCCTTCATTCTCCAATCGATGTGATCGAATAAATCCGAGATATTATCAATGAATTCATCACGGCCTTTAGTTCCTTCTCCAATCCTTTAAGTTTCCGTAAAATGAGGTTTGTTCTATCAGTCAGGGGCTTAACTAAAGGATTGTTTTGTGATGCTTGATCAGAAATAATTACTGTTTCATCGTTATTATCCAATGTTTGAAACATATCTGTCGGATCTAGTGGTTTCCAAGGAAATAGTACTTTTTCCCAAGCTTTGTAGGAAACTTGGTATTGACTACATAAAGCAAATATAGTTGATGGGTGTCCAAGTCCATGAATTGACCCATGCACAATTAATCCTAATGCAGATTTCACGATAATAGATCCAACATCAATAGGCAATCCAGATTGAATACAGTAATTTAAAATTGCACATTCCTTTGAAACCTTGTTTACCCTCATAGTGGGTAATAACTTTGATGAAATGAAGAAATACCAATGCTTTGAGACGGGGTTAAGAAATGACGCAGAAAAACTAACGTACCCATCTTCTCGTAATATCCAATCATCAGGTTCGTCGGTCAAATATCTATAGATTCATTCATGTTTTATCTCGTAGGAACAAAATTTGAATAGTGGCAAACAGGGGTATTCTCAATCGAGTATAATTCATTTATCCGAGAAGGAGTGAAAGTTACCCATCTACCTGTTATGTAGACACTTCCATTATGGATCGCATGCAGATTAGAGTAGAATTCTTTGATTACTGGAATGAATACAACAGATGTGGTATAGCAGAATACCTCCCAACGTCGCTGAACAATCATTTCTTCAATTGTTGTTGTTGAATTCTCCACTCCCCTATTTACAAACCCTCTTTCCTTAATCAAGCGCTTCTTCATCAGAACTTTGTTGAATAATCGCTGAGCCTCGGAACTGACGAATTTTCGTCGGTTAAAAACTCTGGATTTCGTGGTTTCAAGTAGTTTGGAGGCCATAATAATTTGTTTAAAAGGGACTCTAGTCATTTCTAAGGATGAAGATAATGTAAAAATGAAGTTTTAAACGTTTTTTATAGATTAATGCCCTTAGAACCGTCCAAAACCGCAAAGTAACTCACAAAAACCGCTTTTGAACTATCTCGCCGTCAGCGTAACGATCTCGCCGTCGGCGGGATAGTTAATTATTTAAAACTGAAATTGGGCGCGCCGATCTCGCTGTCGGCGGGATCGATCTCGCCGTCGGTGAGATTAGGTAAATTACCCAATTTTTTGCTCCGGTCTGAATATTTTCTGATTTCATCAAATAGATTCAAATTTGTGATGATTCTAAAAAGTAAAATGAGTAGATTTCATTATGTATTTTAATTTTATTTTTAATAATTATACTAAATAGATCATAATTAATAACTACTATGGGTTGCCTCCCATAAAGCGCTTGGTTTAACGTCGTCAGCCCGACTTAATTTAATTAGTAATCAAGTTAACTGAACTTTAAAACCTCTTTAAAATTTGGTCTGATTCCTTCAATATTAGGTTTTAATCTGTGTCCATTTACTTTAAATCTATGCCCAATTTTTGGATCTTCAATTTCTATAGTTCCTTATGAAAATATTTGAGTTATAGTGAAAGGTCCTAACCATCGAGATTTTAATTTCCCAGGAAATAATTTCAATCTTGTATTATAAAGCAAAACTTCTTGTCCTGGCTAAAAATTCTTCAGGTTAATCTTCTGATCAAACCATAATTTAATTTTTTCTTTATAAATTCTATCATTATGATAAGATTTATTTCTTAATTCATCTAATTCATTCAATTGCAATTATCTTTTCTCACCAGCTTCTTTCAACTTGTAATTAAATTCTTTAATTACCCAATAAGCTTTATGTTCTAATTCGACTGATAAGTGGCAAGTCTTTCCATAAATAAGCCTGTAAGGAGTCATTCCAATCGGAGTTTTATAAGCAGTTATATATGCCCACAATGCAGTGCCTAGTCTTATAGACCAATCCAATCTATTAGGGTTTATAGTCTTTTCTAAAATACGTTTAATCTCTCGATTAGAAACTTCAGCTAATCCGGTAGTTTGTGGATGATAAGCAGTTGTTATCTTATGAATAATGTTACATTTTTCTACTAGTTTGTGAATATATTTTTTTCTAAAATGAGAACCTCCGTCAGTGATAATCACTCTTGACATTCCAAATCTAGTAAAAATATTTTTCATTAGAAACTTTGCAACACTCTTAGCGTCACATATAGGTAACGCTTGTGCTTCAATCCATTTAGAAACATAATCAATAGCAACTAAGATATATGAGTTTCTAAATGAAGGAACAAATGGTCCCATAGAATCTAATCCCCAAACATAAAAAATTTCAACTTCTAATATAAAATTTAGAGGCATTTCATTTCTTCTAGATATATTACCTACTCGTTGGCATCTATCGCAAGTTTTGATGTATCTATAAACATCTTTAAAAGAGTAGGCCAATAAAATCCAGATTGTAAAATTTTATAAGCAGCTTTATCCGTTCCAAAATGTCCTCCAAAATCAGAATCATGACATTTTTGAATGATTTGTTCTGTTTCTTTATAAGACACGCATCTTCTAATTATAAGATCCTTACATTGCTTATATAAATATGGTTCATCCCAAAAATATGTTTTAGCATCATGAACGAATTTTTTCTGTTGTTGCAAAGTTAACATAGGTGGTAAAATATCACTTACAATATAATTTACTATGTCAAGATACCATGGTATTTTCCACTCATTAATATTATATAATTGTTCATCGTGAAAACAATCAGTAATTTCTTTATCAATGTCAGATAATTCATTATATTCTAACCTTGATAAATGATCTGCTATTTGATTATCAGTTCCCTTTTTGTTAATGATTTCAAAATCAAATTCTTGCATTAGTAATATTCATCTAATTAATCTTGGTTTAGTATCTTTCTTTTATATTAAATATTTAATAGCAGAGTGATAAGTATGCACAATACATTTATTTCCAATTAAATAAGGCCTAAATTTATCAAAAGCATAAACAATTGCTAATAACTCTTTTTCAGTAACTGTATAATTCAATTCAACATTATTAAGAGTTTTGCTAGCATAGTATATAACTTTGAAAATTTTATCATATCTTTGCCCAAGTACCGCTCCTATAAGCATAATCACTAAGCATCACACAAAAGTTCAAATGGTTTCTCCCAATCGTGTGAAAGTATTATAAAGCTGTGATTAATTTATCTTTTAATAATTCAACAGCCTTTAGGCATTCAGTTGTGAATTCAAATTTCTTATCTTTTTCTAAAAGTTAGCATAGAGGTTTAATAATTTTTGAAAAATCTTTTATGTAGCATCTATAGAATCCAGCATGTTCAAGAAAACTTCTTAACCCTTTTACTGTAGTTGGAGGTGGTAATTTAGCTATAACTTGAATTTTTGCAGGGTCTACTTCCATGCCATTTTCTGAAATTTTATGTCCTAATACAATTCCTCCTGCAACCATAAATTGACATTTCTCCCAATTTAGAACTAAGTTAGTTTTCTCGCATACTTCTAATACTTTTTCAAGATGATTTAAGCATGTGTCAAATGACGTTCCAAATACAGAGAAATCATCCATCAATACTTCTATTCCATCATCAATTAGTTTACTAAATATAGACATCATACATCTTTGGAATGTTGCGGTGCATTACATAATCCAAAAGGCATTTTTCGAAAAGCAAATGTTCCATAAGGACTAGTAAATGTAGTTTTCTCTTGATCCTCAGGAGCTATATGTATCTGATGATAACCGGTATATCCATCTAAAAAAAATATTTATGCCCGCTAATCTATCCAACATTCGTCTAGAAATGGTAATGGGAAGTGATCTTTCCCGGTGGCCGCATTTAATTTTCTATAGTCAATACATATACGCCATCCAAGTAACTTGTCTTATATGTATTAAATCATTATTTTTATTAGCTTTAACGGTCACTCCTCCTTTCTTCCGAACACAGTGAATTGGGCTTACCCAAGCATCGTCCGAAATAGGATATATAATACCATTATCTAACCATTTTAATATTTCTTTCTCGACTACTTCTTTCATTATCGGGTTTAATCTCCTTTCGTCGATCTACTCTTGGCTTATGTTCCTTATCTAAAATAATTTTGTGCATACAGATTGAAGGACTAATTCCTTTAATATCTGCTAAAGTCCAACCAAAAGTTTTCTTATATTCTTTTAATATGGTTAACAATTTTTGTTCTTGTGATTCATTCAATTCAGCTGATATAATAACTGGTAGGGTTGAATGGTTACCTAAATAAGCATATTTTAAATTATTAGGTAGAATTTTTAATTTGAGTTTAGGAGGTCTAATTATTGACAGAACTATATTCTTTTCAATGTTTTCAGGATTATCCAACATTTCAAATTTTTCATGTATATAATCCAGTTTTTCATTATGTGCTTCTTCAAATAATTTAGTATTTTCTTTTTCTAACATTTCTTCATAATATTCTTTAAAATGTTCATTTTGCAAATGTTCAAGTATTTCCATTTGAAAACATTCATCATCTTTTTCTAAAGCATGATATTTCATTGATTTTGTTATGTTAAAAGTTACTTTTTGATCGTTTACTCGATTTCCACTTCCTCATTTTTACTTTCTGTTTCTTTTTTAATTTTAGTTTCTAACTCTTTTATGCTTCTTAGTTGTATTGCTTTAATTTGTTCTTTTCCTTAATCTTTAGGATTTATTTCCACATTACTAGGAAAAGTTCCAGGAATTCTATTGTTAAGCGCAGTAGCAATATGTCCGAGTTGAGTTTCAATATTTTTAATTGATGTTCCTTGATTTTGTAATTGATTTCCTTGAATTTGTAACTGATTTCCTTGATTTTGCAAGTGCTGACCCATACTTAATATTAATTCTTCTATAGATAACTTCTTATCATTAAATCGAGTGTTATTAAATCCAAGTGGATAAGATGGTTTATAATTTGTATTTCCTTGATTAGATGGATTTCCTATAGAATTGTTCATCCATTTTTGATTAGTTGTATTGTTATTCCAATTAAAATTTGGATGATTCTTCCAACTAGGAATATAATAATTCGCATAAGGATTATTGGGTCTATAATTAATACCATTTATAGTTTCATAAGGAGATTGAGAATCAATAATTTGTCCAGATGAGTTTTCTTCTAATATAGTAGGACAGTAATTCATTCCAAAATGATCTAATTTCTTTGATATAGCAACGAATTTGAGAAGCTAACATAGATATTGCATCATTTTCATGAACACTAGCTATCTTTTAGGGTTTATCCTTTCAGCGAGGCCATTGAAAATTGTTAGTAGCCATTTCTTCGATTAACGCATAGGCTTCATCAAATGGTTTTGACAAGTAATGAACCTCCAAGCAAGAAGATCAATGATTGATCTAAGAGATCCTATTAATCCATTATAAAATGTTTGTATAATTAACCAATCTGGTAATGCATGATGTGGGCATTTCCTAAGAGGTTCTTTAAATCTCTCCCAAGCTTCATATATGGATTCTCCATCAAACTGACTAAAAGATGTTATATCATTTCTAAGTTTTGCAGTTTTCGAAGGAGGAAAATATTTGGATAGAAATTTTTGTGATAATTTTCCCCAATTTCTAATAGATCCAGGTGTTAATGAATTTAACCACATCTTAGCCTTATCCTATAAAGAAAAAGGAAAAAGCCTAAGTCTAATAGCATCATTAGATACTCCTTCATATTTAAAAGTAGCACATAGTTCTAAAAAACTAGCAAGATGTAAATTAGGATCTTCATTAGGTGAACCACTAAATTGATTATTCTGTACCATTTGGATAATTGCAGGTTTAAGTTCGAATGAGTTAGCCGCTACATCAGGGTTTTGAATAGTAAGGTGAATTTCATCTAATGTAGGGTTGGCATAGTCTCTTAATGGTCTTTGTTGGTTTATATTTTCAATTTCTGGATTATTTGTCATTTGTGTTAAATTTATAGTTTCTCTCTTTTGTTTTCTAATTCTTTTAATTGTACGCTCTAATTCTGAATCGTAATATATTAAATTTTAGTTTCTAAATTTATGCATATAATTTTTAAGTAATATTTAAAATAGTCTCTTACTCTAGTAATTACTTTAATAATTCTATTAATTACCTTAATAATTACTTACTTCTCTTCCTCGGCAACGGTGCCAAAAACTTGATCCACTTTTCGATAATAATACTTACAACTATGATATGAAAATTAGCAACGACACCAAAAACTTGATCCCGCACTAAATATATATACTGATGATTCTGTTATGGATTTTATGATTTATATTGTGAATACTACGCAAGTATATGTATCGTTATCAAGTAATATAAGGCTCTAATGGAGTCATAGATATTGATCCCACAGGGAAGTTAGAAAATTTCAAAGACAATTTAAAGTAAACTTACTTACTAATCTAGTATACGGAAATTAGGAACACTTAAACTAAAATAAACTATTGCTTAAGAGTTGAATATTAAATTTCAGAAAAGTATCTTTCTCCTTGTTTTAGAGAATTAAGTGAAAGAAGAATTAAATAAGTTTTTAATCGTATTGTGCCAAATAGGAGCTTTCCTATTCTTTACCCTTTGGTCCAAGTGCAAACAATATTGACTAATCATATGATTGATTACTGAATCTACGGCTAGGCTGGGAGGATACCCACTGCCACTTCAGAGCTCCCACGTTCCCCTCGCCTAAGGGCTAACATCTACACTTCAGCTCTCAAAAAATAAGACCGAATTGAATATTTTAGTCTGTCACACTAAAATGTCCAATTCTAAGCCCAATGGTTAATATTTCTCTATTTATTTGCACCCTCCTTTCAAGGCTTTTGACTTCCCTGAATCTTGGATGTAATCTTTACTATAGTTGATATTTCAACATATGTTAACAAATCAATTAGCCAGATTGAAAGTAAATTAAGATTTAAGTTAAAGATTAGCACAATTTCTATTTTAATATTTTAGGCACAATTACTTTAATTCATCATTTCACGAAATCTCAATAACAAGGAGAAAGCCTAAGGAAACTACTCAGAATGCTTGGGATAAATAACACAAAGCATGGATTTCATTAAAGTTAACAAACAAATAACAAATATAATTATCTTAATTCTTCTCCCCAAGTAGACTCCTTGAAGTTCCTTTGACTCTTCCTTCCAGTACAGCACACCAAAACACTAAACAATCACTCAAAGACTTAACTTTCACAGAAAGGACAAAAACTGACAATCTAATGACACACAAATGACACACATTCGTCTCTATTTATAGAAGGGGTCAAATCTCCAAAAGGTACTTAAGTACCTCTTCAAAAAGCATTCAGGTTCATTGTATTTTGACTCTTTTCAACTGTCTCGCCGTTGGCAGCTTGATCTCGCCGTCGGCGGGCTTCTAGAAGATGGGCTAACCACGTCGATCTTGCTGTCGGCGAGCTCGATCTCGCCGTCAGCGGGCTCCTTATAATATATTCAAAACTTTCAGGAAAAACTCGCCGTCGGCGGCCTAAATCTCGCCGTCGGCGGGACAGTTCAATTTTCATCAAATTGAGTCCTTTTTGCTCCAAATCCGTTTCTATTATGCTTTTTGCTTTCAGTACTTATAAATCTTCATTCCTGCAATAAAACAAAGAAAATACATTTCTTTAAAGTGCAATTTCATATAAAACTGGTATGAAATTCTTAATATATTTTCTAGTGATCATGGGTTACATCATCTGAGGGATTCCCGATCATCTAATGAGACATTTTAATTTTAGTTATAATTGCAGTTTTGTTTTGTTGGTGATTAAATTTTGAGTTGTTTAAGCATGCTGGGTTTAATCATTTTCATGCATTTATAAGCGTGGGAAAGTAAGACATTTAATAAACTACGGAATGTAAATTGCAATAAACTTAAATGCGTACCTGGTGTGCATTACTGTTGTCTTCACCTGCACTTAAAATTCATGTTAAGGAATTTATATGTTTGCAATAAACATCTAGGTAAAGCTAAGGGAAGGGTTCTAGTTATCTACTAAAATCCCAATCCTATTGCTAGTCAATTCCTATGGCGTCTAGATTCTTGGTTTGGTTAAGGATGACTTTATTCATCAAAGAACAATGAAGTCTCACTATTCTTTTAAAACATCCCATCAAGTTAGGGAAGTGTTCAGAACTTAATTCTGAACATATTCTTAAACATTTTAGGGATTATTTCGAGTTCAGTTAGTTTCATTGTGGTGATGAATCAATCACCCAGGCTTAGTTGAGTTTTGATTCTTCCTCAATGAACTTGGAAGTTTGATTATCTATGAGTGAGGTGACATTTCATTTGATGCTTCGTTTAAGAGTTATAATAATGAATGCCTTTAGGGGAAAGTTAGTTCATTAGAGAATTTAACCATTCTTAACTTAAAGTTTGGGTTAATGGTTTAAAGTGATTTAATTTAGTTATAAAGTTTTGATTGATCTTTTTCAGATATGTTAAATTATTTTAAGTTTGAGGAAGTGTTCAAGTTATTTACTTAAGTTAAATTTTAATACTTTAAGTAGTCTTAACTTTTTAGATTAATTTTAAATATTTTAAACTAATTTAATTTTAATTATAACATTTTAATTATAAATTATTCCAAATTAACCTTAACGTTTCAAATTTGTTTTAATTTTTAAACAATTTCAAATTAGTCTTGACATTTTTAAGTTTGTTTCAATTTGATTTTCTTAATTTAAATTGGTTTTAATGTTTTAAGTTTTAGTTTAATTATAAATTTTTAAGATTTTCTCTCCCTTTTTTATTATTAGTTTCAATTATCATTTTAGAGTTCCATTAATTGATGTTTAAGTAATTGTTTGATCAAATTGTTGATTAGGGATTCAATTTAAAGAATTAAAGCTCTCCTATATCACATCCCTTAATCTTAATAATTCACGCCTTAATTAATCTTCCAAAGTTTAGGTGATTTAATTAATTAAAGTTTCTTCCTTAATGTTCAAGTGATTAATGAGTTTCAACCCCTTAACATCCTATGTTTCAATCATCCAAGAGGAAAAATTAAGATCAAATGATTACCCTTCCCTTTGGTTTAGCCTAAATTTTAATTAAGGTTGAAATTCCTTAATTACCATTATGCCCTCTTAAACTTGTTCATCTCATTACTCATCAAATTAAGCTCAAATGAACTTGAAATTTTTATTTTACCTCACTCACATGTCAATTAAGACATTAGATGAGAAAGTGTGAATTTTCTATTTTTAATTTAATTTATATAATTATTTTAGTGGAAAATAGGGATTTTTCAATGAAAATTCAACAACATCACCAAGAAGAAGTTTCTATCCTTAGAAAAAATATAGGAAGTTTCCACTACCTAGAAGACCACTTCGACCAATTTTGGTGATTTTTTTAGTTTTATTTTATTTATTATAATTATTTTTATTTTTAGGGTATTAATTAATTATAAAATAAAATTAAAGTGGGAAAATAGATTTTATATTTTTCTTAACTCTCTCTAAGATCAGAGGACTCAGAAAACAAAATTTTATATTTTTATAATTTTTCATTGATTTTTTAGAATTATTTTAGTGAAAGGGCTGGAAAATCCATTTTTAATATTAAAAATTACTCTAAGCATTTAAAAATCAATATCTTTACTTAGAGCTGGTTTAAAAATCAATATCTTTACTTAGACTTGATAAAAATACTTGGTTGGTTCCTAAGTGATTAGGGATCCAAATATGACATTTTCATGAGTTTTAATATTTTTTTGATTTTTTTAAATTTTTTAATTATTAAAATATTCAAAAATACCTTAAAAATGAAAATTCTAGAAAAATTTTAATTTTTATTTTTTTAGACTCATTTGGTCCCAGAGAGGCCTCAAAACCTATTTGGTGAATTTTTGAAATTTATTTTGAGTTTTATGAATTTTTTTTAATTTCAAAAAAGGTCATATAACTTGAATAATCCATTTAATGGGTTAAATCATTTCCAATTGACTTAATTTTTTTATGTGGGGTTCCCCTGACCTAAAGATCAGTGGACAATTGATTTCATGTAATTTTGATATGTGGTTATTCCAAATTAATTTAATTTCAATTTTATGGTTTTGGGCAAATTAAGGTTTGTTTAAGTGACTTAAATCAAGTTACATTTTTCTTAGGGTCCTCTGGTCAAGAGATACTTCTCCTAATTTTTCCAAATTTTTATGATCAACATGCTAATTTTCACAATTAATTTTCAAGGAAATGACTCTGAACTTAAAAAATAGATAACTTGCCATAGACATAGCCTCTGGCCTTGAAAAATTCAGAGAATGTTCCCAAGATCAGATGTTACAAAAGCCTTATGGTCTCTTGCCATGGTGAATTATGCATGCTAATGGAGAATTAAAACGTTCAGATAGTGTTAAATTAATTAAAAATCACATACTCAACAAAATAACTTAAGTCACATTATTCTCCTCTGTTCACTGAGCAAGAGAGTATTTTTCTTTTAATTTTATGATTTTTCTATGTAAAGTTATGCATTTTTAAAGTTTCAGGTATTTAATTAAATTAGAAAAAACCTATTTTTCTACTTAAGTGACGCGACGCCGTGTCATCCTAGGCAGATCTGAAGCTCCACGCGATGCGCTCTTGTTTAACGCTGCCATGTGAGTCAGCGTCACGCGGCCCGCGCTTTATGCTTCGTGGTTCCATCCGACTCCATCTCCACCGTCCATTCGATATACGTGTGATCGAACGGTCTCTGGTCATCATCTCTGTCTGGTTCATCCTGAAAGCAGTCCATCCTAGAACCTCAAGATCTAGCTCATTTCCCAACCAAATCACATGAGGTTTGGTCCTATGTGTTCGTCTAGACAAGAGCTACAAATCCATACGACTAATATGCATTGAAATTAAGTTAAAATAAATGGAGAATCACTGGAATCTCGGGAGGAAGAAAGATCTCCATACCTTGGTCCAAGAGGTGAAGCCTCGTTTGGATGTGCTCGACACGTTTATTGGAGTCCAAGGAGCCTACGGATTGAGCCTCAAGTGATGGTGAAATGTCTGGCTATGAAAGTGTGTCGGCATATTTTTTTAGGTTGAGTGTTGTATTTTTGAAAAGGGGTCGCATACAGAAATTGTCGGCGAATTTTTAATTTAATTTAAATAAATAATTTGAAAAAGTAGTATTTGATTTTGAAAATAATTTTAAGATATGAAATCAAACCGACCTCACATCCCAGATAGTTTATATAAACGAGCGCCGCACCACAAACCGTGTATCTACCCCGAAGAATAGACACACTGCTTGGTAATGGGGCTCGATTAAATAAACTAGAAAGGATTGTGACATCCGTTTTGTCTGCGAACCAATTTTATAAGCCGACAAATTCCCCTGCTTAATATAAATGAATTAAGTACGGTTTATATTACCTGGGTTCTTAAAATTCCCTATAAGGGCAAGCCCCTATAGTTAATTACATCTTAAGTGACGGGAATCACCTAAGAAAACTCTCGATAATAATCGACAATTCCGCTTTCAAGAATTTCAAAGTTTAAGTTTTCAAGGGATTGAATTTTGGAATTTCGATAGGGAATAGATCAAATTTGGAACATTTTGTTTCGGGAATTCAAAGGAAGAAAGGTAGGAGAAATCACGTATTCGAAGCGAACTTCGGTAATTTCTCAGCTATCCTATTGTTTGGCTTGGATTTAGGAAAGCCCTGATATTTAATTAATGTTTTGATCTTGCCAATTTTAATTAATTAGGACTTATATTCGTACGACATGATCATACAAATAGCCTTGAAGATGTGAGGGTTTATGTCGTATCAAACGACTACCTTGGAGTCCTAAGACCGGTTAGGGCTTAATTTACATGACATGATCATGCAAATGTCTAACGAAGAGTCGAGGATTTATGTTGCACTAGGCAAACTACCTCGAAATCCTATGGCTTAGTTATTTAATTCTAAGAAAGTTTTGCTGAAGTAGACTCGGTGTTTTGCCGATGACGATGGTCGTGTCGCCCACCATGCTCCGAGCTCATTATTGTCGCAGAGGTTTAGTTATAGAAGTCATAAATCGGGAGATGAGAAAAGTGTTTTGGTTTAGATAAAATCTTAATTTCCAAGTGTTTTTTATATTTTATTTAAAACAAATCTTAAAGTTGATTATAACAACACCGGTTAAGATCCCACGGTTCCATCCTTCCGGCATCGTTATTTTTATCAGATTCACTTAGTCCAAATGAATTTGCTAAACTCAACTGAATGAGTTCCACACTTTCATTTAGACCGTGGGAAATCCCGTTAGCATCATCTAAGGTATTCCCGATCATCCAACAAGACGTTTTAATTTAGTTGTAATTGTAGTTTTGTGTTCTGTTTGTGATTAAATTTTGAGTTGTTTTATATTTTGAAATGTTGTGGCGGTGAATTTTATCTTGCAATGACTTTTAATTTAGTTTTGGTTTCAGTTTTAGTGACTATCCTAAAGGTGTGGGTTTTCATGCAACAGTTGTTTATCATGCAAGAAAAGTAAGTGCGATGCGATTAAATAAATAAAGTAAATTGCAACAAAATAAAAGCATACCTAGAGGGTCTTCCCGTCATCCCAAGCTACACTTAAACACAATTTAGAATGTTTAAGCATTTAAAGCAAGTTCCTAGGTAAAGCTAAGGGAAGGGTTATGGTTTCTACCAAATTCCTAATCCTATAGCTAGTCATTTCCTATGACGTCTAGGTTCTTGTGTTTTGGTTTGAGGACGATTTTCTTCATCAAAGAACAATTAAGTTCAATTGTTCTTATAAATATCCTATCATATTGAGAAAGTGTTTTAAGAAGAATCTCAAACATCCTTTCAATACTGTTAGGATTGTTTTAAGTCCAAATAGATTTAATCAATCAGGTGAAGTAATCGTCCGAGGTTTAGTTAAGTTTTGTTGTTATCTTACTCAGTGAACTAGGACATTTGAATATCCTATAAGTGAAGTAACATTTCATTTAACGTTCTTTTTAGGTGTTATGACAACAAAAGCTTTCGAGGGCAAATTGATGTTCACATGGTTTGTGATTTAATTTAATTTCAGTTAACGGGTTTAAATTTGGAATAGTGTTCAAGTTGCTTCATATTTATTTTCTTTATGTCTTAGGTGATGTTATTTTTTTTAAATTCAATTTAATTTTAACTTTAATTTAATTTAATTTAGTTTTAATTTTAATTTTAATTTAATTTAATTTGATTTAATTTTAACTTCGATTCTATTATCTAATTTTAATTTAATTCAATTTAGTTTGATTTGATGTGAATTAACTTAATTTAATTTAACTTGATTTAATTTAATTTGAATTAATTTAATTTAATTTAATTTAATTTAATTTAATTTGATATGTTTTAATATAATTTTATTTAATTAATTTAATTTAATTTTAATTTAATTTAATTCAATTTAATTTAATTTAATTCAATTTAATTTAATTTGTTTAATTTAATTTGATTTAATTTAATTTAATTTTATTGTTAATTTTAATTTAATTGAAATTTTAAAAGAGTTTAATAATTTAACTTTAATTTAATTTAATGATTAAGCCTTTTAACATTTTAAATCTTAAATTTGAATTATCATTTTAATTAGGAATTAAATATTATTGAGATGATTAATTTAGGGATTCTTAAATTAAAGAACAAATCTCTTCCTAATAATATCCCTATTTTAATAATTCCAATTTTAATTATTCTTCCAAATTTAATCAATTATTTAATTAAAGTTTGTTTTAATTATTTTCAAATTGTTTGGTAGGTTTCTACCCTTTAATTATTTAAATTTCAATCATCCAAATCAGATTAAGATCAAATATTTTACTTTTTAATTTTACTAAACCTAAAGTTTTAATTAAGGGTTAAAATTTTAATTACCACTTTGCCCTTCAAACTTAATAATTTAATAACTCACTAAATTGAGCTTAAATGAACTTGAAATTTTTATTTGACTTCACTCATATGCCAATAAAGACATGAGAGGAGAAAATGTGATTTTTCTATATTTAATTTATTTATGTAATTATTTTTGGTGGAAAATAGGGATTTCCAAGGAAAATTTAATAATATGACCAAGGGAAAGTTTCTATCCTTAAGAAAATTATGGGACATTCCTAATGACCAGAGGACCACTTGGACCAATTTTGGTGATTTTTTCAATTTTATTATTTTTATTATAATTATTTTAATTTTTGGAGTATTAATTAATTTAAAAATAAAATAAAGGTTGAAAAATGAATTTTATATTTTTTTAAAAATCCCTCTGATATCAAGGGAATCAGAGAATCAATTTTTACAATTTTGTGATTTTTCTTTGATTTATTAGAATTATTTTAGTGGAAATGCTAAAAAATACATTTTTTTTATTTTAAAATAACCTTAGGGCTTTAAAATTTAATATCTCATCATATAGGCTTAAGAAAAATATGGAGTTTGTTCCTAAGTGATTAAAATTCAAAATGTGACATTTTGGTGAATTTTATTATTTTTTTAATTTTTATTATTTTTTATTTATTAAAATAATAAAATAATGCAAAAAATCAACTTTTTTTAGAAAATTGCAATTTTATTTTTCTTAAATTCCCCTGATATCAGAGAGGCTTCAAAACCAATTTGGTGAATTTTTAAAAAGTATTTTGAAAGTTATGAATTTTTAAAGTTTAAATTGGCTAAATGGCTTAATCAACCCATTTAGTAGGGCTAACCAAGTCCAATTGACTTCAAATTTTTATGGTGGGTTCCTCTGATCCCAAAGGTCAGTGGAGAATTGATTTCAAGTCAATTTGATGTATGATTAGCTCTAATTAATTAAGGACCTATTTTGGGTGTTTAAGCCAATTAGGGTTATTCCAAGTGGATTAATTCAAAACCTATTTTTTCTAGATTCCTCTGGTCATAATAAACATCACCAAATTTTCCTAGAATTTATTTCACAACATGCTAATTATTAGATTTAAAATACTCAAAACAACAACATGAATTTGAAAAATTAATAACTTCTCATAGGGATGGCCTCTGACTTTGAAAAATTCAGGGAATGTTCCCAAATTCAGAGGCTTCAAAAGCCCTATGGTCTCATGCCATGGTGAATTTCCTATATGCATGGAGAATTAAAACAATGCAGAGGGTAAATAAATCATTAAAAATAAAATACTTGATGAAATTAAATGATTTCTTTTCCACATTATTCTCCTCTCGTTCACCGAGCAAGAGGATATTTTTATTTTATTTTTCTGATTTTCCTACACAAAGTTATGCATTTTTGAAGTTTAGGGAATTAAATAAATAAGAAAATACCCTAATTTTCTATTTAAGTGACGCGGCACCAGCTCAACCTCGGCAGCTCCGAACGCACACGCGTCGCCTTCTGATTCGGCGCCGCCATCCAACTCAGCGCTCCGGGGGCCCGCTGTATCGTTCCGTCTCCTCATCCGGCGCTATCCTGGCCGTCCATCCGCGCGTGTATGGTATGAACGACATCCGTTCATCGTCCCCAGCCGTCCTCACCCGAGAGCCGTCCACACTAAAACCCTAAGAACTCACTCATTTCTCAACGGATTTTCGTGCTCTTGTACTCTATGGATTCGTCTTGAAGAGACGAATACATCTATACGGTGATCATGCATTGAAATTAAAGCATTTGAAATGGAGAATCTCCAGAAGCTCGGGATGAAGAATTAGCTCATACCTTTGCTCGCAGAAGTGTGGCTTCAATCCGAGGGTTGTGTCACCTTCGATTGGATCCCAGCAAGCTCCGGATGAAGTCTCCCGGTCCGGTGAATCGCCTAGGTATGATTTCGACCAAGCCCGATCACAAAGCTTGGAGTCCGGAACGGATGGGTGGCTCCGGAGAGGGGGCTTTTGCCGGTGGACTCCTTCCCTCGGTCCGGTGAAGGTGTAGGACCAATCAATTTGAGGATTGATCCACCGTGGAGAAGTGTCCCGGTTTTGGGTGGAATTTCGGGCCGAGAAATCGGGCTCGTTGGTGGGGATTAGGGCAAATTGTCACCTGGGATCAACTCGCTCTAAGTATGGAGAGTGTTCTGGAACAATTTTGGCGGTGGTTTCGGTAAGGTCCGGTTCAAGCACCTCTCATGGCCGAGAGGGGGTGGTGTTTAAATAGGAGAGGGCGGAGAGCCTCCCGTGGGGAGTTAGGGCTCGGGATCGCCCGCTCTTGGCAAGAGAAGAACAGCTACAATGGCCACCTGGGGTCGGGGCGGCTCAGCAGTGAGAATTCCAAGTTTGGGCTCACATGCGAGCTCTCGGCCCGGTGGTTTCCGTGGTCGTGGTGGCCGGCCAGCTGAGGTCGGTCACCCTCGAGCTCGGGGAGGTCGGGTCTTGGCAATGGTGAAATCAATTGCAGTTGGCCATGTGTAAAGGTGTTGAATCAAAGTAGAAGGGGGGAGGGATCATTTTAGCTTAGTTTGGGTCAACCCATGATTTTGGGCATGGTGCACCCTCCAAGGGGCTTTGGGTGCTGTGGGGAATCGGATAGAGCTAGCTGAGATGGAGTGGTGAAGTCCCTATCAACTTGGTTTAAGTAAATTTTGGGTTTAGGTGTTGCATAAAAAGGGTTAAAATTGCTTAGGGAGGGTTAGGAAAGGGGTTCCCCTTTTGCCATTAATGGCTTGATCACATGTCAAACCTTCCATGGCTTCATGTGGCTTGTTCATGGCTTGCATGGGGCTTCATGGCTCCATTTGGCTTGGGGCAAAGCTTAGTTAATTTCATGGAAGTAGATTTTAGGAATCTTGGCATTTTTGGTGGAAATTTGGATGAAGCTTTATTTGGAATGGTTTAATAATGATTTTGAAACTTAGGGGTGATATCAATTAAAGGTATGATGAAAAGAAATTGCCATGTGGGCTTTAGGGCCAATTTTGTGCTTTTGTATTTGGTGGAAATGGGCTTTTAAAATGGTTTAGAGAAGTGGGCTTTTGAATTTTAAAATGGATTTTAGGATGGGAATTTTGCAAAGGATTGGATCCAATAAGTGTTGAATTTATTTTAGGAATATTTCATGAATGATTTGGAAAAAACTTGAAGTGTTTGGGCTAGGTTTGGGTTGGATTTTGACCTCTTTGGTGAATGGGCCAATGTAAGTCAAATTGGGCTAACTTGGGCCAATGTTGGGGTAGAATTGAAATTGATGTAAAATAAATGTTGGGAAATGTTTATGGGAGTGTTTCAAAGAGGTTTTGGCTTTGGTTGGGTTTTGATTTTGGGGTTTGGGTTTATTTGGGTTAGGTTTGGGTTTAGGTCAAAATTGGGCCTTTTAGCTTTGGGTTGAATTTGAGTGGGGTTTGGATCTAAATTTTGGGTAAAACATGTTAGTGTTTTGTTTGTGGGGATGTTAAGGAAGGTTTAGAAAAGGTTTGGGGTTAATTGGAGTTGAATTGGGTTAGTTTGGATTAGGTTTGGGTCATGGGCCCAAATTGGGCTATAAGGCCAAAAGTGAAATTGGATTCAAATGTCAATCAAATTGGACTTGGATTTGGTCTAGATTGGTGTTGGGAATGTTGAATTGAAGTTTAGAATTGAATTGGACCAGAATTTGGGTCAATTGGGTAGGCTTGGCTTGACATTGGGTTCACTTAGGGTTAAAATGGGTCAAATTGGGGGTTTTGACAAAAGTGGGGTAAATTGACAAAATTGGCCCATGATGTAGTTAAACAAAATAAAATTGGGAATATTTGGGATTTTCTGGAATTTTGTGGGAATTTTCTGAATTTTTGGATTTTTGGGTCAAGAGGGGTATTTTGGGTATTTGGAGGGTATTGGGAGGTATTTTTGGAATTTTTGGTATTTTTGAGTATGGATGATCAATTTGAGTAATGTGGGAATGTTTGGGATTGATTTTGAGGAATTTTTGGTAATTTAGGTGATTTTGCAAATTTTGGGTAGTTTCAAGGGTTTTGGGTAGGCTAGGAAGGTGTAGGGTCCCAGGGGTCAAAAATTGAAAATTTGGAAAATTGAAGATTAGGTGAATGTAAGTGGAATGAAATCATTTTGGTTGAGCCATGAAGCCATATTAAGCCCACATGAGCCATGAAGGGACTCATTTGAGGCATCCACTATGTTGTTCCTAACCCTCTTAGCCAAAGGCTTAGGGGTTAAGGACCATCCATGTGGTCACCTTTATGAGTCAGGACATCAAGTTAGGTATGGGTGTGTTTTTTTTTTTTAGGATGTGTGTGAAAGTGTAGTGTATAGGTGTAGTGTGTGTGTAAGTCAGCCCTTCACCAAACCAGGCCACCCAGGGTAGTCCTAAGGCCAAAGAGTCCTATAGGAACTCATCCTTTAAACTTCCACATTTGATTTCAACCCTCTAGGTGATTAGGGGTCTACAGACAAGTTTGTGGAGTTTGCAGGGAGTTAAGAAGTGGTTTGAATTTCTAGGTGGTGGGTCTCAATTCTAATCCTCTAAGATAGTCAAAGGAAAAGCCTAAGGCTAGATCCTAAGTACTAAAAAGAAGAAGAGAAGACCTCATAAAAAATGAGGTCAACAAATGGACCCCCAATAGGTGTGGTGAGCTGACGGAGCACACCGCGCGTATTGGTGTTGACCGAATCGATCAACAAAACCAACACAAAAGTCCAAGTGACAAACTTAGGACAGAGTAGGAGAGTTTCCGCTGGGGAGTGTCAAGTATCTCTCTGAGACTGGAGATTCCTGAACTCTCGCTGGGGAAAGGAAAAGGAGGTGAATCCCAAATCACATGACCTGGGGGAATTTCAATTTAGATTTTATTTTGTTTCAATTTAAGTTTTGATATGTGAGCTTAGATTTTAGTTTGAGTTTCAATTTAAATTGAAATTTTGTTAAGATTAATTTGAAGGGATTCGAACTTGAAATGAAAATTGGAATTTTGTGGTTTTAGATGTAACATCTTCAACCTCAAAAGAAAATTGAATTGATTGGATTGAATCATTACAATGAGGAGAGATCTCGCAGCAATGCGGTATTGGATGTAAAATCCTTAACCTCAAGAGTTTGATTTTGATGTATTTCATTGCGATAGGGAAAGAATCCTAAAGCAATGCAGCTCTCGGATGTAAAATCCTCAACTCCAAAAGTTCGAATTTGATGTATTTCATTGCGATAGGGAAAGGATCCTAAAGCAATGCAGTCTCGGATGTAAAATCCTCAACTCCAAAAGTTTGAATTTGATGTATTTCATTGCGATAGGGAAAGAATCCTAAAACAATGCAGTCTCGGATGTAAAATCCTCAACCCCAAGAATTTGATTTGGATGTATTTCATTGCGATAGGGAAAGAATCCTAAAGCAATGCAGTCTCGGATGTAAAATCCTCAACCCCAAAAGTTTGATTTGGATGTATTTCATTGCGATAAGGAAGGAATCCTAAAGCAATGCAGTCTCGGATGTAAAATCCTCAACCCCAAGAATTTGAATTTGATGTATTTTATTGCGATAGGGAAAGGATCTTAAAGCAATGCAGTCTCAGATGTAAAATTCTTAACCCCAAGAATTTGATTTGGATGTATTTCACTGCGATAGGGAAAGAATCCTAAAGCAATGCAGTCTCAGATGTAAAATCCTCAACCCCAAAAGTTTGATTTTGATGTATTTCATTGCGATATGGAAGGAATCCTAAAGCAATGCAGTCTCAGATGTAAAATCCTCAACCCTAAAAGTTTGATTTGGATGTATTTCATTGCGATAGGGAAAGAATCCTAAAGCAATGCAGTCTCGGATGTAAAATCCTCAACCCTAAAAGTTTGATTTTTGATGTATTTCATTGCGATAGGGAAGGAATCCCAAAGCAATGCAGTCTCGGATGTAAAATCCTCAACCCCAAGAATTTGAATTTGATATAATTGATTTTGCAAAGATTTGCAGTGTGAAATTTTGGTGTTTCGAGAATTTCATGAAAGTTGTAAAAGACTTTCATGGAAGGAAATAGATTAAGAGGGAATATGTAGATGCTACGTATCCCATTCAAAGGAGTTGATCGAAAGTTGCTAGTTTGGATTGGATACAATTCCTCGCCATCAGATTTGATTCGTGTCATCGGAATCGACCGCTCTCATCCCGTACAAGGGAGAGAGTAGAACGGTTTGGATTTCAGCATTTGGAAGGTCGAGTTTGAATTTGATCGAGATTTGATTTGAAATTTGGAAAGATTGAATTTGAAATTTGATTGAGGTTCGATTTGAAATTTATGTTCATTTTGTTTGTCTGTTAACGATTCAAATTTATTTTATCATGAATTTGGAGTTCATCTTTTTTTTTATTTAGATTTTTAAGGAAAGTTTTCATTTATTCCCTTTTTTTTTCTTTTCTGTTCTTTGTTTGAAGTTCATTTAACTTTAATGGTGTTTCCCAGTCAATTTGCACAAAAGAGGTGAAGGCTAAAAATGTGACATGGTCACTTTCATTCCAATCATGCTGAAGATACATCATACAACTCGATCTGGAATACATCTCATACAATCCATATAGACTCAAAACGGACTATGTATGATCTTTGTCGATCCATCCAAAAAAAGTATCTGTCAGAAATACATGTCTGAATAGTGAGGTACATGGTCAATAACATCACCTTCCAAGCCATCCTTGGCAAGGATGTCGTATGGATGTACGTTGGAGGTGTGATATTTTCCATGTAACTCACAGCTCGTAAGGCCGGAGGCTTTCTAGCTCCGGGTCCGGCCGGAAGTGGTAAGGTGTTTTCCCGTCGTCCATCCATCCGAAAGTAACCGAGATCCGCTTCACCGGTACTCCCGGTCATGTTTAGCGACATCCGCTCCGTTGCCCTTCGCATCATGACGGAACCTACCGGTAATGGTATCTTTACCGGCCCTCGGAACTCACTCCGGGCCTCGCTATCCGGAGGTCGATCCGAACATGATATTACATTCGTTTAGAAAAAAACCGTGCGTAAAGGTCCGACAAAGTCGTGGTGATCTATGTGCGGGGTATGCAATCACCCTTCTTGTAAATGTTAATGATGCAACTGCTGGGTATGCAATCCGCCGGCGCACTCTCCATGTTATCATTCTTTTTACCATCCTTTTGATGACTAATGGCATTGGATCCACCTGGCCATGACGGAGTATTCCCGGTGGGTTTCCCTTTCTGTCTTCTGCGAAGTTGTAGCAACATCCACATTGTATTGTAATTCTACCTTTCCCTGGCATCCATTTCCGGGGTTCCGAGTAAGTGTTTTCTCTTAGTCGGCCCGCTCGGCCCATTCTTTTTAAATCCCAGATGCAGTCCACGATTTTCTGTTGTTCTTATTCTGAGAAAACGTCTGTATGTAGCTCGAGGCCTTCTAGTATATTGATCCTCCTGCCTCTGATTCTCTCGAAGTATTCAAAAGTTTTCTTTTCGACATTCTGCATTCTTTCTAGCTCGTATTCTGGAATAATCTGCAAATGGCGAGGTCTGGTGACGTATTGTGGGATATATGGCTCAATCCCTTCGCGTTCTCCTGCATACCTCGGCTCCTCAGGGATGGTCTCCGTCGGGACATCCTCCGAGGTCGCTTCTGCAACAAGGTTATGCATTATTGGTGGCTTTATCTGGTGGCGTGGTAGCCTTCCTTCTTCTAATCTCCTCGAGATTTCCCTGGTTTCTTCTGTCATCCTGGGAGCTGGCTTCCTTTCTTCAGGCTCCTGGCAAACCGGTATCCTTGAAGTATATGCACTGGCAGTAGCAATTGCCTCGTCACGCTGGTCTGCTGCTAGTTTAGTTAACATCTTGAGGATACGGCGATTTTTATTTCTTCGCTGGGTTGCCGTGAGAGTAGCTCTTTGTACTTACTGAATCTCTGTGGGCGCGCGCCGACAAGCTCGCCCTCGTCGTAGCGACTGCGTACTTGATTCTCTTGTCTTCTTCAGTGTTCGTTTTCCTTTTCTCGTCGTCGGATTGGTGGCTTGGGCCACCCACTTTTATTATCGTCCGACCGAGCAATTCCTCTCGGTCAACCGGGACCCAGTCACTTTCCTCGTATTGCAGGCCTGCTGGTACGAAGTCTGAGTCAATCTCTACTATTTCTCCATCTTTCACCCTCTTTTCGTCGAGTGCAAGGCTTACCGCCATTTCTAAAGTTCAGGACCAACCGCCCGTTCGACATTTCCCTGTGAAAAGACAAGGAAAAGGATCAGGGGCTGTACTAAGAACAAGAACATTAAGAAAATGTTTATTAAAGACAGTTTTTTTTATTATTTTTTGTATTTTTAAATTTAATAGGAATGAAGTGGGATAAGATCAGGAAGAGATTTTGATATGGAAGAGAAAACAAGGAAAACTATATTATCATGATTTTATTTATTTTAGCACATTTTTTATTATTTTTGGGTTCGGACCCAGTCATAAGTAATTACTTCGCCCGTGCTTCTAGGGATGAAGAATTCATTCCTTCGAAACATCGGGTAGCGTAATACTTCTTCAAGTATCGTCCGTTGATCGGAAGCATATGTCATTCTCCTCGCAATTCACTAGCCGGTAGGAGCCTCCCGAGTATACTCGCTTCAACCACAAACGGTCCTTCCCAAGTGGGTTCAATTTTCCTCCTATCTTGCGGTGTGCAAGGATAGGTCTCTCGAGAACGAGAACTAAGTCACCGACTTTCAAGGTTCTCGGGCGGACTCGACCCGTCATGGGCTCGAACCATCTTAGCTTGGTATAGTTCTAAATTCCGTCGCGCCGCAAGTCTTTTACCTTCCAGGCTTTCCAATTCTTCTAGTCGTAATTTGGCATTCTCTTCTCGTCGTGATTTTGTTTGCAACTCGCAATTCCGAGTGAAGGAAGCCGGACCTCTAAGGGTAACACCGCTCGGACCCATACATCGAGCGTAAGGTGTAGCTTGAGTAGGAGTTCGAAGGTTGTCCGATGGGCCCATAAGGCTTCTAATAACTTCTCGTGCCAATTTCTCTTATTATCGTCCAAGGTTTTCTTTAAGATTTGAACGAGAGTTTTATTAAAAGCCTCAGCCAGGCCGTTTGCTCTTGGGTAGTAAATTGTTGAATACCGTCAGTCGATTCCGTGTCTCCTGACAAAATTATTGATTTGCGTGCTTCTGAATTCTGACCCATTATCTGAGATAATCCTGTGCGGCACTCCGAAACGGTAGACAACTTGGTTCTTAAAAAACTGTAGCACGTGGTGTGCTTTCACTTCTCTGAGTGGAACTGCCTCTGCCCACTTGGAAAAGTAATCTGTAGCCGCAAGAATGAAGCGATGTCCTTTCGAAGATGGTGGTTCTATTGGACCCACTATATCTGTGCCCCAACATTCAAATGGCCATGACGCAATTGTCGGATGTAGCACATTTGGAGGTTGGTGTAGAACCACTCCGTGCACTTGTTGACCTCATTTTTGATGAGGTCTTCTCTTCTTCTCTTTAGTACTTAGGATCTAGCCTTAGGCTTTTCCTTTGACTATCTTAGAGGACTAGAATTGGGACCCACCTTTTAGAAATTCAAACCACTTCTTAACTCCCTGCAAACTCCACAAACTTGACAATAGACCCCTAATCACCTAGAGGGTTGAAATCAAATGTGGAAGTTTAAAGGATGAGTTCCTATAGGACTCTTTGGCCTTAGGACTGTCCTGGGTGGCCTGGTCTGGTGAAGGGGCTGACTTACACACACACTACACTTACACACTACACTTATACACTACACCTACACACTACACTTCCACACACCTCCTAAAACCACACCCATACCCAACTTGACCTCCTGACTCATGTAGGTGATTTACATGGATGGTCCTTAACCCCTAAGCCCTCGCTAAGAGGGTTAGGAACAACATAATGGATGCCTCAAATGAGTCCCTTCATGGCTCATGTGGGCTTGATGTGGCTTCATGGCTCAACCAAAATGATTTCATTCCACTTATATTCACCCAATCTTCAATTTTCCAAATTTTCAATTTTTGACCCCCGGGACCCTACACCCACCTAACCTACCCAAAACCCTTGAAATTACCCAAAATTTTCAAAATTTCCTAAATCACCCAAAATTCCTCAAAATTGATCTTAAACATTTCCACATCACTCAAATTGATCATCCATACCCAAAAATACCAAAAATTCCAAGAAAACCTCCCAATACCCTCCAAATACCCAAAATACCCTCTTGGCCAAAAAATCCAAAAATTCAGAAAATTCCCAGAAAATTCCAAAAAATCCTAAATATTCCCAATTTCATTTTGTCCAACTACACCATGGGCCAATTTTGTCAATTTACCCCACTTTTGTCAAAACCCCCAATTTGACCCATTTTAACCCAAAGTGAACCCAATGTCAAACCAAACCTACCCAATTGACCCCAATTTAGGTCCAATTCAGTTCTAAACTTCAATGCAACATCCCCAACACCAATCTAGACCAAATCCAAGTTCAATTTGATTGACATTTGGATCCAATTTCACTTTTGGCCTTAAAGCCTAATTTGAACCCACGACCCAAACTTAACCCAAACTCACCCAATTCAACTCCAATTAACCCCAAACCTTTTCTAAATCTTCCTTAACATTCCCACAAACAAAACACTAACATGATTTGCCCAAAATTTAGACCCAAACCCCACTCAAATTCAACCCAAAGCTAAAAGGCCCAATTTTGACCTAAACTCAAACCTAACCCAAATGGGCCCAAACCCCAAAATCAAAGCCCAACCAAAGGTAAAACCTCTTTGAAACACTCCCATAAACATTTCTCAACATTGATTTTACATCAATTTCAACCCTAGCCCAACATTAGCCCAACTTGGCCCACTTGGACCCATATAGGCCCACTTACCAAATAAACCCAAATTCAAACCAATTCAACTCCAAATCACACCAAATCGACTCCAAGCCCTTCATAGAACATCCCTAAACCAATTATGACATTTATTTGACAAATTTCTTCACAAAATCTTTACCCAAATGCCCATCCTAAAATCAAAAAGCCCATTTCCCTTAAACTTTCCTAAGAGCCCACTTCCTTCAAATTCAAAAGCCCAAAATCTACCCTAAAGCCCACATGACATCTCCATTTGCCATCCACTTAATTAAAGCCATTACCTAAGTCCTAAATTCACCATCAAATTATTCCAAATCAAGTTTCATACAAATTTCCATCAAATTACCAAAAATTCCTAAAATCCATTTTCATGAAATTGACCAAACATTTTGCCAAGCCAAAGGTGAGCCATGCAAGCCATGGACAAGCCACATGAAGCCATGGAAGGCTTGACATGTGATCAAGCCATTAATGGCAAAAGGAGGGGCCCCTTTCCTAATCCTCCTTAAACCTTTTTTTACCTTAAGCATGTCACACACTAAACCATGCTTAGCCACCTCATCATGGATGGAGACCACACCATTCTCTCTTGGCTGACCCAAGTGACCCTTTTCAGCCCAAGACCAGGCCTTGGGTGGTGAACCTAGCCCAAAACCATGGGTCGACTCATTTGAACCCAAAATGGTCTTCCCCCATTCCATTTCAATCCAAGCTCTTTACACATGGCAATTGCCAATTGCTTGCACCAAGTCCCAGCCCTGACCCACCTGACCTTGAGGGTGACCCATGCCCGGCCGGCCGGCCACCAGGCCGCCGGAAAACACCATGGCCGAGAGCTCACATGTGAGCCCAACTTGGAATTCTCACCTGCCGAGCCGCCCCATCCCCAGCGGCCATCGGAGCCGTTCTTCTCTTGCCAAGAGCAGCTGATCCCAAGACCTAACTCTTCCCGGGAGGCCCTCCACCCTCTCCTATTTAAACACCACCCCTCTCGGCCATGAGAGGTGCTGAAAACAAACCTTAAGGAAACTCGCCAAAATTGTTCCGTACTCCTCCCCATACACGAGCACTTGATCCCCAAGTGAGATCCCCCTACCATTTCTTCTCTGCGAGCTCAATTTCGTAGTCGAAATTCCACCCAAAACCAGGACACTTCTCCACAAAGGATCAATCCTCAAATTGATTGGTCCTACACCTTCACCGTACCAAGGGAAGGTGTCCACCAGCAAAAGCCCCATCTTCAAAGCCACCCGAGCTTGCTCCAGCCTCCAAGCTTTGTGATCGGGCTTGGTCGAAATCACATCTAGACAATTCACTGCACTGCAGAGACTTCATTTGGAGCTTGTCGGATCCAATCGAAGGTGCAACAAACCTCGCATCGAAGCCACACTTCTCCGAGCAAAGGTATGAGCTAATTCTTCATCCCGAGCTTCGGAGATTCCCCATTTCAAATGCTTTAATTTCAATGCATGATAACCGTATAGATGTGTTCGTCTCTTCAAGACGAATCCATAGAGCATAAGAACATGAAAATCCATCGAGTATCGAGTGAGATCTTGTGGATTTAGTGTGGACGGCTCTCGGCGAGGACGCTCGGGGATGATGAACGGATGTCGTCCATTCAATACACGCGCGGACGGACGGCTCGGATGGCGTCGGACCGAGAGACGGTACAAGAACCGCGGGGCCCGAGCGCCGAGTCAGATGGTGGCGTCGAATGGGAGCGCGACGCGTGTGCGTTCGGAGATGCCGAGGATGAGTTGGCGCCGCGTGGATAAATAGAAAATTAGGGGTATTTTCTATTTATTTAATTCCCTAAACTTCAAAAATTCATAACTTTGTGTAGAAAAATCAGAAAAATAAAATAAAAATACCCTCTCGCTCGGTGAACGAGAGGAGAATAATGTGGAAAAGAAATCATTTAATTTCATCAAGTATTTTATTTTTTATAATTTATTTACTCTATGCATACATTTAATTCTCCATGCATGTATACAATTCACCATGGCATGAGACCATAGGGCTTTGAAGCCTCTGAATTTGGGAACATTCCCTGAATTTTCCAAAGTCGAGGCCATCCCTATAAAGAGTTATTGATTTTTCAAGTTCATGTTACTCGTTTTGAGTATTTTAATTCCAATAAATAGCATGTTGTGAAATAAATCCTAGGAAAATTTGGTGATGTTCCTTATGACCAGAGAACCCTAGGAAAAATAGGTTTTGAGTTAGTTCATTTAAAACAACCCTAATTGGCTTAAACACTCAAAATAGGTCCTTAATTAATTAGAGCTAACCATACATCAAATTGACCTAAAATCAATTCTCCACTGACCTTTAGGATCAGAGGAACCCACCATAAAGATTTGAGGTCAATTGGACTTTGTTAGCCCCACTAATTGGGTTGATTAAGCCACTTAGTCATTTTAAACTTAAAAAATTCATAACTTTCAAAATACCTTTCAAAAATTCACCAAATTGGTTTTGGAGCCTCTCTGATATCAGGGGAATCTAAGAAAATTAAAATTTTAATTTTCTAAAAAAGTTGATTTTTAATATTATTTTAATATTTTTAATAATTAAAAAATAATAAAAATCACAAAAATAATAAAATTCACCAAAATGTCAAATTTTGAATTTTAATCACTTAGGAATAAACCACATATTTTTTCTTAGGTCTATTTAGTGAGATATTAAATTTTAAAGCTTTAAGGTAATTTTAAAATTAAAAAAATATATTTTCTAGCTTTTTCATTAAAATATTTATAATAAATCATAGAAAAATCAGAAAATTGTAAAATTTCATTCTCTGATTTCCTTCATATCAGAGAGATTTTTGAAAAATATAAAATTCATTTTTCAACATTTATTTTATTTTTAAATTAATTAACACTCCAAAACTTAAAATAATTATAATAAAAATAATATAATTCAAAAAATCATCAAAATTGGTCTAAGTGGTCCTCTCGTCATTAGGAATGTCCCTAATTTTCTTAAGGACAGAAATTTTCCTTGGTCATGTTATTAAATTTTCCTTGGAAATCTCTATTTTCCACCAAAAATAATTATATAAATAAATTAAATACAGAAAAATCACATTTTCTCCTCTCATGTCTTTATTGACATATGAGTGAAGTCACATAAAAATTTCAAGTTCATTTGAGTTCAATTTAGTGAGTTATGAAATTATTAAGCTTAAAGGGTAAAGTGGTAATTAAAATTTTTAATCCTTAATTAAAACTTTAGGTTTAATAAAAAAAATTAACAAGTAAAATATTTGATCCTAATCTGATTTGGATGATTGAAATTTAAATAATTAAAGGGTAGAAACCCATTAAGCAATTTAAAATTATTAAACTTTAATTAAATAATTGATTAAATTTGGAAGAATAATAAAATTGGAATTATTAAAATAGGGATATTACTAGGAGGAGATTTATTCTTTAATTTAAAAATCCCTAAATTAATTATCTCATTAATATTCAATTCTTAATTAAAATGATAACTCAAATTCAAAACATTAAAAGACTTAATCATTAAACTAAAATTAAATTATTAAACTCTTTTAAAAATTTCAATTAAATTAAAAATAAAATTAAACTAAAAATTAAATTAAATTAAGTAAATTAAATTAAATTAAATTGATATTAAAGGTTGAATTAAATTAAAAATTAAATTAAAGATTAAATTAAATTAAATTAAATAAACAAATTAAATTAAATTAAATAACTTAACTTAACTTAAATTAAATTAAATTAAATTAAATTAAATTGAATTAAATAACATCACCTAAAATAGAAAGAAATTAAATATAAAGCAAATTGAACACTATTCCAAATTTAAACCCATTAACTTAAATCAAATCATTTGAATACCAATTTACCCTCAAAGCTTCGGTTATTATAACTCCTAAACGAACATTAAATGAAATGTTACCTCACTCTATAGGATATTCAAATGTCCTATTTTATCGAGTAAGATAACAACAAAACTTGAATTCTCGGACGATTAATTCATTTGTATAATTAAACCCATTTGGACTTAAAACAATCCTAGAAATATTGAAAAGATGTTTAAGATTATTCTTAAGCACTTCCTCAATATGATAGGACATTTATAAGAACAATTGGACTTAATTGTTCTTTGATGAAGAAAATCGTCCTTAAACCAAAACACAAAGAACCTAGACGTCATAGGAGATGACTAGCTTATAGGATTAGGAATTTGGTAGAAAACCATAACCCTTCCCTTAGCTTTATCTAGAACTTGCTTAAATATTCTAATTGTGTTTTAAGTGCGGCTTGGGATGACGGGAAGACTCTCCAAGTACGCTTTTATTTTATTGCAATTTACTTTCTTGCAATTTACATTATTGCAATTTATTTAAGCGCATTGCACTTACTTTTCTTGCATGATAAACAAGCTCGTTGCATGAAAACCCACACCTTTAGGATAGCCCTAAAACCGAAACCAAAACTAAGTTAAAAGTCATTGCAAGATAAAATTCACCGCCACAACATTTCAAAATATAAAACAACTCAAAATTTAATCACAAACGGAACACAAAACTACAATTACAATTAAATTAAAACGTCTGCTTGGATGATCGGGAATACCTCGGATGATGTAACCTACGTGTTGCTAACGGGATTTCCACGTGCTAAATGAAAGTGTGGAACTCATTCGAGTTGAGTTTAGCAAATTCATCTGGACTAAGTGAATCCGATAAAAATAATGATGCCGGAAGGATGGAACCGTGGGATCTTAACCGGTGTCGTTATAATCAAGTTTAAGATTTGTTTTAATTAAAATATTGAAAAAACCTGGAAATTAAGATTTTCTCTAAACCAAAACACTTTTCTCATCCCCTGATTTATGATTTCTAAAACTAAACCTCCGCAACAACAAGGAGCTCGGAGCATGGTGGGCGACACGGCCATCGTCATCAAGCAAAACCCGAGTCTACTTCGACAAAACTTTCCTAGAACTAAATAACAAAGCCATAGGACTTCCGGGTAGTTCGCCTCAGTGCAACATAAATCCTCAACTCTTCGTTAGGCACTTGCATTGCAAATTAAGCCCTAACCGGTCATAGGATTCCGAGGTAGTCGTCCGTACGACAATAAACCCTCACATCTTCGAGTGCTATTCGTTTGATTTTATCATACAAATATAAGCCCTAATTAATTAAAATTGGCAAGATCAAAACATTTAAATAAATATTAGGACTTTCCTAAACTCAAGCCAAACAATAGGATAGTCGGAAATTACCGAAGTTCGCTTCGAATCCGTGATTTCTCCTACTTTTCTTCCTTTGGATTCCCAAAACAAAATGTTCCAAATTTGATCCATTCCCTATCGAAATTCCAAAATTCAATCCTCGAAAACTTAAACTTCGAAATTCTCGAGAGCTGAATTATCGATTATTATCGAGAGTTTTCTTAGGTGATTCTCGTCACTTAAGATGCAATTAACTATAGGGGCTTGCCCTTATAGGAATTTTAAAGAACCTGAGTAATATAAACCCTGTTTAATGCTTTCATATTAAGCAGGGGAATTTGTCGGCTTATAAAATTGGTTCGCAGACCAAACGGATGTCACAAATCTTCTAGTTCATTTAATCGAGCCCCACCAAACGGACAAAATTCCTCTGCTTAATATGAAAACATTAAACAGGGTTTATATTACCTGGGTTCTTTAAAATTCCCTATAAGGGCAAGCCCCTATAGTTAATTAAATCTTACGTGACGGGAATCACCAAAGCAAACTCTCGATAATAACCAATAATTCTGCTCTCAAGGATTTCAAAGTTTAAGTTTTCAAGGGATTGAATTTTGGAATTTCAATAGGGAATGGATCAAATTTGGAACATTTTGTTTTGGGAATCCAAAGGAAGAAAGGTAGGAGAAATCACAGATTCGAAGTGGACTTCGGTAATTTCCTGATTATCCTATTGTTTGGCTTGGATTTAAGAAAGTCCTAATATTTATTTAAATGTTTTGATTTTGCCAATTTTAATTAATTAGGGCTTATATTTATATGATAGAATCATACAAATAGCCTTCAAGATGTGAGGGTTTATGTCGTACCCAAACGACTACCTCGGAATCCTAAGACCGGTTAGGGCTTAATTTGCAATGCAAGTGCCTAACGAAGAGGTCGAGGATTTATGTTGCACTAGGCAAACTACCTCGAAATCCTATGGCTCGTTATTTAATTCTAGGAAAGTTTTGCTCGAGTAGCACTCGGGTTTCGTGATGACGATGGCCGTGCCGCCCACCATGCTCCGAGCTCCTTGTTGCTGCAGAGGTTTAGTTTTAGAAGTCATAAATCGGTGGATGAGAAAAGCGTTTTGGTTTAGAGAAGATCTTAATTTCCAAGTGTTTTTTACGTTTTAATTAAAACAAATCTTAAAGTTGATTATAACGACACCTGCTAAGATCACACGGTTCCATCCTTCCGCATCATTATTTTTATCGGATTCACTTAGTCCGCATGAATTTGCTAAACTCAACCGAATGAGTTCCACACTTTCATTTAGACCGCTGGAAATCCCGTTAGCAACACGTAGGTTACATCATTCGAGGTATTCCCGATCATCCAACAGACGTTTTAATTTAATTGTAATTGTAGTTTTGTGATTAAATTTTGAGTTGTTTTATATTTTGAAATGTTGTGGCGGTGAATTTTATCTTGCAATGACTTTTAACTTAGTTTGGTTTCGCTTTTAGGGCTATCCTAAAGGTGTGAGTTTTCATGCAACGATTGTTTATCATGCAAAAAAGTAAGTGCAATGCGATTAAATAAATTGCAATAATATAAATTGCAAGAAAGTAAATTGCAATAAAATAAAAGCGTACCTGGAGGGTCTTCCCGTCATCCCAAGCTGCACTTAAAACACAATTAGAATATTTAAGCAAAGCTAAGGGAAGGGTTATGGTTTTCTACCAAATTCCTAATCCTATAGCTAGTCATTTCCTATGACGTCTAGGTTCTTTGTGTTTTTGTTTGAAGACGATTTTCTTCATCAAAGAACAATTAAATTTAATTGTTCTTATAAATGTCCTATCATATTGAGGAAGTGCTTAAGAAGAATCTTAAACATCTTTTCAATATTTCTAGGATTGTTTTAAGTCCAAATGGGTTTAATTATACAAATGAATTAATCGTCCGAGAATTCAAGTTTTGTTGTTATCTTGCTTAGTGAACTAGGACATTCGAATATCCTATAAGTGAAGTAACATTTCATTTAATGTTCGTTTAGGAGTTATGATAACTAAAACTTTCAAGGGTAAATTGATATTCAAATGATTTGATTTAAATTAAAGGGTTTAAATTTGGAATATTGTTCAAGTTGCTTTATATTTAATTTCTTTCTATTTTAAGTGTTGTTATTTAATTCAATTTAATTTAATTTAATTGAGTTTTAATTTTAATTTAATTTAATTCAATTTAGTTTGATTTGATGTCAAATTAATTTAATTTGATTTTATTTAATTTTAATTTAATTTGATTTAATTTAATTTAATTTAATTTAATTTAATTTAATTTAATTTAATTTAATTTAATTTAATTTAATATTTTTAATTTAATTTTATTTTTAATTTTAATTTGAAATTTTTTTAAAAGAGTTTAATAATTTAATTTTAGTTTAATGATTAAGTCTTTTAATGTTTTGAATTTGAGTTATCATTTTAATTAAGAATTGGATATTAATGAGATAATTAATTTAGGGATTTTTAAATTAAAGAATAAATCTCTTCCTAATAATATCCCTATTTTAATAATTCCAATTTTATTATTCTTCCAAATTTAATCAATTATTTAATTAAAGTTTAATCATTTTAAATTGCTTAATGTGTTTCTACCCTTTAATTATTTAAATTTCATTCATCCAAATCAGATTAGGATCAAATATTTTACTTATTAATTTATTTTATTAAACCTAAAGTTTTAATTAAGGATTAAAATTTTAATTACCACTTTACCCTTTAAGCTTAATAATTTCATAACTCATTAAATTGAACTCAAATGAACTTGAAATTTTTATGTGACTTCACTCATATGTCAATAAAGACATGAGAGGAGAAAATGTGATTTTTCTGTATTTAATTTATTTATATAATTATTTTTGGCAGAAAATAGAGATTTTCAAGGAAAATTTAATAACATGAACAAGGGAAAGTTTCTGTCCTTAAGAAAATTAGGGGACATTCCTAATGACCAGAGGACCACTTGGACCAAATTTGGTAATTTTTTGAATTATATTATTCTTATTAATTATTTTAAGTTTTGGAGTGTTAATTAATTTAAAAATAAAATAAATGTTGAAAAATGAATTTTATATTTTTCAAAAATCTCTCTGATATCAAGGAAATCAGAGAATCAAATTTTGCAATTTTCTGATTTTTCTATGATTTATTATAATTATTTTAGTGAAAATGCTAGAAAATACATTTTTTTAATTTTAAAATTACCCTAGGGCTTTAAAATTTAATATTTCACTAAATAGACCTAAGAAAATTGTGGGGTTTGTTCCTAAGTGATTAAAATTTAAAATGTGACATTTTGGTGAATTTTATTATTTTTGTGATTTTTATTATTTTTTAATTATTAAAATATTATTAAAAATCAAATTTTTTAGAAAATTAAAATTTTAATTTTCTTAAATTCCCCTGATATCAGAGAGGCTCCAAAACCAATTTGGTGAATTTTTGAAAAGTATTTTGAAAGTTATGAATTTTTAAAGTTTAAAATGACTAAGTGGTTTAATCAACCCAATTAGTAGGGCTAACCAAGTCCAATTGACCTCAAATTTTTATAGTAGGTTCCTCTGATCCTAATGGTCAGTGGAGAATTGATTTTAAGTTAATTTGATGCATGGTTAACTCTAATTAATTAGAGACCTATTTTGGGTGTTTAAGCCAATTAGGGTTGTTTTAAATGAACTAACTCAAAACCTATTTTTCCTAGGGTTCTCTCGGTCATAAGAAACATCCTCAAATTTTCCTAGAATTTATTTCACAACATGCTATTTATTGGAATTAAAATACTCAAAACAGCGAACATGAACTTGAAAAATCAATAACTCTTCATAGGGTTGGCTCTCGACTTTGGAAAATTCAGGGAATGTTCCCAAATTCGAGGCTTCAAAAGCCCTATGGTCTCATGCCATGGTGAATTGTATACATGCATGGAGAATTAAAAGTATACAGAGAGTAAATAAATTATAAAAAATAAAATAATTGATGAAATTAAATGATTTCTTTTCCACATTATTCTCCTCCGTTCACCGAGCAAGAGGGTGTTTTTATTTTATTTTTCCGATTTTTCTACACAAAGTTATGAATTTTCGAAGTTTAGGGAATTAAATAAATCAAAAAAACCCTAATTTTATATTTATCCACGCGGCGCCAACTCATCCTCGGCATCTCCGAAATGCCGCGTGTCGCGCTCCCATTCGACGCCGCCACCCGAGTCGGCAGCCGGCCCCGCGGTTCTTGTACCATCTCCCGGTCCGACGCCATACGAGCCGTCCGTCCGCGCGTGTATCGAATGGACGGCATCCGTTCATCGTCCCCGAGCGTCCTCACCCGAGAGCCGTCCACACTAAATCCCTAAGATCTCACTCGATACTCAATGGATTTTCATGTTCTTATGCTCTATGGATTCGTCTCGAAGAGCGAACACATCTATACGGTTATCATGCATCGAAATTAAAGCATTCGAAATGGAGAATCTCCGTAAGCTCGGGATGAAGAATTAGTTCATACCTTTGCTCGGAGAAGTGTGGCTTCAATCCGAGAGTTGTCGCACCTTCGATCGGATCCCAGCGAAGCTCCAGCATGAAGTCTCCCGGTCTCGTGAATTGTCCAGATGTGATTTCGACCAAGCCCGATCACAAAGCTTGGAGGCCGGAGCAACCGGGTGGCCCGGAGATGGGGCATTTGTCAGTGGACACCTTCCCTCGGTCCGGTGAAGGTGTAGAACCAATCAATTTGGGGATTGGCTCACCGTGGAGAAGTGTCCCGGTTTGGGTGCAATTTCAACTTCGAAATCGAGCTCGCAGAGAAGAAATGGCAGGGGATCTCACTCTGGGATCAAGTGCTCGTGTATGGGGAGGAGTCCGGAACAATTTTGACGCAGTTTCCTTAAGGTTTTTTTTCAGCACCTCTCATGGCCGAGAGGGGTGGTGTTTAAATAGGAGAGGGTGGAGGGCCTCCGAGGAGAGTTGGGGCTCGGGATCGACTGCTCTCGGCAAGAGAAGAACGACTCCAATGGCCACTGGGGATGGGGCAGCTCGACAGTGAGAATTTCAAGTTGGGCTCACATGTGAGCTCTCGGCCATGGTGTTTTCCGGCGGCCCGGTGGCTGGCCGGCCAGTGCATCGGTCACCATCCCGTTCGGGTGGGTCGGGCTAGGGTTTGGTGCATTCAATCGAGGTTCGACATGTGTAAAGTGGTTGAATCAAAGTAGAAAGGGGAAGGGGTCATTTTGGCTCATTTTGGTCAACCCATGCAAATGGGTTGGGTGCACCTTCCCATGGCTAGCTGAGCCGAAAATAAAGTGGTTTAGGTCGACTTAATTAGTGGGGAAGGGTCACCATCCAAGTACAATTAAGCTTAAGCATGGTTTAGTGGAGTCATGAAAGTGGCTAAATCACCCTTAAGGGAATCATTAAAGGACTCCCTCCTTTTGCCAAAAATGACATGGTGATGTGTAAAGTGGCTGCCATGGCTTGCATATGGCTTGTGCATGGCTTCATGGCTCCATTTGGCTTGGGAAAAGGTTGGGTCAATTTCATAAAAATGGGTTTTAATAATTTTGGATATTTTGGTGAAAATTTGCATGAAGCTTGATTTGGAATGGTTTAATTGATGATTTTGAAACTTAGGGGTGATTTTGATTAAATGGATGATGAGGGAAAGTGCCATGTGGGCTTTGGATGGATTTGGGCTTTTGAATGTGGTGAAGTGGGCTTTTAGGAAAGTTTAAGGGGAATGGGCTTTTTGATTTTAGGATGGGCATTTGGGTGAAGATTTTATGAAGGACTTTGTCAAATAAATGTCATAATTGGTTTAGGGATGTTCTATGGAATGGCTTGGAGTCAATTTGGTGTGATTTGGAGTTGAATTGGTTTGAATTTGGGTTTATTCGGTAAGTGGGCCTATATGGGTCAAAGTGGGCCAAGTTGGGCCAATGTTGGGCTAGGGTTGAAATTGATGTAAAATCAATGTTGAGAAATGTTTATGGGAGTGTTTCAAAGAGGTTTTGACTTTGGTTGGGCTTTGATTTTGGGGTTTGGGCTCATTCTGGGTTAGGTTCGGGTTTAGGTCAAAAATGGGCCTTTTAGCTTTGGGTTGAATTTGAGTGGGATTTGAGTCTAAATTTTGGGCAAATCATGTTAGTGTTTTGTTTGTGGGAATGTTAAGGAAGATTTAGAAAAGGTTTGGGGTTAATTGGAGTTGAATTGGGTGAGTTTGGGTTAGATTTGGGTCATGGGTCAAAATTGGGCTTTAAGGCCAAAAGTGAAATTGGACCCAAATGTCAATCAAATTGGACTTGGATTTGGTCTAGATTGGTATTGGGGATGTTGCATTGAAGTTTAGAATTGAATTGGACTAAAATTGGGTCAATTGGGTAGGTTTGGTTTGACATTGGGTTCACTTAGGGTTAAAATGGGTCAAATTGGGGGTTTTGACAAAAGTAGGGTAAATTGACAAAATTGGCCCATGGTGTAGTTGGACAAAATGAAATTGGGAATATTTAGGATTTTCTGGAATTTTCTGGGAATTTTCGGAATTTTTGGATTTTTGGGTCAAGAAGGGTATTTTGGGTATTTGGAGGGTATTGGGAGGTATTTTTGGAATTTTTGGTATTTTTGGGCATGGATGATCAATTTAAGTGATGTGGAAATGTTTGGGAATGATTTTGGAGAATTTTGGATAATTTGGAAATTTTGAGAAATTTGGGTATTTTCGGGGGTTTTGGGTAGGCTAAGCGGTGTATGGTCCCGGGGGTCAAAAATTGAAAATTTGGGAAATTGAAGATTGGGTGGATGTAAGTGGAAAGATGTCATTTTGGTTGAGCCATGAAGTCATATCAAGCCCATATGAGCCATGAAGGGACCCATTTGAGGCATTCACTATGTTGTTCCTAACCTCTTGGCCAAGGGCTCGGTGGTTAAGGACCATCCATGTGAATCACCTACATGAGTCGAGGAGGTCGAGTTAGGTATGGGTGTGGTTTTAGGAGGTATGTGGAAGTGTAGTGTGTAGGTGTAGTGTATAAGTGTAGTGTGTGTGTAAGTCAGCCCCTTCACTGCACCGAGCCACCTGTGAGCGGCCTCAAGGCCAAAGAGTCCTATAAGAACTCATCCTTTAAACTTCCACATTTTATTTCAACCCTCTAAGTGATTAGGGCTCTACAATCAAGTTTGTAGAGTTTGCAGGGAGTTAAGAAGTTTGAATTTCTAGAAGGTGGGTCCCAATTCTAGTCCTCTAAGACAGTCAAAGGAAAAGCCTAAGGCTAGATCCTAAGTACTAAAGAGAAGAAGAGAAGAGCTCATCGAAAATGAGGTCAACAAATGGACCCCCAATAGGTGTGGTGAGCCGACGAGCACACCGCGCGTATTGGTGTTGACCGAAGCGATCAACAAAACCAACACGGATGTCCAAGTGACGAACTTAGGACGAAGTGAAGAGTTTCCGCTGGGAGTAGCAAGTATATCTCCGAAACCGGAGATTCCCGAACTCTCGCCGGGAAAGGAAAAAAAGGTGAATCCCAAATCACATGATCTGGGGGAATTCAATTTAGATTTCGTTTTGTTTTAGTTTAAGTTTGACGTGTGAACTTAGATTTTAGTTTGGAGTTTCAATTTAGATTGAAGTTTTGTCAAAATTAATTTGAGGGATTTGATTTGAAATGAAAAATGGAATTCAGAGGTTTTAGACATAACATCTTTAACCTCGAAAGAAAATTGAATTGATCGGATTGAATCATTGCAATGAGGAGGGATCTCAGGGCAATGCGGTAATGGATGTAAAATCCTTAACCTCAAGAATTTGATTTTGATGTATTTCATTGCTGTAGGAAAAGAATCCTAAATCAATGCAGTCTTGGATATAAAATCCTCGACCCAAAAGTTTGAATTTGATGTATTTCAGTGCAGTAGGAAAGAATCCTAAAGCAGTGCAGTCTTCGATGTAAAATCCTCGACCCAAAAGTTTGAATTTGATGTATTTCAGTGCAATAGGGCGAGAATCCTAGCGAAGCGATACTTGGATGTAAAATCCTCGACCCAAAAGTTTGAATTTGATGTATTTCAAGTGTAATAGGGAAGAATCCTAAAGCAAGGCAGCTTGGATGTAAAATCCTCGACCCAAAAGGTTGAATTTAATGTATTTCAAAGTGCAATAGGGAAGAATCCTAAAGCGATGCAGGTCTTGGATGTAAAATCCTCGACCCAAAAGGTTCGAATTTGATGTATTTCAAAGGCAATAGGGAAGAATCCTAAAGCAAGTGCAGTCTTCGATGTAAAATCCTCGACCCAAAAGTTCGAATTTGATGTATTTCAAGTGCAATAGGGAAGAATCCTAAAGCAATGCGATCTTGGATGTAAAATCCTCGACCCAAAAGGTCGAATTTGATGTATTTCAAAGGCAATAGGGAAGAATCCTAAAGCAGAGCGATACTTGGATGTAAAATCCTCGACCCAAAAGTTCGAATTTGATGTATTTCAAAGGCAATAGGGAAGAATCTTAGCAAAGGCAGTCTTGGATGTAAAATCCTCGACCCAAAAGTTCGAATTCGATGTATTTCGGTGGCAATAGGGAAGAATCCTAAGCAAAGTGCAGTCTTGGATGTAAAATCCTCGACCCAAAAGTTCGAATTTGATGTATTTCGAAGTGCAATAGGGAAGAATCTAAAGCAAGTGCAGTCTTGGATGTAAAATCCTCGACCCAAAAGTTCGAATTTGATGTATTTCGATGCAATAGGGAAGAATCCTAAAGCAAGTGCAGTCTTGGATGTAAAATCCTCGACCCAAAAGTTCGAATTTGATGTATTTCAAGTGCAATAGGGAAGAATCCTAAAGCAAGGCAGTCTTGGATGTAAAATCCTCGACCCAAAAGTTTGAATTTGATGTATTTCAGTGCAATAGGGACGAATCCTAAAGCAGTGCAGTCTTGGATGTAAAATCCTCGACCCAAAAGTTTGAATTTGATGTATTTCAATGCAATAGGGAAGAATCTTAAAGCAGTGCAGTCTTGGATGTAAAATCCTCGACCCAAAAGTTCGAATTTGATGTATTCCAAAGTGCAATAGGGAAGAATCCTAAAGCAAGTGCAGTCTTGGATGTAAAATCCTCGACCCAAAAGTTTGAATTTGATGTATTTCAAGTGCAATAGGGAAGAATCCTAAAGCAAGGCAAGTCTTGGATGTAAAATCCTCGACCCAAAAGTTTGAATTTGATGTATTTCAGTGCAATAGGGAAGAATCCTAAAGCAGTGCAGTCTTGGATGTAAAATCCTCGACCCAAAAGGTTGAATTTGATGTAGATTTGATTTGAGATCTTGAAGATCGAATTCGAAATTTGGAAGGATGAGTTTGAACTCGATTGAAATTTGATTTAAGATTTGGTTAGAAATTTGGAAGATCAAATTTGAAATTTGATCGCGATTGGATTCGGAATTCGGTTGAAAAAATTTGATTTGAAATTTGGAAATATCAAATTTGAAATTTGATCGAGAGTGGATTTGGAATTCGGTTGAGAATTTGATTTGTGATTTGATTTAACATTTATGTTGATTTCGTTTATCTTTTAATGATTCAAATTTTATCTTATCGTTTATTTAATGTTCATGTGAATTTGGTGTTCGTCATTTTTAGATTTTTAAGGTAAGTTTTCTTTTATCTTTTTTTTTTATTTCTTTTCTGTTCTTTGTTCGAAGTTCATTTAACTTTAATGGCGTTTCCCAATCAATTTGCACAAAAGAGGTGAAGGCCAAAAACGTGACATGGTCACTTTCATTCCAATCATGTAGAAGATACATCATACAACTCGATCTGGAATACATCTCATACAATCCATGTAGACTCAAAACGGACTGTGTATGATCTTTGTCGATCCATCAAAAGAAGCATCTGTCAAAAATCCATGTCCGAATAGTGGGGTACATGGTTAATAACATCACCTTCCAAGCCATCCTTGGCAAGGATGCCGGCCGGATGTACGTTGGAGGTGTGATATCTCCCATGTAACTCACGACTCGTAAGGCCGGAGGTTCTCTAGCTCGGGTCCGGTTGAAAATGGTAAGGTGTCTTCCCGTCATCCATCCTTCCGAAAGTAACCGAGATCCGCTTCATCGGTACTCCCGGTATGCAATGTTTAGCGATATCCGCTCCGTTGCCCTTCGGCATCATGACGGAACCTACCGGTAAAGGTATCTTCACCGGCCCTCGGAACTCACCCGGGCCTCGTTATCCGGAGGTCGGATCCGAACATGATGTTACACTCGTTTAGGAAAGAGACCGTGCGTAAGGGTCCGACAAAGTCGTGGTGATCTATATGCGGGGGTATGCGATCACCCCGTTTGTAGATGTTGATAATGCAGCTATTGGGTATGCAATCTGCCGGCAGTACCCTCCATGTTATCAATCTCTTTACCATTCTCTTGATGACTAATGGCATCGGATCTACTTGCCCATGACGGAGTATTCCCGGTGGGTATCCCTTCCCGTCTTCAAGAAAGTTGTAGCAAGCATCCGCATTGTATTGTGATTCTTCCCTTCCCCGGCATCCATCTCCGGGGTTCCGAGTAGGTATTTTCCCTTAGCGGCCTCGCTCGGCCCATTCTTTTCAAATCCCGGATACAATCCACGATTTGCTGTTGTTCATACTCGGAGAATACGTCGGTATGTAGCTCGAGGCCCTCTAGTATATTGATTCTTCTACCTTTAATTCTCTCGAAGTATTCAAAGGTTTTCTTTTCAACATTCTGCATTCTCTCCAGCCTCGTATTCCGGAATGATCTACAGATGGCGAGGCCTTGTGACATATTGTGGGATATACGGTTCAATCCCTTCACGTTCTCCTGCATACCTCGGCTCCTCAGGGATGATGCCTGTCGGGACATCCCCCGGGGTTGCTTCTGCAACAAGGTCATGCATCACTTGTGGTTCTATCCGGTGGCGTGGTAGCCTTCTTTCTTCCGATCTTCTGGGGATTTCCCCGGTCCTTTCTGTTATCCTAGGAGCTGGCCTCCTTTCTTCGTGTTCCCGGTGAACCGGTGTCCTCGAAGTGTATGTACCGGCATTAGCAATCGTCTCGTCGCGCCGGTCCGCGCCTAGTTTTGTTAACATCTTACTGGATACGTCGATTCTTATTTCTTCGTTGCGTTGTCTGTGAGAGTAGCTCTTCGAACTTCTTGAATCTCTCGCGGGCGCGGCGCCGACAAGCTCGCCCTCTCGCCGTAGCCACTACGGACTTCATTTTCTTGTCTTCTTCAGATTTGCCTTTCTTTTCTTGTTGTTGGATCGGTGGCTTGGGCCACCCACTTTCATCACCGTGTCCGCCCGGCAGTTCTTCTCGGTCGAACCGGGACCCGGTCACTTTCCTCGTATCGTAGGCTCCGCCGGTGCGAAATCCGAGTCAATCTCGATTATCGCTCCATCTTTCACCCTCTTTTCATCGAGTGCAAGGCTTACGCCATTCTTAAAGTTCGGGACCAACCGCCCGTTCGACATTTCCCCGCGAAAAGACAAGGAAAAGGATCAGGGGCTGTACTAAGAACAAGAACATTAAGAAAATGTTTATTAAAGAGATTCTTTTTTATACATTTTTTATTTTCAAATTTAACAGGAATGAAGTAGAATAAGATCAGGGAAGAGATTTTGATTTGGAAAAGAAAACAAGGAAAATTTTATTATCATGATTTTATTTATTTTAGCACATTTTTTATTATTTTTGGGTTCGGACCCAATCATAAGTAATTACTTCGCCCGTGTTTCTTAGGGCTGAAGAATTCATTCCATCGAAACATCGAGTAGCGTAATACTTTTTCAAGTATCGTCCGTTGATCGGAAGCATATGTCGTTCTCCCCAGCAATTCACTAGCCGGTAGGAACCTCCCGAGTATACCGCTTCAACCACAAACGGTCCTTCCCGGGTGGGTTCAAACTTTCCCCTATCTCGCGGTGTGCAAGAATAGGTCTCTTGAGAACGAGAACTAAGTCACCAACTTTGAAGGTTCTCGGGCGGACCCGCTTGTCATGGGCTTGAACCATCTTAGCTTGGTATAGTTCTAAATTCTGTTGCGCCGCAAGTCTTTTCCTTCCAAGCTTTCTAATTCTTCTAGTCGTAATTTGACGTTTTCTTCGTCGTGATCTTGTTTGCAATCGCAATTCCGAGCGAAGGAAGCCGAACCTCTAAAGGTAACACTCGCCTCGGACCCATACACCGGAGCGTAAGGTGTAGCTTGAGTAGGAGTTCGAAGGTTGTCCGGTAGGCCCATAAGGCTTCTAATAACTTCTCGTGCCAATTTCTCTTATTATCGTCCAAGGTTTTCTTTAAGATTTGAACGAGAGTTTTATTAAAAGCCTCGGCGAGGCCGTTTGCTCTTGGGTAGTAAATTGTCGAGTATCGCCGGCCGATTCCGTGTCTCCCGACAAAGTTGTTGATTTGCGTGCTTCGAATGCCGACCCATTATCCGAGATGATCCCGAGCGGCACCCCGAAACGGTAGACAACTCGGTTCTTGAAGAACCGTAGCACGTGGTGTGCTTTCACTTCTCTAAGTGGAACCGCCTCGCCCACTCGGAAAAGTAATCCGTAGCCGCAAGAATGAAGCGATGTCCTTTTGAAGATGGTGGTTCTATCGGACCCACTATATCCGTGCCCCAACATTCAAATGGCCACGACGCAATTGTCGGATGTAGCACATTTGGAGGTTGGTGTAGAACCACTCCGTGCACTTGGCATCGGTAACGGCTCTCGGCGATTTTCATGCGATCGGTCATCATCGAGGGCCGTAGTACCCTAGTCTTTTAATTTTCATCTTCATCTTCGGACCCGACCGGTGAGCGCCACGGAGTCCCGAATGTACCTCCTTAACAATTTCACGGGCCTCGGACCCGCTTAGGCATCTTAGCCACATTTGATCAAAAGACCTTCGTACAATGTGTTGTTTATTAATGCGTAAGACGCAGTTCTTTTCTTGATCCGATGGGCCAGCGACCTATCGTCCGGTAGCTTTCCTGTTTGTAGGTAGTCTATTAATTGTCGTCGCCAATCTTCCGTGTTTTCTCGTCACTCGCTGCAACCGATTCTTTTTCCTTTCTCGATTTATGTATTGTGTCTATGTCGAGTCGTGATAGGACTCGACGTCCGTGAACCGACACTTCCATCGATTCATCTTGCAAACGAGCAAATTCTTTTGCGAGACGGGCTAAAGCATCCGATAAAGCATTTTCTTTTCCGGAATTTTGTAGATTGTCACATTTGGAATCCGTTCCAACAACTCGTATGGCATACCGGAAGTATTGCTCGAGTCTTGGCTTTAAAATTCCGTATTGTCCGACGATCTCGTTGAATGATTAACTCGTGAATCCCCGTAGATGTTGATGTCTCGTTATTCCCATTTGAATAGTTAATTCCAGATCCCGTTATGAGGGCTTCGTATTCCGCTTCGTTGTTTGTACACGGTTCCGTCAAGTGGTAGGAGTATCTTAACATCCCCCGCTCCGTGTTATAAAGATTAGCCCGATTCCCGCCTTACCGGCACTATCACTTGCGATTCTTCGTCTTTGTGTGCCGAAGATGCTCCGTCGAAATACAATTCCCAACGTCGATCATCAAGGTCTTCTAGATTCATTATTTGTTCATCCGTCGGATCGTCATCGAGAGGAGATTCCGCCGCAAAGGGTGTGCTCGCGAGAAAGTCCGCTAAGACTTGTCCCTTCACGGCACGCAGAGGCACGAAAGTTATATCGAATTGCAATAATATCATCGACCATCCGGCAAGTCCGCTGGAAAGTGTTGGACGAGTCATCAAGTATCGCAATGGATTAAACTTCGAGATCGAGTCGACCTTATGAGAAAGCATGTAGTGCCCGAGCTTTCGAGCGGCGAAGATCGTGGCCAAACAATGCTTTTCAATTGCGGGATACCTTACTTCCGTCGGAAGTAAACGACGGCTTAAGTAGTAAAGAGCATTTTCTTTACTCTCATCATCGACCTCGAGCTAACAGGCTCCGAGAGAGTCGTCTAAAGCCGCGGTGTAAAGTATCGATGGTCTACTCGAGATCGGGGCCGCTAAGACAGGAGGTGTCATTAAATATTGTTTAATGTCCTCGAAGGCCTTCCGGCATTTCTCTTCCCAAATAAATTTGGCGTCCTTTTTAACTAGTGCCGAGAAAGGTCGACACCTACCTAATAGGTTCTGAGATAAAGCGTCGAAGATATGCCGACTTCCTCGAAAAGATCGTAGTTGTTTTAAGGTTTTGGGAGGCGACATTTCTAAGATAGCTTTAATCTTTTCCGGGTCGATTTATATTCCACGATGTCGGACAACGAATCCTAAGAATTTCTCGGAGGTGACGCCGAAGGCTCATTTTAAGGGATTCATCTTAAGGTTAAATTGTCTTAATCGTTCGAAAACAATTCTCAAATCATACAAGTGGTTTTCCTTTACTTTGCTTTTGATGACCACATCGTCCACGTAGCATTCGACTTGATTGTGGATGAGATCATCAAAAATTCTTGTCATTGCTTTCTGGTAGGTTGCTCCTGCGTTCTTCAGTCCGAATGGCATTACTGTGAAGCAAAATACTCCGATCGGCGTTTTGAATGCTGTAAGCTTTTCATCTTCCGGAGCCATTTTTATCCGGTTGTATCCTCGAAGATCCATCCATGAATGAGAATATTTCATGTGTCGAAGCAATGTCGATCATTAGTTCCGGGATCGGTAGAGGGAATTCATCCTTTGGACATGCCTTGTTTAAATCTCCGAAGTCCACACAAATTCTCGATCCGGCCATTCTTCTTTCGATCGGCACCACATTGGCTAACCAAGTTGGGTATTGTTCTTCACGGACAAATTTAGCGTCTATTAGCTTTTTAACTTCGGCTATGACTTGTTGTTCGATTTCTAGACGCATTCTTCTAGGACCTTGTCTGACTAGGACAGAAGTAGGATCCACTCCTAGCTTATGGACTGCGACCTCTGGAGCTAATCCTGGCATCTCACCATAATTCCATGCAAAGCAGTCTTTAAATTCCATTAATAATTTGATTATTTCTTTGGAGTCTTCTTTGTTGAGTAAGGAGCTAACAAAGGTAGGTCTAGGCTCTTCGCTAGTACCTAAGTTAACTTCCGTTAACTCATCTATCGTAGATTTGATTTCTTCTTCGAATTCGCGTGGAGCGTCTCCAATTTGTAAATCTTCGAGTTCGTCTGTAGTTTCCATGCAGTTTTCATTGGACTTGCAAGTGACAACCAAGCAAAATTCAGTATCGTCAACTGACCCTACTCGTGCCGAATCTGAGTCCATGCTTTGAATTGGGTGGACGACCGGAGTTATTCCATAATTTTTCAAAATGTTGCGATCGGCCTTTTGTCCATTGTCGAGGTAAGAAACCACGCCGCATTAAATTTCGAACACAGGGAGAGTACCACTCAAAAGGTAATTCCATTAATTCCGATGAAGTGACATCTTCGAATTGTACATGATTTTCGGCTTTGGAGGAAGAAGCACCACGGTAGAATTTGATTGGCCTCGCATCGTCATTACGTACCTCTTCGACCACCATACCCTCGATCTTGCTTGATCGGATCGGGGTTAGGGTCATAGTATGTACGTAGTGGTTAATCTTCTCGTACATTGATTTGTATTCTTCGTTCTTCTCATCTTCGAGAGAGATCTTGAATTGCGGCTTCTTCGACTTATTGTCGTCGCTTCTTGTTCGATTTCTTTTTCTTCTTCGTAACTATCTTCCCAATCAACATTGATGGTCGGTTTCTCTCGTCCAACTCGTCCTAGCGTCTCTACCACGACCTCGTCCCCGGCCTCGACCTCGGATGCGAGTAGTGGAGAAACCTTCACCATCTCGCCGTAAGGGAGTGGTGAGTGACTCGTTGGTCTAGAACTTCGGTGTTCTTCGTCGTCCCGAACTTTCTTTGCTTCATTTGTTACGGTATCTCCGGAGAAAATTGTTTTCTTTGGCGGTGCATAATAAGTCGCGTCTTCATGGATTCCAATCTCATGTACGGAGAATGGTTGTAAGTCACCTTTGATGCACTCGTTCCCCTCCATCGTAGTATTTGATGCACCGATGTAGAGATGATGGTACCATCCCGTTTTCATGTATCCATGGTCGGCCCAGCAGAGCGTTGAACGACGTTTCGAATCAATTATGTGAAATTTTGTGGTTGTCTTTGCTAAGTCACTGGTCTTCATTAGTAGCGTTATTGATCTGAGGGCTCTTTCTCCTTTCTGGTTGAATCCTCTTAATAACATTTTGTCGGCCTCGAGCTCACGAGCATCAATTTCCAAATATGCTAGTGTTCGGAGACTCATTATATTGATTGATGCTCCTGGATTCACCAATACTCTGGAGAGCGTAAACTTCCCAATTGTAATCGAAATGTACAACGGTCGGTCGTGATCTCGTCGTCCCAAGTAGTAGGTCATTGTCCGTGAAGGTAACACCTCGTCGTTCCTTTAACGAGCTAACCTCATCTAAGGAATCTCCGGCCATTTGAGCTAAGCAAATTTCCGGATCAAGTAAGGCCTTGATCAGAGCTTCTCTCATCTCCTTTGATAAGATGAGAGCGTCGTAAATGCTCGGCTTGGCCGGTAGTTTCCTAAGATGGGCTAGCACGTTGTAGTCCACTTTATTTCCATGTGTCTCGGCTTCTTCTCGAATGGGTATTTCTTCCGCCGGGGTTGGTTCTTCTTGAACAACCACCGCTTTCCTTTGTCCTTTGGACCCATTCTTGGAGGTAGAACATTTCCACTTCTTAAGTTGACTTCTGTAATTTCTTCTGAATCTAGTGTCGAGTTTGCCGGTGTCTCCTCCTGAATCGGAATGACAGGCTCTTTCGGATTATCTTCGGAATCTGAAGGTTCTAACTCTATCGTGACTGGAGCTCCTCGAAACTCACAGATAAATCCGTTGCTTGTTGAGCTCTCGTAGCCTCCTTGATGGATATCTTCTTCGTTATTTTGCTTGTCGAGATCGTGTATGATTTGAGAATTGTCGTTGGTATCGAAATCGATGTCCGAATTGTCGCTAGTTACGTAATCGTTAGAAACAGTCAAAATGTAGCCAACGCCATCACCCTTATCATTATATGATCCCACCGAAGTGAGCGGATAATCATACAAAATCGGAGGTTCGAGGGATTTCTCCCCGAATCGGAAACAACTATCCTAGGATAAGCAGCCCTAGTCTAGCCTTAGGAATCTCAGTCCTCTCTTCTTCGTCGATTTTCTTCTTTTCTTCAATCGCCTCCTGTTGAGGTGGTTCTTCTATCGCAAGTGATAGTACCGGCTTAACAGGTCTCGAACTCTGAATTGAATAGTCCATCCATCATCAGTCGTGTAGGGATCTATCGGAATGATGGGCTCAGTTGAGATAACATTGACAGAACCTCCTTTCTGGGGTTCCTTCATGTACTCCTTCGGGATTGTTATATTTCCTTTCCGAAGGTTGTCGTTGAGCCAACTTTTAAAGGTAATGCAATCTTCTATCTTGTGCCTAAGCATCCGGTGGTAGGGGCAAAAGTTGGGATCACTTTTCTTGTTGACTTCCTCCGGTCTTTTAGGCTCTGCAGCCTGGAAATCTGGAGTCTTCATCGGACTACGGAACATTTTCGATCTTGCTTCATTCTTGAACGGATATTCTCTCGCTTAGAAGTTCCCTTAATGTACGTTGCGGACGAGACGGTTGTTCATACTCGCGGAGACGATCGATAGCTGGACCGGGTTTGTTGGTAATCTCGTTGTGGTTCGCCGCGGCCGTTCGTGTGGTATTTGCATCGGTTGCTTGCCTTTGTCAACCGCCGCAACGATTCCGGATTTCTTTTCGAAGGTCTTCACCGGCTTCTCGTCATCCGTCTTGTCGGCGAAACTTAATTGCTTCGCCTCTTCTTGCAAGCTTCGGCCTTGCTTAACAACTTCTCGAAAGTCTTAATAGTGAATCCTTTGAGGAGAAGTGCTATCGGGCCGTGAATGCTTTTAAGCAAGATGCCGACCGCATGTTGTTCTTGCGGTTGTGGTTCACACTTCATGCTTAAGTTCCTCCATCGAAGTATGTAATCCACCAAAGTTTCATTCGGCCTTTGTTTCTCTACCACTAAATCACCTATAGTGATGTGGTGTCGAGCTCCGGCAAATCGCTCGATGAAGAGGTTCTCTAACTCCGAGAACGTCTTCACCGAACCATTCGGTGACTCGCATACCAGTCGAAGGCGATTCCTTGCGAAGCTGATGAAGCTCGTGTCTCAACCATATTGATTTCTGCATATTTGTCGTCCATGAATTCCGATGAATCAATCTCATCTCCGAACTTTTCTTCTCTTTCTTTCGCCAACCGTTGGATATCGGTTCTCAACTTTTCCATGGCATCTTCCAGCGGGGCTTTCTGTGTATCTTTGCGGTTGTCATGCGATAGCCTGCCGGGTCCCTTTTTCACGAGTTCCCTTTATCGCGGTAGCACTTTCTTCGCATTCCAGCCTCCCGGCGAGACTTTCTTTCTAGGGCTCGTCGTTTCGATCTTAATCGCCCAGGTAGTGGGACGCCATACCATCCTTCTAGCAGCGGAAGGTCTAGGACCGGATGGTCCGTCTGGCCAAATGCCTGGAAGGTGGTATCCTCCCTAATCTGTAATCCCGAGACTACGACGAGGCGGCTAGCCTTCATTCTTTTACTTGGCTTTTACGTCATGACGTCGGGCTCTACTCGGGGCCCAACACGAGATTTTACCGGCACCCGCCCTATCCTTCGTAGAATCTCCGATACGAGGCGGTTTTCCTTCTTTGCTAACTTTTCTACCAAAGTTTGCAGTCGAGCAAACCGGCGTAGTTCTAGTTCTTTTCTTGCGGCTATCATTGTAATATGCGGGCCGAGGTAATGTGGCAGCAATCTTGCGAACATTCTCCTCATCCTCTGCGGCGGAGAGGGGATGGAACCTGCTTCCTCCCAAGAGTGGTATGTAGTCAGGAAGCGGTGTATATTCTGGTAGCGGTGTATATTCTTGTAGCGGTGTATATTCTGGCAGCGGTGTATATTCTGGCAGCTCTGGAATTTCCTCTAGGAAGGCAATTTCAGCAGCTCTGGCTTCTCTGGCGATCCTTCTACTTCGTTTCTTCTTTGGGTCCTCGTCGCGTGACGGAATCTTTGAGCCGGACCCGATTTCGAAAATAGAAGGTCTTACGAGAAGATCCGTACCCTCCACGGTAACAGATTTACCATAGTTCCGGATTTCTTTCCCCTTTGATTTGGCGAAGTCGGGGTAGGTGCAGAAACAACTAGACCGGTGGGGGTAGTAAGAACAGTCCTCTTGCGGACGGCAGTACTCCTCCTTGTCGGGATCCTTTGCAGGGGAGGAAACTCTTGGGTCGACCTAAGGTTGAACTCAAGCAGTGGTTCCTCAGCTTCAGATACCTTGTTCGTCAGTGCAAAGAGGGAGACGTCAGTGACCTTGACATTCGTGTTTTCAAATCCTTGTCCGAATCGGATGATCCCATTGTCGGGCAGCTCATCCTTATAGACGACGAAGTCCAGATCCATTGGTGAAGGAGAAAATCGGCTTCGGGGCTTCTATTTCGCAGGGTAGATTCCGGTTGTCGATCCTGAGCTATGCTTCTTTTCTTTAGGACGAAAAGAAAGGAATTGAAAAGAGTCCGAACTCATTCTTGTTCATGTATTTATAAGAGGGAATCATTTGTTAAAAGAGTCACTTATTAGAGGGTTTGTTTATTTAGAACGGAATGTTCAAAGGTGTAAAGAAGGTAAGGAATCCGATTCAGAGATGGAAAGGAAAAGAAAGTCTTAAGCAAGACTTCTCGACTCGAAGGCTCATTCCTAAACTAACACCTATTGGGGGTCCACCCCACCTCAAAAATGAGGTAAAAGGATCTCGGAACCTCTCTGTTTAGGGGTGTCTAAACAGTGGCTCCTAAATTCGAGAATGTTGGCTATACTTGTCCAAGGTAGAAATGAACATAGCATTCCAACGGAAAGATGGGTAGTTTGACCCATTAAGGACATGGATATACTACCGATTTTTGAAAGCAGAATTATTTGATTAAAATGGAGAGAGGAATTATTCCCCAGCGGAGTCGCCAGAAATCTGTCGGCATATTTTTTTAGGTCGGTGTGTTGTGTTTTGAAGAGGGGTCGCCTACAGAAATTGTCGGTGAATTCTTAATTTAGTTTAAATAAATAATTTTGGAAAGTAGTATTTGATTTTGAAAATAGTTTTAAATTTGGAGATTTTAAGATATGAGATTAAACCGATCTCACATCCCAAATAGCTTATATAAACGAGCACCGCACCACAAACCGTGTATCTATCCCTAAAGATAGACACACTGCTTGACGGTGGGGCTCGATTAAATAAACTAGAAGATTTGTGACATCCGTTTGGTCTGCGAACCAATTTTATAAGCCGACAAAATTCCCCGCTAATATGAAAACATTAAACAGGGTTTATATTACTCAGGTTCTTTAAAATTCCCTATAAGGGCAAGCCCCCGTAGTTAATTACATCTTAAGTGACGGGAATCACCTAAGAAAACTCTCGATAATAACCAATAATCTCGCTCTCAAGGATTTCAAAGTTTAAGTTTTCAAGGGATTGAATTTTGGAATTTCAATGAGGAATGGATCAAATTTGGAACATTTTGTTTTGGGAATCCAAAGGAAGAAAGGTAGGAGAAATCACAGATTCGAAGCGGACTTCGGTAATTTCCCGATTATCCTATTGTTTGGCTTGGATTTAAGAAAGTCCTAATATTTATTTAAATGTTTTGATTTGCCAATTTTAATTAATTAGGGCTTATATTTATATGATAGAATCATACAAATAGCCTTGAAGATGTGAGGGTTTATGTCGTACCCAAACGACTACCTCGGAATCCTAAGACCGGTTAGGGCTTAATTTGCAATTCAAGTGCCTAACGAAGAGGTTGAGGATTTATGTTGCACTAGACAAACTACCCCGAAATCCTATGGCTTGGTTATTTAATTCTAGGAAAGTTTTGCTGAAGTAGACTCAGGTTTTGCTGATGACGATGGCCGTGCTGCCCACCATGCTCGAGCTCCTTGTTGTTGCAGAGGTTTAGTTTTAGAAGTCATAAATCAGGGGATGAGAAAAGCGTTTTGGTTTAGAGAAGATCTTAATTTCCAAGTGTTTTTTACGTTTTAATTAAAACAAATCTTAAAGTTGATTATAACGACACCGGTTAAGATCCCACTGGTTCCATCCTTCCAAGCATCATTATTTTTATCGGATTCACTTAGTCCGGATGAATTTGCTAAACTCAACTGAATGAGTTCCACACTTTCATTTAGATCGTGGAAATCCCGTTAGCAACACGTAGGTTACATCATCCGAGGTATTCCCGATCATCCAACAGGACGTTTTAATTTAATTGTAATTGTAGTTTTGTGTTCCGTTTGTGATTAAATTTTGAGTTGTTTTATATTTTGAAATGTTGTGGCGGTGAATTTTATCTTGCAATGACTTTTAACTTAGTTTGGTTTCAGCTTTAGGGCTATCCTAAAGGTGTGAGTTTTCATGCAACGAGTTGTTTATCATGCAAGAAAAGTAAGTGCAATGCGATTAAATAAATTGCAATAATATAAATTGCAAGAAAGTAAATTGCAATAAAATAAAAGCGTACCCTGGAGGGTCTTCCCGTCATCCCAAGCCGCACTTAAAACACAATTAGAATATTTAAGCAAGTTCCTAGGTAAAGCTAAGGGAAGGGTTATGGTTTTCTACCAAATTCCTAATCCTATAGCTAGTCATTTCCTATGACGTCTAGGTTCTTTGTGTTTTCGTTTGAAGACGATTTTCTCCATCAAAGAACAATTAAATTTAATTGTTCTTATAAATGTCCTATCATATTGAGGAAGTGCTTAAGAAGAATCTTAAACATCTTTTCAATATTTCTAGGATTGTTTTAAGTCCAAATGGGTTTAATTATACAAATGAATTAATCGTCCGAGAATTCAAGTTTTGTTGTTATCTTGCTCAGTGAACTAGGACATTTGAATATCCTATAAGTGAAGTAACATTTCATTTAATGTTCTGTTTAGGAGTTATGATAACTAAAACTTTCAAGGGTAAATTGATATTCAAATGATTTGATTTAAATTAAAGGGTTTAAATTTGGAATAGTGTTCAAGTTGCTTTATATTTAATTTCTTTCTGTTTTAAGTGTTATTATTTAATTCAATTTAATTTAATTTAATTTAATTTAATTGAGTTTTAATTTTAATTTAATTTAATTCAATTTAGTTTGATTTGATGTCAAATTAATTTAATTTGATTTGATTTAATTTTAATTTAATTTAATTTAATTTAATTTAATTTAATTTAATTTAATTTAATTTAATTTAATTTAATATTTTTAAATTAATTTTATTTTTAATTTTAATTGAAATTTTTTTAAAAGAGTTTAATAATTTAATTTTAGTTTAATGATTAAGTCTTTTAATGTTTTGAATTTGAGTTATCATTTTAATTAAGAATTGGATATTAATGAGATAATTAATTTAAGGATTTTTAAATTAAAGAATAAATCTCTTCCTAATAATATCCCTATTTTAATAATTCCAATTTTATTATTCTTCCAAATTTAATCAATTATTTAATTAAAGTTTAATCATTTTAAATTGCTTAATGGGTTTCTACCCTTTAATTATTTAAATTTCAATCATCCAAATCAGATTAGGATCAAATATTTTACTTATTAATTTTTTTTATTAAACCTAAAGTTTTAATAAAGGATTAAAATTTTAATTACCACTTTACCCTTTAAGCTTAATAATTTCATAACTCATTAAATTGAACTCAAATGAACTTGAAATTTTTATGTGACTTCACTCATCTGTCAATAAAGACATGAGAGGAGAAAATGTGATTTTTCTGTATTTAATTTATTTATATAATTATTTTTGGTAGAAAATAGAGATTTTCAAGGAAAATTTAATAACATGACCAAGGGAAAGTTTCTGTCCTTAAGAAAATTAGGGGACATTTCTAATGACCAGAGGACCACTTGGACCAAATTTGGTGATTTTTTGAATTATATTATTCTTCTTATAATTATTTTAAGTTTTGGAGTGTTAATTAATTTAAAAATAAAATAAATGTTGAAAAATGAATTCTATATTTTTTTAAAAATCTCTCTGATATCAAGGAAATCAGAGAATCAAATTTTGCAATTTTCTGATTTTTCTATGATTTATTATAATTATTTTAGTGAAAATGCTAGAAAATACATTTTTTTAATTTTAAAATTACCCTAGGGCTTTAAAATTTAATTTTTCACTAAATAGACCTAATAAAATTGTGTGGTTTGTTCCTAAGTGATTAAAATTTAAAATGTGACATTTAGGTGAATTTTATTATTTTTTAATTATTAAAAATATTAAAATATTATTAAAAATCAACTTTTTTAGAAAATTGAAATTTTAATTTTTTTAAATTCCCCGATATCGAGAGGCTCCAAAACCAATTTGGTGAATTTTTTAAAAGTATTTTGAAAGTTATGAATTTTTAAAGTTTAAAATGACTAAGTGGCTTAATCAACCCAATTAGTAGGGCTAACCAAGTCCAATTGACCTCAAATTTTTATAATAGGTTCCTCTGATCATAAAGGTCAGTGGAGAATTGATTTTAAGTCAATTTGATGCATGGTTAACTCTAATTAATTAGAGACCTATTTTGGGTGTTTAAGCCAATTAGGTTGTTTTAAATGAACTAACTCAAAACCTATTTTTCCTAGGGTTCTCTGGTCATAAGAAACATCCTCAAATTTTCCTAGAATTTATTTCACAACATGCTATTTATTGGAATTAAAATACTCAAAACAGCAACATGAACTTGAAAAATCAATAACTCTTCATAGGGATGGCCTCTGACTTTGGAAAATTCAGGGAATGTTCCCAAATTCAGAGGCTTCAAAAGCCCTATGGTCTCATGCCATGGTGAATTGTATACATATATGGAGAATTAAAAGTATGCAGAGAGTAAATAAATTATAAAAATTAAAATAATTGATGAAATTAAATGATTTCTTTTCCACATTATTCTCCTCTATTCACTGAGCAAGAGGGTATTTTTATTTTATTTTTCTGATTTTTCTACACAAAGTTATGAATTTTTGAAGTTTAGGGAATTAAATAAATAAAAAAAACCCTAATTTTCTATTTATCCACGCGGCGCCAACTCATCCTCGGCATCTCCGAAACGCCGCGTGTCGCGCTCCCATTCGACGCCGCCACCTGAGTCAGCAGCCCGGGCCCCGCGGTTCTTCTACCATCTCCTGGTCCGACGCCATCTGAGCCGTCCGTCCGCGCGTGTATTGAATGGACGACATCCGTTTATCGTCCCCGAGCGTCCTCACCCGAGAGCCGTCCACACTAAATCCCTAAGATCTCACTCGATACTCAATGGATTTTCATGTTCTTATGCTCTATGGATTCGTCTTGAAGAGACGAACACATCTATACGGTTATCATGCATTGAAATTAAAGCATTCGAAATGGAGAATCTCCAGAAGCTCGTGATGAAGAATTAGTTCATACCTTTGCTCGCAGAAGTGTGGCTTCAATCCGAGAGTTGTTGCACCTTCGATTGGATCCCGCAGAAGCTCCGCATGAAGTCTCCTGGTCCGGTGAATTGTCTAGATGTGATTTCGACCAAGCCCGATCACAAAGCTTGGAGGCCGGAGCAACTGGGTGGCATGGAGATGGGGCTTTTGCTGGTGGACACCTTCCCTTGGTCTGGTGAAGGTGTAGAACCAATCAATTTGGGGATTGGCTCACTGTGGAGAAGTGTCCTGATTTTGGGTGGAATTTCAACTTTGAAATTGAGCTCACAGAGAAGAAATGGCAGGGGGATCTTACTGGGGATCAAGTGCTCTGTGTATGGGGAGGAGTCTGGAACAATTTTGGCAGAGTTTCCTTAAGGTTTTTTTTTCAGCACCTCTCATGGCCGAGAGGGCTGGTGTTTAAATAGGAGAGGGTGGAGGGCCTCCCAGTGGAGAGTTAGGGCTTGGGATCAGCCTGCTTCGGGCAAGAGAAGAACAGCTCCAATGGCCACCGGGGATGGGGCGACTCAGCAGTGAGAATTTCAAGTTGGGCTCACATGTGAGCTCTCGGCCATGGTGTTTTCCGGCGGCCCGGTGGCCGGCCGGCCGTGCATTGGTCACCATCCCGTTCGTGTGGGTCGTGGCTAGGGTTTGGTGCATTCAATTGAGGTTTGACATGTGTAAAGTGGTTCGAATCAAAGTAGAAAGGGGAAGGGGTCATTTTGGCTCATTTTGGTCAACCCATGCAAATGGGTTGGGTGCACCTTCCCATGGCTAGCTTAGGTCGAAGATAAAGTGGTTTAGGTCGGCTTAATTAGTGGGGAAGGGTCACCATCCAAGTACAATTAAGCTTAAGCATGGTTTAGTGGAGTCATGAAAGTGGCTAAATCACCCTTAAGGGAATCATTAAAGGACTCCCTCCTTTTGCCAAAAATGACATGGTGATGTGTAAAGTGGTTGCCATGGCTTGCATATGGCTTGTGCATGGCTTCATGGCTCCATTTGGCTTGGGAAAAGGTTGAGTCAATTTCATAAAAATGGGTTTTAAGAATTTTGGATATTTTGGTGAAAATTTGCATGAAGCTTGATTTGGAATGGTTTAATTGATGATTTTGAAACTTAGGGGTGATTTTGATTAAATGGATGATGAGGGAAAGTGCCATGTGGGCTTTGGATGGATTTGGGCTTTTGAATGTGGTGAAGTGGGCTTTTAGGAAAGTTTAAGGGGAATGGGCTTTTTGATTTTAGGATGGGCATTTGGGTGAAGATTTTATGAAGGACTTTGTCAAATAAATGTCATAATTGGTTTAGGGATGTTCTATGGAAGGCTTGGAGTCAATTTGGTGTGATTTGGAGTTGAATTGGTTTGAATTCGGGTTTATTTGGTAAGTGGGCCTATATGGGTCAAAGTGGGCCAAGTTGGGCCAATGTTGGGCTAGGGTTGAAATTGATGTAAAATCAATGTTGAGAAATGTTTATGGGAGTGTTTCAAAGAGGTTTTGACTTTGGTTGGGCTTTGATTTTGGGGTTTGGGCTCATTTGGGTTAGGTTTGGGTTTAGGTCAAAAATGGGCCTTTTAGCTTTGGGTTGAATTTGAGTGGGAGTTGGGTCTAAATTTTGGGCAAATCATGTTAGTGTTTTGTTTGTGGGAATGTTAAGGAAGATTTAGAAAACGTTTGGGGTTAATTGGAGTTGAATTGGGTGAGTTTGGGTTAGATTTGGGTCATGGGTCAAAATTGGGCTTTAAGGCCAAAAGTGAAATTGGACCCAAATGTCAATCAAATTGGACTTGGATTTGGTCTAGATTGGTATTGGGGATGTTTCATTGAAGTTTAGAATTGAATTGGACCAAAATTGGGTCAATTAGGTAGGTTTGGTTTGACATTGGGTTCACTTAGGGTTAAAATGGGTCAAATTGGGGGTGTTGACAAAAGTAGGGTAAATTGACAAAATTGGCCCATGGTGTAGTTGGACAAAATGAAATTGGGAATATTTAGGATTTTCTGGAATTTTCTGGGAATTTTCTGAATTTTTGGATTTTTTGGGTCAAGAAGGGTATTTTGGGTATTTGGAGGGTATTGGGAGGTATTTTTGGAATTTTTGGTATTTTTGGGCATGGATGATCAATTTAAGTGATGTGGCAATGTTTGGGAATGATTTTGGAGAATTTTGGATAATTTGGAAATTTTGAGAAATTTGGGTAATTTCGGGGGTCAAAAATTGAAAATTTGGGAAATTGAAGATTGGGTGGATGTAAGTGGAAAGAAGTCATTTTGGTTGAGCCATGAAGCCATATCATGCCCGTATGAGCCATGAAGCCATATCAAGCCCATATGAGCCATGAAGGGACCCATTTGAGGCATTCACTATGTTGTTCCTAACCCTCTTAGCCAAGGGCTCAGGGGTTAAGGACCATCCATGTGAATCACCTACATGAGTCGTGAGGTCAAGTTAGGTATGGGTGTGGTTTTAGGAGGTATGTGGAAGTGTAGTGTGTAGGTGTAGTGTATAAGTGTAGTGTGTGTGTAAGTCAGCCCCTTCACTGCACCGGGCCACCTGTGGCGGCTCCTAAGGCCAAAGAGTCCTATAGGAACTCATCCTTTAAACTTCCACATTCGATTTCAACCCTCTAGGTGATTAGGGGTCTACAATCAAGTTTGTAGAGTTTGCGAGGAGTTAAGAAGTGGTTTGAATTTCTAGTAGGTGGGTCCCAATTCTAGTCCTCTAAGACAGTCAAAGGAAAAGCCTAAGGCTAGATCCTAAGTACTAAAGAGAAGAAGAGAAGACCTCATCAAAAATGAGGTCAACAAAATCGACCCGGAGAAGATTAAAGCTATCTTAGAAATGCCGCCTCCCAAAACCTTAAAACAACTACGATCTTTTCAAGGGAAGCTGGCATATCTTCGATGCTTTATCTCAAACTTGTCAGGTAGGTGTCAGCCTTTCTCGGCACTAGTTAAAAAGGACGCCAAATTTATTTGGGAATAGAAATGCCGTAAGGCCTTCGAGGACATTAAACAATATTTAATGACACCTCCTCGTCTTAGCAGCCCTGGCCTCGGTGTAGACATCGATACTTTACACCGCGGCTTTAGACGACTCTCTCGGAGCCCTCGTTAGCCTGTGTCAATGATGAGGTAAAGAAAATGCTCTTTACTACTTAAGCCATCGTTTACTTCCGACGGAAGTAAGGTATCCCGCAATCGAAAAGCATTGTTTGGCCCCGATCTTCGCCGCTCAAAAGCTCGAGCACTACATGCTATCTCATAAGGTCAACCTCGATCTCGAAGTTTAATCCATTGCAATACTTGATGACTCGTCCAACGCTTTCCGGCGTACTCGCCGGATGGTCGATGATATTATCGCAATTCGATATAACTTTCGTGCCTCTTCGTGCCGTAAAGGGACAAGTCTTAGCAAACTTCCTCGCAAGCACACCCTTTGCCGCCGAATCTCCTCTCAATGACGATCCGCGATGAACAAACAATGAATCTAGAAGACCTTGATGATCGACGTTGGGAATTATATTTCGACGGAGCATCTTCAACGCACAAAGATGAAGAATCGCAAGTGATAGTGCCTGTGAAGGCGAGAATCGGGCTAATCTTTATAACACCGGAGCGGGGAATGTTAAGATACTCCTACCACCTGACAGAGCCGTGTACGAACAACGAAGCAGAATACGAAGCTCTCATAACGGGACTGGAATTAACTATTCAGATGGGGATAACAGATATCAACATCTACGGGGATTTGCAGTTAATCATTCAACAGATCGCCGGACAATACAGAATTTTAAAGCCAAGACTCGAACAATACTTCCAAGTATGCCATTCAATTGTTGGAACAAATTCCGAATGTGACAATCTACAAAATTCCCGTAAAAGAAAATGCTTTAAGCAGATGCTTTAGCCCGTCTCGCAAAAGAATTTGCCTCGTTTGCAAGATGAATCAGTGGAAGTGTCGCTTCACGGACGTCAAGTCCTATCACAACTCGACATAGACACAATACACAAATCGAAAAAGAAAAAGAATCGAGTCAGCAGCGATGACGTAAAATACGGAAGATTGGCGACGACCATTGATGACTACCCGCAAGCGGGAAAACCGCCGGACGATAGGTCGCTAGCCCATCGATCAAGAAAAGAACTCGTCTTACGCATTAATAAACAAGCACATTGTACGGAAGGTCTTTTGATCAAATGTGGCTAATATGCCTAAGCGGGTCCGAGGCCCGTGAAATTGTTAAGGAGGTGCATTCAGGACTCCGTGGCGCTCACCGATCGAGTCCGAAGATGAAAATGAAAATTAAAAGACTAGGGTACTACCGGCCCTCGATGATGACCGATCGCATGAAAATCGCCAAGAGCCGTCACCAATGCCAAGTGCACGGAGTGGTTCTACACCAACCTCCAAATGTGCTACATCCGACAATTGCGTCGTGGCCATTTGAATGTTGGGGCACGGATATGGTGGGTCCGATGGAACCACCATCTTCAAAAGGACATCGCTTCATTCTTGCGGCTACGGATTACTTTTCCAAGTGGGCGAGGCGAGTTCCACTTAGAGAAGTGAAAGCACACCACGTGCTACGGTTTTCAAGAACCAAGTTGTCTACCGTTTCGGGGTGCCGCGCGAGATCATCTCGGATAATGGGTCGGCATTCGAAGCACACAAATCAACAATTTTGTCGGGAGACACGGAATCGATCGGCGATACTCAACAATTTACTACCCAAGAGCAAACGGCCTCGCTGAGGCTTTTAATAAAACTCTCGTTCAAATCTTAAAGAAAACTTTGGACGATAATAAGAGGAATTGGCACGAGAAGTTGTTAGAAGCCTTATGGGCCTACCGGACAACCTTCAGAACTCCTACTCAAGCTACACCTTACGCTCTGGTGTATGGGTCCGAGGCAGTGTTACCTTTAGAGGTTCAACTTCCTTCACTCAGAATTGCAGTTGCAAACAAGATCACGAAGGAAGAAAACGCCAAATTATGACTAGAAGAATTAGAAAGCCTGGAAGGGAAAAGGCTTGCAGTGCAACAGAATTTAGAACTATACCAAGCTAAGATGGTTCAAGCCCATGACAAGCCGGTCCGCCCAAGAACCTTCAAAGTTGGTGACTTAGTTCTCGTTCTCAAGAGACCTATCCTTGCACACCGCAAGATAGGAGGAAAATTTGAACCCACTTGGGAAGGACCGTTTGTGGTCGAAGCGATATACTCGTGGAGGTTCCTACCGGCTAGTGAATTGTCAGGGAGAACTACATATGCTTCCAATCAACGGACGATACTTGAAAAAGTATTACGCTACCTGATGTTTTGAAGGAATGAATTCTTCATCCCTAAGAAACACGGGCGAAGTAATTACTTATGACTGGGTCCGAACCCAAAAAATAATAAAATGTGCTAAAATAAATAAAATCGTGATAATAAAGTTTTCCTTGTTTTCTTTTCCAAATCAAAATCTCTTCCCTGATCTTATCCTACTTCATTCCTGTTAAATTTGAAAAATACAAAAAATAATATATTAAAAAAATATGTCTTTAATAAACATTTTCTTAATGTTCTTTTTCTTAGCACAACCCCTGATCCTTTTCCTTGTCTTTTCGCAGGGAAATGTCGAACGGGCGGTTGGTCCTGAACTTTAAGAATGGCGTAAGCCTTGCACTCGATGAAAAGAAGGTGAAAGATGGAGCGATAATCGAAATTGACTCGGATTTCGCACCAGCGAGCCTACGGTACGAGGAAAGTGAGCGGGTCTCGATTAACCGAGAAGAACTACCGGGCGGACAAGTGATGAAAGTGGGTGGCCCAAGCCACCAATCCAGCGAGCAAGAAAAGAAAAGCAAACACCGAAGAAGATAAGAAAATGAAGTCCGTAGTCGCTACGGTGGAGGGCGAGGCTTGTCGGCGCCGCGCCCACGGACATTCAAGAAGTTCGAAGGGCTACTCTCACAACGAACACAACGAAGAAATAAGAATCGCCGTATCCGTAAGATGTTAACAAAACTAGCCGCGGACCGGCGCGACGAGACGATTGCTAATGCCGGTACATACACTTCGAGGACACCGGTTCACCGAGAACTCGAAGAAAGGAGGCCAGCTCCTAGGATGACGGAATGGACCGTGGAAACCTCCGGAAGATCGAAGAAAGAAGGCTACCACGCCACCGGATAGAACCACCGGTGATGCATGACCTTGTTGCGAAGCAACCCCGGGGGATGTCCCGACGGGCATCATCCACGAGGAGCCGAGGTATGCGGGAGAACGTGAAGGGATTGAACCGTATATCCCACAATATGTCACAAGGCCTCGCCATCCGCGGATCATTCGGAATACGAGCTGGAGAGAATGCGAGAATGTTGAAAAGAAAACCTTTGAATACTTCGAGAGAATTAAAGGTAGAAGAATCAATATACTAGAGGGCCTCGAGCTACATACGGACGTATTCTCGGAGTATGAACAACGACAGAATCGTGGATTGCATCCGGGATTTGAAGAGAATGGGCCGAGCGAGGCCGCCTAAGGGAAAATACCTACTCGGACCCGGAGATGGATGCCGGGGAAGGGAAGAATCACAATACAATGCGGATGCTGCTACAACTTTCGTTGAAGACGGGAAGGGAAACCCACCGGGAATACTCCGTCATGGGCAAGTGGATCCGATGCCATTAGTCATCAAAAGAATGGTAAAGAGATTGATAACATGGAGGGTACCGCCGGCAGATTGCATACCCAATAGCTGCATTATCAACATCTACAAACGGGGTGACTGCATTCCCCACACATAGATCACCACGACTTTGTCGGACCTTTACGCACGGTCTCTTTCTCGAACGAGTGTAACATCATGTTCGGATCCGACCTCCGGATAGCGAGGCCCGGGTGAGTTCCGAGGGCCGGTGAAGATACCTTTACCGGTAGGTTCCGTCATGATGCCGAAGGGCAACGGATCGGATATCGCTAAGCATTGCATACCGGAGTACCGGTGAAGCGGATCTCGGTTACTTTCGAGAGAGATGGACGACGAGCAAGACACCTTACCATTTCCGGCCGGACCCGAGCTAGAGAACCTCCGGCCTTACGAGTCGTGAGTTACATGGGAGATATCACACCTCCAACGTACATCCAGCCGGCATCCTTGCCAAGGATGGCTTGGAAGGTGATGTTATTAACCATGTACCCCACTATTCAGACATGGATTTTTGACAGATGCTTCTTTTGATGGATCAACAAAGATCATACATAGTCCATTTTGAGTCTACATGGATTGTATGAGATGTATTCCAGATCAAGTTGTATGATGTATCTTCAACATGATTGGAATGAAAGTGACCATATCACATTTTTGGCCTTCACCTCTTTTGTGCAAATTGACCGGGAAACGCCATTAAAGTTAAATGAGCTTCTAACAAAGAACAGAAAAGAAATAAAAAAAAGGGATAAAAGAAAACTTTCCTTAAAAATCTTAAAAAAATGACGAACACCAAATTCACATGAACATTAAATAAACGATAAAATAAAATTTGAATCATTAAAAGATAAACGAAATCAACATAAATGTTAAATCAAATCACAAATCAAATTCTCAATCAAATTCCAAATCCACTCTCGAGCAAATTTCAAATTTGATCTTTCCAAATTTCAAATCGAATTTCAATCAAATTTCAAATCCACTCTCGATCAAATTTCAAATTTGATCTTCCAAATTTCAAATCAAATCTTAAATCAAATTTCAATCGAGTTCAAACTCATCCTTCCAAATCTCAAATTCAATCTTTCCAGATTTCAAATCTCAATCAAATTTCGAATTCGATCTTCCAGATCTCAAATCAAATATCAATCAAATTCAAACTTTTGGGTCGAGGATTTTACATCCAAGACTGCACTGCTTTAGGATTCTTTCTTTATTGCACTGAAATACATCAAATTCAAACTTTTGGGTCGAGGATTTTACATCCAAGACTGCACTGCTCTAGGATTCTTTCCCTATTGCACCTTGAAATACATCAAATTCAAACTTTTGGGTCGAGGATTTTACATCCAAGATCGCACTCGCTTTATGATTCTTTCCTATTGCACCTTGAAATACATCAAATTCAAACTTTTGGGTCGAGGATTTTACATCCAAGACTGCACTTGCTTTAGGATTCTTTCCTATTGCACTTGAAATACATCAAATTCGAACTTTTGGGTCGAGGATTTTACATCCAAGACTGCACTTGCTCTAGGATTCTTTCCTATTGCATTCGAAATACCTCAAATTCAAACTTTTGGGTCGAGGATTTTACATCCAAGACTGCACTGCTTTAGGATTCTTTCCATATTGCACTGAAATACATCAAATTCAAACTTTTGGGTCGAGGATTTTACATCCAAGACTGCACTGCTTTAGGATTCTTTCCCTATTGCACTGAAATACATCAAATTCAAACTTTTGGGTCGAGGATTTTACATCCAAGACTGCATTGCTTTAGGATTCTTTCCCTATTGCACCGAAATACATTAAATTCAAATTTTTAGGTCGAGGATTTTACATCCAAGACTGCACTTGCTTAGGATTCTTTCCCTATTGCACCTGAAATACATCAAATTCAAACTTTTGGGTCGAGAACTTTACATCCAAGACTGCACTTGCTTTAGGATTCTTTCCTATTGCACCTTGAAATACATCAAATTCAAACTTTTGGGTCGAAGACTTTACATCCAAGACTGCACTGCTTTAGGATTCTTTCCCTATTGCACTGAAATATATCAAATTCAAAGTTTTGGGTTGAGGATTTTACATCCAAGACTACACTGCTTTAGGATTCTTTCCCTACGGCACTGAAAT
>CM040421.1:52957601-52993239 GCA_022702705.1 Papilionanthe hookeriana x Papilionanthe teres
CAGTTACGTATGAAGAAGGTCAAGGCTCAGAGAGTAACATCCAAGTCTAACTCTCCCTGGAGGTCCCTCCACCCTCTCCTATTTAAACTCCACCCCTCTCGGCCATGAGAGAAGAGAAGCACAAACCTTGCCAAAACTCGCCAAAATTGTTCCGGACCCTTCTCCACCTTTAGAGCACTTGATCCCCAAGTGAAATCCCCCGCCATTTCTCCTCTGTAAGCTCAATTTCAGAGTTGAAATTCCACCCAAAACCAGGACACTTCTCCACAGTGAGACAATCCCCAAATTGATTGTCTCTACACCTTCACCAGACCAAGGGAAGGTGTCCACCATCAAAAGCCCTATCTCCAGGCCACCCAATTGCTCCAGCCTCCAAGCTTTGTGATCGGGCTTGGTCGAAATCATATCCAGACAATTCACCAGACCAGGAGACTTCATCTGGAGCTTGCTAGGACCCAATCGAAGGTGCAACAACTCTCAGATTGAAGCCACACTTCTCCGAGCCAAGGTATGAGCTAACTCTTCATCCCGAGCTTCCGAAGATTCTCTATTTCAAATGCCTTAGTTTCAATGCATGTTAACCGTATAGATGTGTTCGTCTCTTCGAGACGAATCCATAGTAGTATAAGAACGTAAAAATCCATCGAGAATCGAGTGAGATCTTAGGGATTTAGTGTGGACGGCTCTCGGGCGAGAACACTTGGGGACGATGAACGGATGCCGTCCATTCAATACACGCGCGGACGAACGGCTCGGATGACGTCGGACCGGGAAACGGTGCGAGAACCGCGGGGCCCGGGCTGCCGACTCGGATGGCGGCGCCCAATCACGGCGCGACACGTACCCCTTCGGAGCTGCCGATGTTTCGTCGGCGCCGCGTGGATAAATAGAAAAATAGGGTATTTTCCGATTTATTTAATTCCCTAAACTTCAAAAATTCATATCTCTCGTGTAGAAAAATCACAAAAATAAAATAAAAATACCCTCTTGTTCGGTGAACGAGAGGAGAATAATGTGGAAAAGAAATCATTTAATTTCATCAAGTATTTTATTTTTTATAATTTATTTACTCTCTGCATTGTTTTAATTCTCCATGCATGCATACAATTCACCATGGCATGAGACCATAGGGCTTTTGAAGCCTCCGAATTTGGGAACATTCCCCGAATTTTCCAAAGTCGGAGGCCATCCCTATGAGGAGTTCTTGATTTTTCAAGTTCGAGTCACTGTTTTGAGTATTTTAATTCCAGTAAATAGCATATTGTGAAATAAATTCTAGGAAAATTTGGTGATGTTCCTTATGACCGGAGAACCCTAGGAAAAATAGGTTTTGACTTAGTTCATTTAAAACGAACTCTAATTGGCTTAAACACCCAAAATAGGTCTTTAATTAATTAGAGTTAACCAGGTATCAAATTGACTTGAAATCAATTCTCCACTGACCTTTAGGACCAGAGGAACCCACCATAGAAATTTGAAGTCAATTGGACTTGGTTAGCCCCACTAATTGGGTTGATTAAGTCACTTAGCCATTTTAAACTTTAAAAATTCATAACTTTTAAAATACTTTTCAAAAATTCACCAAATTGGTTTTGGAGCCTCTCTGATATCAGGGGAACCTAAGAAAATTAAAATTTCAATTTTCTAAAAAAGTTGATTTTTAATAATATTTTAATATTTTTAATAATTAAAAAATAACAAAAATCACAAAAATAATAAAATTCACCAAAATGTCACATTTTGAATTTTAATCACTTAGGAACAAATCCCACATTTTTCCTAGGTCTATTTAGTGAGATATTGAATTTTAAAGCCCTAGGGTAATTTTAAAATTAAAAAAATGTATTTTCTAGCATTTTCACTAAAATAATTATTATAAATCATAGAAAAATCAGAAAATTGCAAAATTTGATTCTCTGTTTTCCTTGATATCAGAGAGATTTTTGAAAAATATAAAATTCATTTTTCAACATTTATTTTATTTTTAAATTAATTAACACTCCAAAACTCAAAATAATTATAATAAAAATAATATAATTCAAAAAATCACCAAAATTGGTCCAAGTGCTTCTCTGGTCATTAGGAATGTCCCCTAATTTTCTTAAGGACAGTAAACTTTCTTTTGGTCATGTTATCAAATTTTCCTTGAAAATCTCTATTTTCCATCAAAATAATTATATAAATAAATTAAATACAGAAAAATCACATTTTCTCCTCTCATGTCTTTATTGACATATGAGTGAAGTTACATAAAAATTTCAAATTCATTTAAGTTTAATTTAGTGAGTTATGAAATTATTAAGCTTAAAGGGTAAAATGGTAATTAAAATCTTTAATCCTTAATTAAAACTTTAGGTTTAATAAAAAATTAACAAGTAAAATATTTGATCTTAATCTGATTTTGATGATTGAAATTTAAATAATTAAAGGGTAGAAACCCATTAAACAATTTTTAAATGATTAAACCTTAATTAAATAATGGATTAAATTTGGAAGAATAATAAAATTGGAATTATTAAAATAGGGATATTTATTAGGAAGAGATTTATTCTTTAATTTAAAAATCCCTAAACTAATTATTTCATTAATACTCAATTTTTAATTAAAATGATAACTCAAATTTAAAATATTAAAAAACTTAATTAAATTATTAAACTCTTTCAAAAATTTCAATTAAAATTAAAGATAAAACTTAATTAAAAATTAAATTAAAATTAAATTAAATAATTGAATTAAATTAAATTAAAACAAATTAAATTAAATTAAATTAAATTAAAATTAAATTAAATCAATTAAATTAAATTAAATTAAATTAAATTAAATTTAAATTAAATTAAATTAAATTAAATCAAATCAAATTAAATTAAATTGAATAATTAAATTAAATTAAATCAAATCAAATTAATTAAACACCAAATCAAATTAAATTGAACTATGTTAAACTAAATTAAAACTCAATTAAATTAAGTTGAATTAAATATAACATCACCTAAGACATAAAGAATTCAAAATAAATTTAAAGCAACTTGAACACTATTCCAAATTTAAACCCTTTAACTTAAATCAAATCATTTGAATACTAATTTACCCTTGAAAGCTTTGATTATTATAACTCCTAAATGGAACATCAAATGAAGTGTTACCTCACTCATAGGATATTCAAATGTCCTAGTTCATTGAGCAAGTTAACAAGACTTGAAAACCTCGGACGATCGATTCATTTATATAATTAAATTCATTTGGACTTAAAACAATCCTAGAAATATTGAAAAGATGTTTAAGATTCTTCTTAAGCACTTCCTCAATATGATATGATATTTATAAGAACAATTGGACTTAATTGTCCTTTGATGAAGAAAATCGTCCTCAAACAAAAACACAAAGAACCTAGACGTCATAAGAGTTGACTAGCTATAGGATTAGGAATTTGGTAGAAAACCATAACCTTTCCCTTAGCTTTACCTAGGGACTTGCTTAAATATTCTAATTGTGTTTTAAGTGCAGCTTGGGATGACGGGAAGACCCTCCGGGTACGCTTTTATTTTATTGCAATTTACTTTCTTGCAATTTACTTTCTTGCAATTTACTTTATCGCAAATGCACTTTACTTTTCTTGCATGATAAAACAACATGTTGCATGAAAACCCACACCTTTAGGATAGTCCCTAAAACCGAAACCAAAACTAAGTTAAAAGTCATCGCAAGATAAAATTCACCGCCACAACATTTCAAAATATAAAACAACTCAAAATTTAATCACAAACGAACACAAAACTACAATTGCAACTAAACTAAAACGTCCCGTTGGATGATCGGGAATACCTCGGATGATGTAACCTACGTGTTGCTAACGGGATTTCCCACTGTCTAAATGAAAGTGTGGAACTCATTCAATTGAGTTTAGCAAATTCATCTGGACTAAGTGAATCCGATAAAAATAATGATGCCGGAAGGATGGAACCGTGGGATCTTAACCGGTGTCGTTATAATCAACTTTAAGATTTGTTTTAATTAAAACGTAAAAAACACTTGGAAAATTAAGATTTTCTCTAAACCAAAATACTTTTCTCATCTCCTGATTTATGGTTTCTAAAACTAAACCTCTGCTACAACAAGGAACTTGGAGCATGGTGGGCAGCACGGCCATCGTCGTCAGCAAAACTTGAACCTACTTCAGCAAAACTTTCCTAGAATTAAATAACCAAGCCATAGGACTTCGAGGTAGTTTGCCTAGTGCAACATAAATCCTCAACCTTTTCGTTAGGCATTTGCATTGCAAATTAAGCCCTAACCGGTCTTAGGATTCCGAGGTAGTCGTCCGATACGACAATAAACCCTCACATCTTCTGTGCTATTTGTTTGATTTTATCATACAAATATAAGTCCTAATTAATTAAAATTGGCAAGATCGAAATACTAAATAAGTATTAGGACTTTCCTAAACTCAAGCCAAACGATAGGATAGTCGGGAAATTATCGAAGTTCATTTCGAATCGGTGATTTCTCCTACCTTTCTTCCTTTGGATTCACAAAACAAAATGTTCCAAAATTTGATTCATTCCCTATCGAAATTCCAAAATTCAATCTTTGAAAACCTTAAACTTTGAAATTCTTGAAAGCGAGTTATTGATTATTATCGAGAGTTTTCTTAGGTGATTCCCGTCACTTAAGATGTAATTAACTATAGGGGCTTGCCCTTATAGGGAATTTTAAAGAACCTGTGTAATATAAACCCCGTTTCGATACTTTCATATTAAGCGAGGGAATTTGTCGGCTTATAAAATTGGTTCGCGGACCAAACGGATGTCACAAAACTTCGGTTTATTTGATCGAGCCCCACCATCGAGCAGGTGTGTCTATCCTTAGGGATAGATACACGGTTTATGGTGCGGTGCTCGTTTATATAAACTATTTGGGGATGTGAGATCGGTTTAATCTCATATCTTAAAACTTTCAAATTTAAAAATTATTTTCAAAATCAAATACTACTTTCTAAATTATATATATTTAAATTAAATTTAAAATTTAAATTCGCCGACAACTTCTGTTAGGCGACCCCTTTTTAAAATACAATACACAAACCTAAAATAAGCCGCACACCCCTCTCGGCCATGAGAGGTGCTGAACCAGACCTTACTGAAACCCTGCCAAAATTGCTCCAGAACACTCTCCATACCTAGAGCAGTTGATCCCCAGTGCAATTTGCCCTAATCCCCACCAACAGAGCCCAATTTCTCAGCCAAAATTCCACCCAAAACCAGGACACTTCTCCACAGTGGATCAATCCTCAAATTGATTGGTCCTACACCTTCACCAGACCAAGGGAAGAGGTCCACCAGCAAAAGTCCCCTCTCCAGGCCACCCATCTGTTCCAGACTACAAGATTTGTGATCGGGCTTGGTCGAAATCATACCTAGGCAATTCACTGCACCGAGAGACTTCATCTGGAGCTTGCTGGGACCCAATCGAAGGTGACACAGCCCTCAGATTGAAGCCACACTTCTCTGAGCAAAGGTATGAGCTAACTCTTTATCCAAAGCTTCTGGAGATTCTCCATTTCAAATTCTTTAATTTCAATGCATGATCACCGTATAGATGTATTCGTCTATTCAAGATGAATCCATAGAGCACAAGAACACGAAAATCCGTTGAGAAATGAGTGAGTTCTTAGGGTTTTAGTGTGGACGGCTCTCGGGTGAGGACGCTTGGGGACGATGAACGGATGTCGTTCATTCCATACACGCGCGGTCGGACGGCCAGGATCGCGTCGGATGAGGAGATGGAACGATACAGCGGGCCCCCGAAGCGCTGAGTTGGATGGCGGCGTCGAATGGCAGCGCGACACGCGGCGTTTCGTAGCCGCCGAGGATGGCGCGGCGCCGCGTGGATAAGTAGGAAATTAGGGTTTTTTAATTTATTTAATTCCCTAAACTTCAAAAATACATAACTTTGTGTAGAAAAATTAGAAAAATAAAATAAAAATACCCTCTTGCTCAGTGAATAGAGAAGAATAATGTGGAAAAGAAATCATTTAATTTCATCAAGTATTTTATTTTTAATGATTTATTTACGCTCTGCATTGTTTTAATTCTCCATGCATATAGGAAATTCACCATGACATGAGACCATAGGGCTTTTGAAGCCTCTGAATTTGGGAACATTCCTTGAATTTTCCAAAGTCAGAGGCCATCCCTATGAGAAGTTATTGATTTTTCAAATTCATGTTGCTGTTTTGAGTATTTTAAATCCAATAATTTGCATGTTGTGAAATAAATTCTAGAAAAATTTGGTGATGTTTCTTATGACCAGAGGACCCTAGAAAAAATAGATTTTGAATTAATTCACTTGGAATAACCCTAATTGTCCTAAACACCCAAAATAGGTCCTTAATTAATTAGAGCTAATCATACATCAAATTGGCTTGAAATCAATTCTCCACTGACCTTTAGGATTAGAGGAACCCACCATAAAAATTTGAAGTCAATTGGACTTGGTTAGCCCTACTAAATGGGTAGATTAAGCCATTTAGCCACATTAAACTTTAAAAATTCATAACTTTCAAAATACTTTTCAAAAATTCACCAAATTGGTTTTGGAGCCTCTCTGATATAAGGGGAATTTATGAAAATTAAAATTTTAATTTTCTAATAAAGTTCATTTTTTTATATTATTTTAATATTTTAATAATTAAAAAAATAATAAAAATCACAAAAATAATAAAATTCACTAAAATGCTACATTTTGAATTCTAATCACTTAGGAACAAACCCCATATTTTTCTTAGGTCTATTTGATGAGATATTAAATTTTAAAGCCTAAGGTAATTTGAAAATTAAAAAAATGTATTTTTTTAGCATTTCCACTAAATATAATTCTAATAAATCAAAGAAAAATCAAAAAATTGTAAAAATTGATTCTCTGTTTTCCTTGATATTAGAGAGATTTTTTAAAAATATAAAATTTTTTTTTCAACCTTTATTTTATTTTTAAATTAATTAATACTCCAAAATTTAAAATAATTATAATAAAAATAATATAATTAAAAAAATCACCAAAATTGGTCCAAGTGGTCCTCGAGTCATTAGGAATGTGCCATAATTTTCTTAAGGATGTAAACTTTCCCTTGGTCATATTATTAAATTTTCCTCGGAAATCTCTATTTTCCACCAAAAATAATTACATAAATAAATTAAATACAGAAAAATCACATTTTCTCCTTTCATGTCTTTATTGACATATGAGTGAAGTCACATAAAAATTTCAAGTTCATTTAAGCTCAATTTAGTGAGTTATGAAATTATTAAGCTTGAAGAGGCAAAATGATAATTAAAATTTTAACCTTTAATTAAAACTTTAGGCTTAATAAAATTAAAGAGTAAAATATTTGATCTTAATCTGATTTGGATGATTGAAATTTAAATAATTAAAGGGTAGAAACCTATTAAACAATTTAAAAATAATTGAAATAAACTTTAATTAAATAATTGATTAAATTTGGAAGAATAATAAAATTGGAATTATTAAAATGGGATATTATTAGGAAGAGATTTGTTCTTTAATTTAAGAATCCCTAAATTAATCATTTCAATAATATTTAATTCCTAATTAAAATGATAGTTCAAATTTAAGATTTAAAATGCTAAAAGACTTAATCATTAAATTAAATTAAAGTTAAATTATTTAAATTAAATCCTTTTAAAATTTCAATTAAATTAATACTTTAACAATTAAAATTAAATCATCTTTAAAACATAAAAAAAATAAAATATTAAATTAAAATTAAAAATAAAATAAAATAAAATTAAATTAAATTAAATTAAATTAGATTAAAACATATTAAATTAAATTAAATTAAATTAAATTAAATTAAATCATATTAAATTAAATTAAATTAAATTAAAATAAAAAATAAAATCAAGTTAAAATTAAAATTAGATTAAATTAAATAAATTAAATTAAAATTGAAACTAAACCAAATTAAATTAAATTAAAGTTAAATTAAATTAAGTTAAAAATAACATCACCTAAGACATAAAGAAATCTAAAAATAAATATGAAGCAACTTGAACACTATTCCAAGTTTGAACCCGTTAACCGAAATTAAATTAAATCACAAACCATTGGAACATCAATTTGCCCTCGAAAGCTTTTATTATCATAACTCCTAAACAGAACGTTAAATGAAGTGATACCTCACTCATAGGATATTCAAATGTCCTAGCTTCACCGAGTAAGATAACAACAAAACTTAACTAAACCTCTGACGATTACTTCACTCCGATCGATTAAATTCATTTGGACTTAAAACAATTCTAGCAATATTGAAAAGATGTTTAAGATTCTTCTTAAGCACTTCCTCAATATGATAGGATATTTATAAGAACAATTGAACTTAATTGTTCTTTGATGAAGAAAATCGTCCTCAAACCAAAACACAAGAATCTAGACGTCATAGGAGATGACTAGCTATAGGATTAGGAACTTGGTAGAAAACCATAACCCTTCCCTTAGTTTTACCTAGGAACTTGCTTAAATATTCTAAATTGTGTTAAAGTGCAGCCTGGGATGACGGGAAGACCCTCCAGGTACGCTTTTATTTTATTGAAATTTACTTTCTTGAAATTTACTTTGTTGCAGATGCACTTTACTTTTCTTGCATGATAAACAACTGTTGCATGAAAACCCACACCTTTAGGATAGTCCCTAAAACTGAAACCAAAACTAAATTAAAAGTCATCTGCAAGATAAAATTCACCGCCACAACATTTCAAAATATAAAACAACTCAAAATTTAATCACAAACGAACATAAAACTACAATTACAACTAAATTAAAACGTCTTGTTGGATGATCGGGAATACCTCGGATGATGTAACCTAGGTGTTGTTAACGGGATTTCCCACGGTCTAAATGAAAGTGTGGAACTCATTCAGTTGAGTTTAGCAAATTCATCTGGACTAAGTGAATCCGATAAAAATAACGATGCCGGAAGGATGGAACCGTGGGATCTTAACCTGTGTTGTTATAATCAACTTTAAAATTTGTTTTAAATAAAACATAAAAAACACTTGGAAATTAAGATTTTATCTAAACCAAAACACTTTTCTGATCTCCTGATTCATGACTTCTAAAACTAAACCTCCGCAACAACAAGGAGCTCGAAGCATGGTGGGCAGCACGACCATCGTCATCAGCAAAACTCGAATATACATCAGCAAAACCTTTCTTAGAATTAAATAACCAAGTCATAGGACTTCGAGGTAGTCTGCCTAGTGCAACATAAATCCTCAACCTTTTGTTAGGCATTTGCATTGCAAATTAAGCCCAAACCGGTTTTAGGATTCCGAGGTAGTCGTCCGATACGACATAAACCCTCACATCTTCGAGGCTATTTGTATGATTTTATCATACAAATATAAGTCCAAATTAATTAAAATTGGCAAGATTGAAACATTAAATAAATATTAGGACTTTCCTAAATCCAAGCCAAACAATAGGATAGTTGGGAAATTACCGAAGTTCGCTTCGAATCTGTGATTTCTCCTACCTTTCTTCCTTTGAATTCCCAAAACAAAATGTCCCAAACCTGATCCATTCCCTATTGAAATTCCAAAATCCAATCCTTTCGAAAACCTTAAACTTTGAAATTCTTGAGAGCGAATTACCGATTATTATCGAGAGTTTTCTTAGGTGATTCCCGTCACTTAAGATGTAATTAACTATAGGGGCTTGCCCTTATAGGGAATTTTAAGAACCCGAGTAATATAAACCCCGTTTAATGCTTTCATATTAAGCGAGGAGAATTTGTTGGCTTATAAAATTGGTTCGCGGACCAAACGGATGTCACAAATCTTCTAGTTTATTTAATCAAGCCCCATCGTCAAGCGAGTGTGTCTATTCTTCGGGATAGATACACGGCTTGTGGTGCGGTGCTTGTTTATGTAAACTATTCGGGATGTGAGATCAGTTTGATTTCATATCTTAAAATTTTTAAATTTAAAATTATTTTCAAAATCAAATACTACTTTCTAAATTATATATATATTTAAATTAAATTTAAAATCTAAAATTCGCCGACACTGCACTGCATCTTCGTTCACTACAGCTCTAAAGGAGTCCACATCCCATTGATTCTGATTCTAGAAATGAGAGACAGTAAGTTGAGGGTTGTAAAAATGCAAAGAAAGTGGGGAGAGGGAGCCATCAGGTAGCCTGTCGTCCAACCAAAAATTAACTCTGCCAGCTCCCACTTCCCAACAGAAGAGTTGATTAGCAGCCTCCCTAATCTTCAACATACTTTTCCAATGTCTAGAATCGCCCAATTTGGATTGCACTAAATCAGGATGTAATTTTTTACAATATTTTTCTTTTAAAAATTTGGCCCATATAGTATCTTGCTGCCAAAATTTAATCCACTGTTTGCAGTAAAAAGAAAGCTCATTTGTTGGAAGCTTTTGAATCCTAGTCCCCCTGCTATGGCGAGCTTACGAAGTTTATTCCAAACGATTCAATGGGGTTGTTTGTATTGGCTCTCCCAAAGGAATTTGTTAAAAATAGTTTCTAACAGCTTTTGAGTGCTCCTTTTCATTCTCACCATTTGCGTTGTGTAAAGAGGAAAATTTGATAAAATTCTTTTCAGTAAAGGCAATCTACCACTATTAGATAAAAAAACTGTTAGTCCAACAGTTGATGGAGGAGGAGATCTTATTTACCACATCATCATATTGAGTTTGCTTTTTCCCTTCCTTTAATTAATTAAACTCCCAAGTACTTTAAATGAAAATCAGCAGATGCAAAGCCTGTGAAATCTTTCAGCCAATTGTGATTTTTGTAGTGTTTTCCAGCCAAAAATTGGCACTTCTTCTTATTGAGCTCATGTCCTGTCACTTAATAGAGATGGTCCAAGATCTGCATGGTTTTCTTGATAGCCTGTTTACTGCCACGGGTAAAAATAATCATATCATCTGCATAAGCCAGATGGCTGATAAGCTGTGAGGAGCTGTGCTTAATGCAGAGATAGAGCATTTATATGAGCAGAATTGAGAAGTCTAGAAAAATAGTCAAAGGCCAGGATAAAAATGGTTGGAGACAAAGGGTCTCCCTGCTTGATACCCCATCCAGCAGTGAAAAAACCATGGCTTGCACCATTCACTAGAACACTATAATAGGTACTTAACATGCATTTCTTAATTAAGTGACAAAAAGAAGGGTTGAACCCTCTAGCTTTCAGTACCAACTCTATAAATTGCCAGCTAATCGAATCATAAGTATTCTTTAGATCCAATTTGAAGATGTTTTGTCCTCTACACATTTTATCAATATCTAGAAGCAGTTCTTGAGCTAATAGGCTATTATCAGTAATGTTTCCGCCCTGCACAAAAGCAGATTGGTTAGGACTAATAAGTTTATGTTGATGAGATTGTAATCTCCCAACAATTATCTTGCTGATGATTTTGGTTAGAGTGTTGGAAAGGTTAATTGGTCTGAAATCTGACCAATTGGACTTTTGATTCTCCTAAGGGATAAGAGCAATACTAGTGGCAACAAAGTACTTTGGTAGATCAATCCCAGAGAAAAAGGATTGAACAACAGTAATGAGATCATTGCCAACAATGTCCCATGCTTTAGAGTAAAAAATTAGAGTAAAACCATTAGGTCCTACAGTTTTGTTACCATCTATACACTTCAAAGCTTGGAGAATTTCAGTTTCATCTAGCAGAAGAGTTAAGTTTAGCTGTTGGACATAATCATACTCAGCATTAAAAACTTCAGGAAGAAAAGCAGAAGGGTAAATATGTTGAGCTGTTAGTTGGGATTGAAAATGTTACACTGCACTTTGAGAGATTAGGTGGGGTTCCAAAATCCAACTTCCACCAGTTCTTTGATACTGAGAATAACCTTAAATTGCCTCATGTATTTGATAACATCATGAAGAAATTTTGTATTCCTATCACCAAACAAATGTTTTTTGATAGATTCTTTTTTGCTTCAGAAAAAGTTCCTCCCGGTTCAAAGCTTGTAAAAGATGGGTCTGGGCAGTAACTAATTTCTGAGTGTTAGACCCTCCTAGATCATGATTAGCTTCTAGAGTTTGTACTTGGTGGTAAGCATCTTTCACCTATTTAAAAACATTACCAAAGCTAGTCTTGTTTCACTGCCTTAACTGAAGGGCCATATTTTTTTGTAATCTCCACAATTTAACAAGTGGATTCATATCAGCAAAGGTTGTAGCAGTCCAACCTTTTTTCACCTCATCCAAAAAAGTAGGATGCTCAGTCCAAAAATTTAAGAATCTAAAAGAAGAGGACTATGCACTAGGGTAAAAAGAGATTTTAATTAAAAGAAGAGAGTGATCAGATGTAGTTCGATGAAGATGATGAATTTGAGTAATTGGAAAAGTATTCATCCAGAAACCATTAGCAAGAAATCTATTAATTCTCTCCAAAATTTTACCTCTTTGCCAAGTGAAAGGTGTACCAATGTAACCCATATCAAATAAACTTGCATTTGTTATATTCTGTGAAAATTGGAGTATAGTTTGCAGATTTGGAGTTCTACCTCCCAATTTCTCACTAGGGTCCCTGATGCAATTAAAATCTCCTCCAACTAGCCAATTGGTTTGGATTTGTGAACTGATGTTGTGAAGTTCTTCTCATAAAGTTGTTCTAGCAATGTCAGTGCAGCCCACATATATAAAAGTAGCAAAACCAGTAAAATGCTCAATACCAAAATGCAGATGCAGAAACTGATAATTATCAATTAAAATGTTGCAACTTAGCTCCTTCCGACTGAAACCCCAAATCTTATTGTTACAGTTAGATTGAAATTGAAATCCAGTAAATTTCCTAGTGATTTTAGAGATATTCTGGTTCACCATGGGCTCTAATAAAGCAAATAACCAAAGTTGATGAGTCATGTTTAAATGTAGGTGTCTATTAAGGGTGTTAGGACTAGCCACACCCCTAACATTCCAACACAGTAAATTAATCATGGTGGATAGCCTTACCAGCCCTAGTTAACCTAGGGGGGAGGGGCCTTTGAGTTATCAGCACCAAGTATGTTGGATTGAGAAAGATATTTGAGTTCAAGATCATCTTTTATCCTTCTTCTGCTTTTTTGTAGAAACCATTCTTCCTCCATTGTATGTGTCAAATTTTCCAATAATAGTTGATCTGAAGCTCTGTCAGTGGGTTCTTATGGAGTAATGAAGGTATCGCCAGTTTCAGAACAATAAGACAAGCCTTCCACATCTGGGGGATCTCTGAGATCTAATGTTGGCTATTGTATCAGCTCGTCCTCACCTGGAGGATCTCTGATTTCAATCATAGTGTCAGCAAAAGTCCCAACAGTAGATGTGTGGTTTTCTGAAATTTGTAAACCGTCTATCTGAGGTAACTGTGGAGCTTCTTGATGAGGTGCAGTAGAAGGTGCTATTTGGAGGGAGATAGTTCTTGGAGCAACCTAATCAAGACCTAGAACTTGTGGAGGAACAGAAGGTTTATGTTGATAAGGCTGAGCAGATTGTTTGGAATTGTTACTCTTGTTAGCTAAATTATAAGTTCTGAGTTCAGGGTGCATTTTGAAGCATTGTTCCATTGTATGGCTAAAAATGTGACAATGCTTACAATATAAGGGTTGGTATTCCATCACTATAGGCTGCCAATAACCACTATTGGCAGTCCCTAACCAAACACCATCAAGATGTGGGAGGGTAATATCCCTGTCTACTAAAAAACGTGCTTTGGAGATTCTAGTAACATTAGCAGAAGACATATCAAGCTTTAAAGGCCTGCCCATAGAGTCAAAAATATCATAAATAATATTTTGATGAATATAAGGGAGCTTCAAGTTGGGTAGACTAAACTACACTGGAACAATATGTGGTTCTTTGGATGGATCAAAGTCTGTAGTCCATTTCAGTAGTTTCATGGGTTTCCCATCAATCATAATAACCTTTTTAGAGAAAACTTGAGCATAGTCTTCCTCTCTTGATAATTAAAGCATTATATGTCGGTTGTCAAAAACTCCAATTTTCCAAATCCCCATTAGCTTAAAATCATCCTCAGCTTTTCTCAAAATATCCTGTTTGGGGTGACCAAATTGAAATTTCCCCACCAATGTGAACCTGTAAGGCTCGGATAACTTGGCTAACTCCTCTTCAGTAAAGATCAAAGCTAGTTTGCCTGCCTTCTTTGTGCAACATTTAATAAACTCACATTCCATTTTGCCTTCAATAGCATCATGATACAGCTGGGGGAAAACTAACTTATCTCCTAAAGTAGCCCCACCTTCCTTTCTAACTGTAACCTTAACGAAAGTGCCTCTTCCCAAAAAGTTAGGGTTAGCATTCGTTAAATCGTAGGCCATAATACCAATGGAACAGTAAGAGCACACGAAAATTCAAAACGCATAAGACCCGAAAAGGCCCAAAAACCCTTCCCAAGTCAGAAAAAACCACACCGGTGAAAGAAATACCTTTCCCCCACCAACCTTGAGTCACTGTCGCTGTCAGAATCGTCACCACATCCATGGAAACCCTAGTAGAGCCCAGGGATCTCTTGCTGCCAACATAATATTATATAATATTATATATATATATATATATATATATAGTTTGATACAGATTTGTGTCAGATAGTACCAATGCTAATCTATTCATTGTAACGCTCTTCGATACATATCTTCTGATGCTAATCAATTTCTCTTAGCTAAAGGGTGGACTTAAATAACGATACAAGTTTATTATAGTTAACATTTGTGTCGCCATCGATCACACGAAGCTGGCTAAAGTCAACATTGTCCAATGTCAAGGTCGACACAAACTGTTTAACTCGAGCACTTTCGATGCTAATAACATTTTTGACCCCCCATTATTTTGTAGGCCATATGTCCATGCAAATCCACCGTTAAAACTATTTTGTGTCAGATTATTGTCAAATTAGATTCAACAATGTGGGCATTGGCTAACACTAATTTAACTAAATCTTGCAATGATTGGTGATTACTGGCCCTAAATTGCAAGATCTTGTTAATGATTCTTTTTCGGGTGAGAACTTAAGTAATAAAGATTTTTCTCATTTATTCTATAGAGCTTGGAGAAGGCTAAAATTAGTTATAATCAACCATTAGAGGTTAATTTTAGTATGAATGATGTTGTTCAACCTTTCTTCTCTTATCAGCATACAAAAGATACCATTGCAATAACTCTTGCTATTTCTAAAAAAATACTTCAATCAAATCAAGCCTAGCTACTTTATATTTACTTGAATAACACAATTGAAACTTGACTGACTTATCTTATTCACTTTGGCTATTAAAACTTAAAAATCACTCTGATAGAAGAATTAAATTTCTACTATTGAACTATTAACAATCATCATATAGTGAGAGAAAAAAAATCTTTTTATAAACTTTTATCTTATAATATCTTATTATAAATCATTTTTATTATATTATATTTTTTAATGGGAAATGAATTTTAGCTAGACATGTAGTTTTCATCTTCATTTATTTGTTGATATTTTAGCTTTCCTTTAGTTATCATCTCTATTAATGAAGATTATCAAGGTTTTACGCTAAAAAAACTCATGCTATGGACATTTTTGAAAAGCTTAGAAAGCATGACAAATTTATATGCATAAGAAATATGTTTTGCACCGTGCAATTAATTTATGATTGTTATAGAATTTTAAATTACTTAATATTTAAATATTTGATAATAAATATGAAAATTTTGAATATGATAGGTTTTGTATGTAAACATTAAATTGTTCACATTAGTTTGATGAGTGAATGATATAGTATGGATAATTTTCAACATGTAAAAGTACCATCTCCTCTTAAGATATCATTTTTTTCTTATGAGCCAGGGGCATTAAAATAAGATCACTTTACACACACACACACACACACACACACACACACACACACACACACACACATACAAGCTTTTTTCACTTCAGAGCAATGCATGCCTTATGACTAACATGCTTATCGGACATGAGTTCTAAAAACAAGATATCACCTTATATATATGATGGTTACCTTCTTTAGCCTCCAATCAATTTTATCTTCATTATGAATAGGAAGTTGAGCTTCATTGCAAAGAAAAGCTTTTGATCTTCTTACAAAATCACTAGAGATATTGGAGTTAACTAAAATATTGTAAGATCACTTCTTCAATTTAGTTTTTAATTTTTAATTTCAAAAGTTATATTTTACATATTGTTGCCATATTAAAAATGTTATAAATGATTTTAATCTTAAAAAGATATTAGTGCATTGGATTTGAAAGTACATTTCTGTTCAATAACCCAAGCCAATAACTCATAGCATTTTATCTATTATCAAGATTACTTAGTCATATGTTGATGAAAGATAAGGGCAAAAATAAAGCCATTAATAATAAATATTGTAATATTTTTAAACAATGCAAAACTTAAAATATAAAATGAAATTCTAAAGCCAACTTCTAAAGTGACCTTAAACTCATGTGAATTTGGATTAGAAAATAGCCAAAAACAAAACATATAATTACTCCATCTATAATGTTGTACAAAAGAAGAAAATACAACTAGAATATAAAGGCAGTGTGTTGATTTACTTATATATCACCTGAACTTTGATTTTTACATTTATACCATCTAATTGTTTTTACATCACATCATAAATACCAATATTTAACTTTTGAAAAGTGAAATACACATTTTCATGCATGAATAAGGTGGCATATATATGTAAAATTTGAACTTAGGGGATCGATATGCAAATACAAAAGAATTGAGTGGCATGCAAGTAAATCTTCCAAATTTTTTTAGATTCAGCTAATCCTCAATATTTCAATGCCATGAGAAAGTGCAGATGGCTTTAGAGCGTTGGAAGGAATAAAAATTGATTTCTATTCGCAGCAAGAAAAGATGGTAATAAAAGTAATATTATCATTTTAAAATTTAAAAGTAAGAAAAATTATTTCAAGTTGTAAGATAATCTTATTTTTGAAGTTAGTTGTGATTATTTTTGGCCTAATTTAATGTGATATCAATCTTTCTTTTTTTCCATTGATTGTATACTTGCATACAATTTTCATGCATTTACATGTTTCACACTTAGAATTTCATATTTACACACATGACATATGTAATAACATCCTCATTTATATCACCATCACTTTGAACTATACACTCGATCAATGCATGCATTCTTCCGCTTTCCAATCAACTCTAATTCTGCTAATAACAATATATGTATCATCATAACTTTAACAATAGACCCCATGCATTCCACCGCTTCACCCAATCAATGTGAGTCCAACTAATATATGAATTCCACACATATCATTCAATTCTTATGTATGTACAGACATAACACCTAAACATCAATTTTACATATATACCACTGAAATCTTATGTATATACATACCGAACACCAAAACTTCGATTTATACATTCATACCACATAACATATGCATATCATAACTCATACATATCACTAAATTCTTATGTATGTACAAATCAAGAACTAAACTTCAATATTTACATGCGTACCACAAATAAATGTTAATAGTGCCGAAAATAGACTCTCCTTTGAAGTTTTCTGATTAGAGGGAGTTTGTTCGTCTTTGTAAGCTTGAATCGGGTGTCGGATGTCGAGCTAGCTCTAATGGCGATTGTAGTGCGAAGCTTCGTCAGGAAGGATGATTTTGAGTGAAATTGAGAGGGAGATGGAGAAGTAGAGTGGCGAGGGGAATGAGAGAGTGGAAGCTCGGAAGGGGTTTCCGGCAGTAGTGGAGAAGAAAGAGGCGCCCGTAGAATGGGGGGATGACAATTGAAGTATAGGCGTGCAGTTTGAGTAAATTAGGTCATGTGCGTTGGTTTTCCGTCTAATTTGCGCCAGAATTAGTTCGGTGCTAATAAGTAAAGTTTTGCGTTATCGCAACGCCACCACAACTTCCATCGTTTTCTGAATACTTTTCTATCAAAATTTTCAACGTAAATCTGATGCAAAATTCACCGCAAATACTAAAATTTATTATTCATCACTTAATTGCCTCAAATCCGACACTAATTTTTTACGTTGGAAAAAAGCCAACACAAATTTTGGACTTCTATTACAGCTATTTAGAGATCATAAAAACTCCAAGTAGGAGTTCTACTTCCGAGAAATGGTCGTTGTATCCAAATTTTGTTATGCCAATATCCAAACCCTGTTCAATGCGATTTCAGCAAATCTCGCTAATGTTGCTTCTAATTGCATATCTAAGCATTCAAATGAGAGATTTTCAATCTCCAAGGCTCCAACCCTAACATTAAGGTTAAACTTTTTTGGATGATTTACATATCTAACACTTATTCAATTTTTACATATATAACAATGCAAATATATATTTCACTTTTTAAAATTAAAATAGTGTTACTTTTGATGTGATATGAAAGTTTGAGCGGCATAAATATAAAAATTAAAATTTAGGTATTAGATATGTAAATACAGACGAATCAGGACATCCGAGTACTGTCCCTAAAATTTATTAGTTTTCATTTAAAATTCAAATTATCTCATTATTTTCAACCACCATATTTTATTCCTTTGCAATGATCACCATTTAGATTCCCTTCACTTGGCATATGGTCATTTTTTTTAGATGCTTATAGGTTTTCATGAAGTCAACTTTCTTGACAGAAGTTGTTATTTTTTATTTTTTTTCTAAATTTTTATGAGTTTGTGAACTTTGGACATTAGACTTTTTGGTGCGAGAGAAAATTTTTAACTAAGGGCCACCATCCCATCCACACATGAGTTGCTAGTTGAGTCTGTTTTGAATTGGGAGATAAAGTGATGTTCTCTATTTTGTCTCGCATCATTATTTGCATAACATTTAATTTTTATCAGAGAATTTAACCGTTAACTATCTTGGTCTGGATTGCTTACAATGATATAAAGAAATCGGATGTAAAGTTTGTTTAGAATTACCAAATTAAAGCGACTATAAAATACTTATCATTTGTGAGTGTGTAAATGTAATTTAAAATATATTTTTCCATATCAAGTATTATATGTTAAAAGATTTATTCATGATTTGTCACATGTTGGATTTTCATATTACACTATAGGAAAACCAGCTATAACTAACAGTTTTTTGTGCGTCGAAAATGTCGTTTTAATTTCTGAGATTTATCAATGGATCATTAGACAGTTTATTTTTGACGACATAACTCTTGCATCGTCGCTTCCGATTTGAGCTAAAAAGAAAATTACCGTCATTTGGGGATTTACGGGAACTCGGGATTTAGGATTTAGCTTAAATCCTTCATAAATCCTACTATTGATCCTCATCATTTATTGTTTTTTTTTTCTTTTTTTGTTATGTTCATCAACTACTTTTAGTACGCACATCATGTATCTTCAACCTCTAACAATTGGTTTTCTACTGGTTGGTACCAATTGTTTGTTATGCTATACTTCTCTATCTTGTTTTATTCAGCTGAAAATATGCATCAAGTAATTTTTTTGGGCTTCTTTGCCTTTTTAAGTTCTTTCTTTAGGTGAAATGTCTTCTCATAGTTCGTGTTGAGACAGAGGCACCGGTTAGTGATGTTTCCATGAGAAGAATTCCTAGGTTTCTCAAGTTACTTTTTTTTTTCATTTTTATGATAACTATCATAAATTTTCTTTTGTCTAAAATTTTATCAGAGTCTCAGTAGACAAGTCTCTATATGATATATTGAATGAGTGTTAGAAGGGTAGCAACCGAATAATTGTTGTTGTCAAGACTAAAGTGAATCAAAGAGTCTTCCTCCCACTATAGAGAACAAGTCTGAAGAAAATAAAGGATCTTCTGTTGAATCCAACTTGACAACTCCTTTAATATCAAAAGAGGACAATAGTTTTGTGGTGGACATAGATAAGGGTCTAAAGAAACATGCTAATGGTAATAACCCCACTTCCATGCTATACAATAATATATCATTTGATACAGCGGGTTATACATTAGAGGGTATTGAAGATGAAGAGATTATCAATATCATCACTCTTGAGGATGTGTTCGAAGAACTCCTACAGGTACATGAAACTCATTTCTTCTACTAATTATTAATAGTTAATGAGAAGTTTGGAATCACTTTTAATTTTAATTTTAATTTTATTTAATTTTATTTTTTTTACTTTACTTCAAATAAAAATTATTTGATATGTTATAAAATGATTAGTTATTTTTAAAAATATTAAAAAATAATTTTTTTAGTATTATTAAAAACAATCTAACTTGTTTTAAAAAAACCAAAAAAAAAAAGAAAAAAAGAAAAAATACACTAAGCAAACATTTTTAAAATAAAAAGAAAATAAAAAATTGAAACAAAAACTAAAGTGATTCAGATTTTATCTTTTATGGTAGTCCGGATGCATTTCCATCCAATTTTTTATTGAGTCTAGCAATTGCCTTTATTAAACCATGACCATTCAAATTGTCTTAAGTTGGTATGATTCTTGCTTGTTTGTTAGCACTTGTTCGATTTTTATTGCGGCCTTGCCTTATATAGATGAGTGTTGCAATTTGTTCGAGAATATTTGAATTTTCAATACTCATAATATTCTGGGTTTTGTTACAATCTTGCTTGGGTTTGGCATGGTATCCTTGGAGACGAATCTATATTTAATGCGAGTTAGTTATTGTTACTTCGCTGATCATGGATGTATTTTTTGTGCAGGATGAGATTGTGGATGAAACTCATGAATATGTTGATGTTCACAAAAGGTGATTGCAATTCTTTTTCTGTTGTCTGAAGCTACACTCATCACAAATGGTAAATACTGTGAATCGGAAATGTGCTGTAAGTTTAATGTTTTTATTTGCAGGATATGTGTGGTTGTTGTTGCTGCCACATCTTCAGTTGCACGAGTCCATCAATTAGGTAACTAATTAAAAATCAACAATAAGTAATATCTCATATTTTACTTTTAATGGGAGGGATTCTGCTAATGAATAGGTACTAGTTACAAATTTTTAAATGCTACTCTAACTTTGCAATGAGAATTGAAATAATAGAAACATGTTATGCTTCTTTTATGGAGGGATGCTTTATTGAATTAATTTTTCTTTTAATTCACTTAATGTGTGATCAATTTATAGGTACATCTAATGTGTCTTGACAACTGCATGCTTTTAGTAAACTTAGTTATAAAACCCTTGAAGGATTAGGTACTAAAAATGTTGTCATCTTGCTGGTCATGTCTATCTGCAGATTATTGGTGATTCTGGTCTCAGGGGTTACATCTCCACTCATCCTTCCAGCAAAAATAAAAATAGAACAATTTTTTTCACAAATGGAAGTCATGAAAGAAGCTATGGCATTGTACTGGGAAATGGAATAGCATGATTTCTCAGAGTATCATGCTTGTGATTTCTTATTTTATCAAAGGGGCATTTACATACATGCCCCACAATTTATATGTATTTATGGATATAACACCTAAAATTTAATTTTTAAATACATACCACTTTACTTGAGTATTAAAAGTTTACTTTGCATTTTAAAAGTTAAAATGGTGTTATTTTTTATCGGTATGAAACATTGGGTGGTATAAATGTAAAAAATAAAATTTAGTTGGTAGATATGTAAATATATAAGAAGTAGATGGTGTGTATCCAAATGTCCCATTATCAAATTATCTTTGAATTGTGATATAAAAGCATATAAAGAATATTAGCGAATGCAGGAATCTCAGTATTCTGGCGCATTTTCTCGGGGCTTACCCTTGGTCGCTGGGCCTTGTCCAGCTGGAGATCCTGCAGCGCAGCGGCATAGCAATCGAGAAGTGGCAGTTAGTTGCGTTCACAAAGTTAAGTTAATCTAGCAGACATTCCCTGATAGCTATGTTTAATGGTTTGTTTCTTGATGTGCTAATTGTTGCGCATTGAGAACGATGGATGGTGAATTTGACTGGACAAAATCCTCATTTTAAGTTCACTAATGTCAAATCATTTTAAATCTATAATTTATTTTAGCAATCTCATATTAATCCCTTGTTGTGCTTTTTCTCAAATCTTATATTTAAGATGGATATATAGGGGCACCTAATAACTTTTAAGACTTTATTTAGGATTATTGTTCCCTTAAAAAGCTTATTTGTTATAATTATTAATATTATCAACATTTGTGACGCTGATATTATGTTCTGTTGTGTAGCTAATGGTAACTAATTTTAAGTCATATCCTTCTCTTTAGCCATTTTCTTATGTCATTATTATGACTCAGACAAAAGAAGTGAGTCAAAATTAAATTCAATTGACTTCCTAAAATTTCCTCATTTTAATTCCTTCAATCCAGAGAGAGCTTAATGTTGATGGGTGATGCTACCAGATAAAGTTTAGGTTGTCCATCTAATATTGCAGAAGTTTAATATTAGGGCTTATTTGTTCTACAGTGTATTATTGGAGCTTGTGTTGTTGGCGATCATGTTTCTGAAATGCTACGGGCAATAGTATTTATGTTATTTCCTTTCCCACGTTCTCTTAATCCAACTCCCTCTTCTAATTTATATTACAATGATAAAACAAAACTAATAAAATAAATTATGAATCCCTTTTATTTTGAATTATTTGATATCCTAATAGATGAATTGTATTGTTGGTACTAATTAGTTTGTACATTTTTACGCTCTTTGAATATTCACTTTTAACAGTTCATAAACAGATTGTCAGAGTGTAAATTCTACATGAGATTTTTTTGTGACATAAAATTTGTCTCACATCTGTACTCATTTAGTAGTGCTTCTGTCCATGGACCCTTCTTTGTTATTTTATATCTTCTCTTATGAATAACTGCCTTGAAGATCTCTAATCTAATGAGCAGACTACCGAGGGTGTCGAATCTTGGGCAATATCTATACTTGTTTAGTGATTTGTAGGAATAATTTGAGGTTGAAGTCCTACACTATGATGGTCAAGCTTTTGCATTTAATATCTCTTATGACTACTTGTTCAGTCTTTTTAGTTTTCATTTAAATTACGAGATTCTCTAAATTAAAAGTTTGTTATTTATGAATTTAAATGTGCGTATTATTTTTTTCATTGTAGATTTGCATTAATAAATCCTAGACCCTAAGACATATTTCGTTGTTCTTTTACAGGGAAGCTATTTGCAAAATCCGGGCTCGGGGCCACAGTAGAGTCCTTGATTATTCAAGAAACCCAAGGAAAATTATTGGTTTTCTACTGGTTAGTGCAAATTGTTTGTTGCACTATACTTCTTTTTCTTATTTTGTTCAGCAGAAAACATGCATATAGTATATATTTTGGGCTTCTTTATCTTGTTAAGTTCCTTCTTCAGGTGAAAAGTCTTCTCACAGTTCTTGTTGAGACAGATACACTGTTTAGTGTTGTTTCCATCAGAAGAATTCCAAGGTTTCTCAAGTTACTTTTTTTCATTTTTATGATAATTATTATATGTTTTCTTATGTCTAAATTTCTATCAAGGTCCTAACAGACATGCCTCTATATGATATACTGAATAAATTTCAAAAAGGGAAGCAATCATTTGGCAACTCTTGTCAAGATTAAAGCGAAAACAAGGAGTCTTCCTCCCACTGAAGGGAACAAGCCTGAAGAAAATAAAGAGCTTCTGTCGAATCTAACTTGACATCTACTTTACTATCAAAAGAGTATAACAATTTTGTGGTGGACATAGATAAGAGTATAGAAAAACATGCTAATGGTAAAAACCCTACTTTCATGCAATATGATAATTTATCAATTGATACAGCGGGTCGTACATCAGAGGATATTGAAGATGGAGAGATTATCGATATCATCACTCTTGAGGATGAGTTTGAAGAACTCCTATAAGTAAATGAAACTCATTCCTTCTACTGTTTATCAATAGTTAGGAGCCGTTTGGAATCACTTTTAATTTCAATTTTTTCTTGTTGGTCTTTGCTATTTGCAGATTATTGGTGATTCTTCTCTCAGGGATTACATTTCCACTCATCCTTCCAGCAAAAATAAAAATAGAAAATTTTTTTTCTCAAGTGGAAGCCATGAATGAAGCTATGACATTGTTGTGGGAAAAGGAATAGCATGATTTCTCCAAGTATCTTGCTTGTGAGTTCTTATTTTGTCAAAGGGGCATTTACATACATACCCCTCAATTCATATGTATTTACATATCTAACACCTAAACTTTCATTTTTACATACACACCACTTAGTTATGAAAGATTTACTTTGCTTTTTAAAAGTCTAAATGGTGCTATTTTTTGTGTATGAAACATTTGGAGGATATAAATGTAAAAAATAAAATTTAGTTGTTAGATATGTAAATATATAGAAATTAGTTGGTGTGCATGTAAATGTCCCTTTATCAAATTATCTTTTCGGTTGTGATATAAAAGCATATGAATCATGGGAGACCTTGGGGATTGGGAGAAAAGATTTAATTATAAATGTATCTAATATTGTGAATATATTGATGAAATCACGTGGGAGATTATATATTGGTATGTTGAATGTATGTGAGTATCATTTTGATTATCAACATGCTATATTACAAAAAAAAGGTTACGGTTGCAGTTCTAACCACTACAATCAATACGATAATGTGGCGGTTAAAACAGCTGCCGTATCATGGAGCTAAGACAACGATTTACTGTAGGATTTTGTGGCTTATTCTAAACCTTCCGTAACAATCACTTGTATCATTTTGAATCATCATTTGAGCCCTATCCAAGCTCTAATCTAACCTAAATCCAAGCTTAACCCATGGTGACCAATTAAACCAAATCACCTAAATCCACCAAATACACTACCCAAATCAATTCAATTTCACTCCAAACCTTTTCCATAAGCTTTATGACAATCATTTTGACCATTTTGATCAATCAATTTGATTTAAATGCAAGCCCAAACTAAAGCTAGCCCAAGCAGATTCCAAACCAAGCCATGTGCACACATGAGCCAAATTGAACTTAACCAAACCAGCCTCTTGGCAGCCAACCCTAGGCCTCCTAAGGTGGGTTTGACCTGACCCAACCCATGTCCCTTGAGCCATGGACCAATGTTCCACCACTTTGGACCAGTGGGTTTAGCCATTTGCTAAGGCTAAGTCTCATCCTTTAAACTCACCTTAAGCAACCTCCTCTGCCCAATTAATGCAGCTGAACTTCTCCTCCACTCCTCCTCCGCCTACCCAGCCACCTGACTGTCCTTGCCAGCCACCCCAGCCACCGGAACAGCCATGCCCGAGCACCCCCTTTGTCCTTGAAACTCAAAATTGAACCTTGGCAGTGCGTCATCTCCTCTCCAGCCACCTTGTCTACTCAGCCCTCACCCTAAGCGCCCTAAACCACTCATTGCCTGGCCCTGTGCTCCACCAGTTAGCCATGGCTATAAAACCAACACCTTTCGGCCTTGTGACAGGTGTTGAAAATTTCCTCATAGAACTCCCCCAAACTGCTCCCAAACCTTCTCCCAGCTTAGAGAAAAAGAGCCTCACTGTGCTCCTGCCCTAATCCCCACTGATTGAGCATAATTTTGGAGTTCAATTTTAGGCCAAAAACTAGGACACACTCTGAAACTCCACAGAAATCAAATTAAACCTTCCCACACCTTCACTAGAGGTAGAGAAGAAGTTCCCCACTGAAACCCCCTTCACCAAGCCAGCCATTTTCTCTATTGGCCAGAACACCAAATTAGGTTTGGTCACTTTGTTGACCTCATTTTTGATGAGGTCTTCTCTTCTTCTTTTTAGTACTTAGGATCTAGCCTTAGGCTTTTCCTTTGACTATCTTAGAGGATTAGAATTGAGACCCACCACCTAGAAATTCAAACCACTTCTTAACTCTCTCGCAAACTCCACAAACTCGACCGTAGACCCCTAATCACCTAGAGGGTTGAAATCAAATGTCGATGTTTAAAGGATGAGTTCCTATAGGACTCTTCGGCCTTAGGACTACCCCAGGTGGCTCGGTCCAGTGAAGGGCTGACTTACACACACACTACACCTATACACTACACTTTCATACACATCCTAAAAAAAAAACACACCCATACCTAACTTTATCTCCTGACTCATAAAGGTGATCCACATGGATGGTCCTTAACCCCTAAGCCTTTGGCTAAGAGGGTTAGGAACAACATAGTGGATGCCTCAAACGAGTCCCTTCATGGCTCATGTGGGCTTGATATGGCTTCATGGCTCAACCAAAATGATTTCATTCCACTTACATTCACCTAATCTTCAATTTTCCAAATTTTCAATTTTCGACCCCCAGGACCCTACACCCGCCTAGCCTACCCAAAACCCTTGAAACTACCCAAAATTTGCAAAATCACCTAAATTACCCAAAATTACTGAAAATCAATCCCAAACATTCCCAAATTACTCAAATTGATCATCCATACCCAAAAATACCAAAAATTCCAAAAATACCTCCCAATCCAAATACCTAAAATACCCCTCTTGACCCAAAAATCCAAAAATTCAGAAAATTCCCCGAAAATTCCAAAAAATCCCAAATATTTCCAATTGCATTTTGTTCAACTACACCATGGGCCAATTTTGTCAATTTACCCCACTTTTGTCAAAACCCCCAATTTGACCCATTTTAACCCTAAGTGAACCCAATGTCAAGCCAAACCTACCCAATTGACCCAAATTCTGGTCCAATTCAATTCTAAACTTCAATTCAACATTCCCAACACCAATCTAGACCAAATCCAAGTCAAATTTGATTGACATTTGAATCCAATTTCACTTTTGGCCTTATAGCCCAATTTGGGCCCATGACCCAAACCTAATCCAAACTAACCCAATTCAACTCCAATTAACCCCAAACCTTTTCTAAACCTTCTTTAACATCCCCACAAACAAAACACTAACATGTTTTACCCAAAATTTAGACCCAAACCCCACTCAAATTCAACCCAAAGCTAAAAGGCCCAATTTTGACCTAAACCCAAACCTAACCCAAATAAATCCAAACCCCAAAATCAAAACCCAACCAAAGCCAAAACCTCTTTGAAACACTCCCATAAACATATCCCAACATTTATTTTACATCAATTTCAACCCTACCCCAACATGGCCCAAGTTAGCCCAATTTGACTTACATTGGCACATTCACCAAAGAGGTCCAAATCCAACCCAAACCTAGCCCAAACACTTCAAGTTTATTCCAAATCATTCATGAAACATTCCTAAACTAAATTCAACACTCATTGGATCCAATCCTTTGCAAAATTCCCATCCTAAAATCCATTTTAAAATCCAAAAGCCCACTTCTCTAAACCATTTTAAAAGCCCATTTCCACCAAATACAAAAGCTCAAAATTGGCCCTAAAGCTCACATGGCAATTTCTTTTCATCATACCTTTAATTGATATCACCCCTAAGTTTCAAAATCATCATTAAACCATTCCAAATCAAGCTTCATCCAAATTTCCACCAAAAATGCCAAGATTCCTAAAATCTACTTCCATGAAATCGACTAAGCTTTGCCCCAAGCCAAATGGAGCCATGAAGCCCCATGCAAGCCATGAACAAGCCACATGAAGCCATGGAGGGTTTGACATGTGATCAAGCCATTAATGGCAAAAGGGGGAACCCCTTTCCTAACCCTCCCTTAAGCAATTTTAACCCTTTTTTATGCAACACCTAAACCCAAAATTTACTTAAACCAAGTTGATAGGGACTTCACCACTCCATCTCAGCTAGCCTATCCGATTCCCCACAAAGCACCCAAAGCCCCTCGGAGGGTGCACCATGCTCAAAACCATGGGTTAACCCAAACTAAGCTAAAATGATCCCTCCCCCTTCTACTTTGATTCAACACCTTTACACATGGCCAACCGCAATCGATTTCACCATTGCAAAGACCCGACCTCCCCGAGCCCGAGGGTGACCCGACCCCGGCCGGCCGCCCACCACAGCCCACCGGAAACCACCGAGCCGAGAGCTCACATGTGAGCCCAAACTTGGAATTCTCACCTGCCGGGCCGCCCCATCCCCAGTGGCCATTGTAGCTGTTCTTCTCTTGCCAAGAGCAGTCGATCCCAAGCCCTAACTCCCCGCGGAGGCCCTCCACCCTCTCCTATTTAAACATCACCCCCTCTCGGCCATGAGAGGTGCCGAACCGCACCTTACCGAAACCCCGCAAAAATTGTTCCGTAACACTCTTCATACTTAGAGCGATTGATCCCCGATGACAATTTGCCCTAATCCCCACCAACAGAGCCCAATTTCTCGACCAAAATTCCACCCAAAACCAGGACACTTCTCCACAATGGATCAATCCTCAAATCGATTGGTCCTACACCTTCACCGGACCAAGGGAAGGAGTCCACCAACAAAAGCCCCCTCTCCGGGCCTCCCATCCGTTCCGGACTCTAAACTTTGTGATCGGGCTTGGTTGAAATCATACTCAGGCGATTCACTGCACCGAGAGACTTCATCCGGAGCTTCGTCGGGATCCAATCGAAGGTGACACAACCCTCGGATTGAAGCCACACTTCTCCGAGCAAAGGTATGAGCTAATTCTTCATCCCGAGCTTCCGGAGATTCTCCATTTCAAATGCTTTAATTTCAATGCATGATCACCGTATAGATGTATTCGTCTCTTCAAGACGAATCCATGAAGCACAAGAGCACGAAAATCCTTTGAGAAATGAGTGAGTTCTTAGGGTTTTAGTGTGGACGGCTCTCAGGTGAGGACGGCTGGGGACGATGAACGGATGCCGTTCATATCATACACGCACGGACGGACGGCCAGGATCGCGCCGGATGAGGAGACGGAACGATACAGCGGGCCCCCGGAGCGCTGAGTTGGATGGCGGCGCCGAATCAGAAGGCGACGCGTGTGCGTTCGGAGTCGCCGAGGCCGAGCCGGCGCCGCGTCACTTAAATAGAAAATTAGGGTATTTTCTTATTTATTTAATTCCCTAAACTTCAAAAATGCATAACTTTGTGTAGGAAAATCAGAAAAATAAAATAAAAATACCCTCCGTCTCAGTGAACAGAGAAGAATAATGTGGAAAAGAAATCATTTAATTTCATCAAGTATTTTATTTTTAATGATTTATTTACCCTCTGCATTGTTTTAATTCTCCATGCATATAAGAAATTCACCATGGCATGAGACCATAGGGCTTTTGAAGCCTCTGAATTTGGGAACATTTCCTGAATTTTTCAAAGTCAGTGGCCATCCCTATGAGAAGTTATTAATTTTTCAAATTCATGTTGCTGTTTTGAGTATTTTAAATCTAATAATTAGCATATTGTGAAATAAATTCTAGGAAAATTTGGTGATGTTTATTATGACTAGAGGAACCTAGGAAAAATAGGTTTTGAATTAATCCACTTGGAATAACCCTAATTGGCTTAAACACCCAAAATAGGTCCTTAATTAATTAGAGCTAATCATACATCAAATTGACTTGAAATCAATTCTCCACTGACGTTTGGGGTCAGAGAAACTCACCATAAAAATTTGAAGTCAATTGGACCTGGTTAGCCCTACTAAATGGGTTGATTAATCCATTTAGCCAATTTAAACTTTAAAAATTCATAACTTTCAAAATACTTTACAAAAATTCACCAAATTGGTTTTGAAGCCTCTCTGATATCAGGGGAATTTAAGAAAAATAAAATTGCAATTTTCTAAAAAAAGTTGATTTTTTGCATTATTTTAATATTTTAATAAAATAAAAATAATAAAAATCACAAAAATAATAAAATTCACCAAAATGTCACATTTTGAATTTTAATCACTTAGGAACAAACCCCATATTTTTCTTAAGCCTATATGATGAGATATTAAATTTTAAAGCCCTAAGGTAATTTTAAAATAAAAAAAATGTATTTTTTAGCATTTCCACTAAAATAATTCTAATAAATCAAAGAAAAATCAGAAAATTGTAAAAATTGATTCTCTGATTCCCTTGATATTTGAGGGATTTTTGAAAAATATAAAATTCAATTTTCAACCTTTATTTTATTTTTAAATTAATTAATACTCCAAAATTTAAAATAATTATAATAAAAATAATATAATTCAAAAAATCACCAAAATTGGTCCAAGTGGTCCTCTGGCCATTAGGAATGTCCCATAATTTTATTAATTACAGAAACTTTCCCTAGGTCATATTATTAAATTTTCGTTTGAAATCCCTATTTTCCACCAAAAATAATTACATAAATAAATTAAATACAGAAAAATCACATTTTCTCCTCTCATATCTTTATTGGGATATGAGTGAAGTCACATAAAAATTTCAAGTTTATTTAAGCTCAATTTAGTGAGTTATGAAATTATTAAGCTTGAAGGGCAAAGTGGTAATTAAAATTTTAACCCTTAATTAAAACTTTAGGTTTAATAAAATTAAAAAATAAAATATTTGATCTTAATCTGATTTGGATGTTTGAAATTTAAATAATTAAAGGGTAGAAACCTACCAAACAATTTGAAAATAATTAAAACAAACTTTAATTAAATAATTGATTAAATTTGGAAGAATAATAAAAATTGGAATTATTAAAATAGGGATATTATTAGGAAGAGATTTGTTCTTTAATTTAAGAATCCCTAAATTAATCATCTCGACAATATTTAATTCCTAATTAAAATGATAATTTCAATTTAAGATTTAAAATGTTAAAAGGCTTAATCATTAAATTAAATTAAAGTTAAATTATTAAACTCTTTTAAAATTTCAATTAAATTAAAATTAAAAATAAAATAAAATAAAATTAAATTAAATTAAATTAAACAAATTAAATTAAATTGAATTAAATTAAATTAAATTGAATTGAATTGAATTAAAATTAAATTAAATTAATTAAATAAAATTAAATTAAAACATATCAAATTAAATTAAATTAAATTAAATTAAATTAAATTAAATCAAATTAAATTAAATCAAGTTAAATTAAATTAAGTTAATTCACATCAAATGAAACTAAATTGAATTAAATTAAAATTAGATAATAGAATCAAGTTAAAATTAAATCAAATTAAATTAAATAAAAATTAAAATTAAAACTAAATTAAATTAAATTAAAGTTAAAATTTAATTGAATTTAAAAAAAAATAACATCACCTAAGACATAAAGAAAATAAATATGAAGCAACTTGAACACTATTCCAAATTTAAACCCGTTAACTGAAATTAAATTAAATCACGAACCATGTGAACATCAATTTGCCCTCGAAAGCTTTTGTTGTCATAACTCTTAAACAGAACGTTAAATGAAATGTTACTTCACTTATAGGATATTCAAATGTCCTAGTTCATCGAGTAAGATAACAACAAAACTTAACTAAACCTTGGACGATTACTTCACCCGATTGATTAAATCCATTTGGACTTAAAACAATCCTAAGCAGTATTGAAAAGATGTTTGAGATTCTTCTTAAAACACTTTCTCAATATGATAGGATATTTATAAGAACAATCGAACTTAATTGTTCTTCGATGAAGAAAATCGTTCTCAAACCAAAACACAAGAACCTAGACGTCATAGGAAATGACTAGCTATAGGATTAGGAATTTGGTAGAAAACCATAACCCTTCCCTTAGCTTTACCTAGGAACTTGCTTTAAATGCTTAAACATTCTAAATTGTGTTTAAGTGTAGCTTGGGATGACGGGAAGACCCTCCAGGTACGCTTTTATTTTGTTGCAATTTACTTTATTTATTTAATCGCATCGCACTTACTTTTCTTGCATGATAAACAACCGTTGCATGAAAACCCACACCTTTAGGATAGTCCCTAAAACCGAAAACAAAACTAAATTAAAAGTCATTGCAAGATAAAATTCACCGCCACAACATTTCAAAATATAAAACAACTCAAAATTTAATCACAAACGGAACACAAAACTACAATTACAACTAAATTAAAACGTCTTGTTGGATGATCGGGAATACCTCGGATGATGTAACCTACGTGTTGCTAACAGGATTTCCCACTGGTCTAAATGAAAGTGTGGAACTCATTCGACTGAGTTTAGCAAATTCATCCGGACTAAGTGAATCCGATAAAAATAATGATGCCGGAAGGATGGAACCGCGGGATCTTAACCGGTGTTGTTATAATCAACTTTAAGATTTGTTTTAAATAAAATATAAAAAACACTTGGAAATTAAGATTTTCTCTAAACCAAAACACTTTTCTCATCTCCCGATTTATGACTTCTATAACTAAACCTCTCGCGACAACAAGGAGCTCGGAGCATGGTGGGCAAGCACGGCCATCGTCATCGACAAAACCTGAGTCTACTTCAAGAAAACTTTCTTAGAATTAAATAACTAAGCCATAGGATTTCGAGGTAGTTTGCCTAGTGCAACATAAATCCTCAACTCTTCGTTAGACATTTGCATGATCATGTCATGTAAATTAAGCCCTAACCGGTCTTAGGACTCCAAGGTAGTCGTTTGATACGACATAAACCCTCACATCTTCAAGGCTATTTGTATGATCATGTCGTACGAATATAAGTCCTAATTAATTAAAATTGGCAAGATCAAAACATTAAATAAATATCAGGGCTTTCCTAAATCCAAGCCAAACAATAGGATAGCTGAGAAATTACCGAAGTTCGCTTCGAATCTGTGATTTCTCCTACCTTTCTTCCTTTGAATTCCCAAAACAAAATGTTCCAAATTTGATCTATTCCCTATCGAAATTCCAAAATTCAATCCCTTGAAAACTTAAACTTTGAAATTCTTGAAAGCAGAATTACTGATTATTATCGAGAGTTTTCTTAGGTGATTCCCGTCACTTAAGATGTAATTAACTATAGGAGCTTGCCCTTATAGGGAATTTTAAGAACCTGTGTAATATAAACCCTACTTAATTCATTTATATTAAGCGGAGGAATTTGTCGCCTTATAAAATTGGTTCGCGCACCAAACGGATGTCACAAACCTTTCTAGTTTATTTAATCGAGCCCCATTACCAAGCAAAGGTGTCTATTCTTCGGGGTAGATACACGGTTCGTGGTGCGGCGCTCGTTTATATAAATTATCTGGGATGTGAGGTCGGTTTGATTTCATATCTTAAAATTATTTTCAAAATCAAATACTACTTTTTCAAATTATTTATTTAAATAAAATTAAAAATTTGCCGACAATTTCTGTAGGCGACCCCTTTTCAAAAATACAACACTCAACCTAAAAAAATATGCCGACATATTTCTGGCGACTCCGCTGGGGAAAATTCCTCTCTCCATTTTAATCAGACAATTTTGCTTTCAAAAATCGTTAGTGTATCCATGTTCCTAGTGGATCAAACTACCCTTCTTTCCGTTGGAATACTATGTTCATTTCTACTTTGAACAAGTATAGCCAATATTCTCTCGGATTTAGGAGCCATTGTTTAGACACCCTTAAACAGAGAGGTTCCGATATCCTTTTACCTCATTTCTGAGGTGGGCTGGACCCCCAATAGTTATTAGTTTAGGAGCGATCTTGAGGGTCGAGAAGTTTCTGCAAGACTTTCTCTTCCTTTTCCAGTTCCTAATCAATTCTTTTTACTCTTCCTACAACTCTCCTTCTTTTAATAATTCTCCTTCCTAACGAACAAATCTTTTCGAAAAAACAATTTTCTTTTAATACCACAAATACACTAAGATAAACGTAAATGTGTTCGGACTCTTTCTTTTTCGTCATAAGTTTTACGACAAGAAGAAGCACGATTCGGGGACTAACACTTGGAATCTGCCCTGCAGAAATGGAAGCCCCAAAACTGATCTTCTCCTTCGTCAACGGACTGGACCTGGCCGTGTTCAAAGATGAACTGCTTGATAATGGAATCATTCGATTCGGACAACGATTCGGGGACACCGACATCAAAATCCCCGACATCACTCTCTTTTCACTCACAAGCAAAGTACCAGAAACTGAGAAGCCGTTGATTGAGTTCAACCTTAAGTCAACTCACGAATTCCCTCCTCTGCAAAAGATTCCAACCGAGAGGAGTACCGCCGTTCGCGAAGGACCGTTGTTGCTACCCCCACCGGTCTAGTTGTCTCCGCACCTACCCCGACTCCGCCGTACTAAAGGGAAAGGAAATTCAGAACTATGACGAACCTGTTACCGTGGAGGGTACAGACCTTCCTGTGAGACCTTCTATTTTTGAAATCGGGTCCAGCTCGAGAATTCCATCGCTGACACGGACTCAGAGAAGCAACAAAAGTAGAAGGATTGCTAGAGAAGCCATAGCCGCCGAAGTTGTTTTCCTAGAAGAAATCCCAGAACTGCCCGAGTATACACCGCTGCCTGAATACATACCACTTTTGGGAGGAAGCAGGTTCCATCCCCTCTCCGCCGCAGAGGATGAAGAAAATGTTCGCAAGATTGCTGCCACATCGCCTCAGCCCGTATATTACAACGGGAACCGTAAGAAAAGGGCTAGAATTACGTCATTTGCTCGACTGCAAACCTTGATAGAAAAGTTGGCAAAGAAGGAAAAATGCCCTGTGTCAGAGATTTTAAGAAGGATAGGGCGGGTGCCAGTCACGTGACAACTGCAAGGATGTACAGGAAAGACCACTAGAAGATGCTATGGAAAAGCTAAGAACCGATATTCGGCGATTAGCAAGGGAAAGAGAAGAGAAATTCGGAGATGAGATTGATTCGTCAGAGTTCATGGATGATGAATATGCGAGAAATTAACATGGTTGAAACACGAGCTTCGTCGCCTTCACAAGGTGCCCCTGCAGCCGCGAAAGAGAGGAGCCGGAAGTAATGAGGAGGCGCCTTCAAGAGAAAGATGATACGATCGCCCAAATGGCAAAAAGGATGGAAGAGATGGCCGTAGCCCTAGCCACTCTCCAGAGTTAAGTGCAACCCCAAAGAGAGACACCCCCAGAGGTCATTCACATTGTAGACGGAGGAAAGGAGATTACGTCCGTCAACGGGGATGATCAGCTAAAGAAGGATACAACACAAAGCATGATTCTGGAAAAGGATATTAAGAACATGGTGAAACAGCAGGTGCGAGAAGCCTTGGCACAATCAAAGAGCGGGACATCCATTAGGACGGGTAGACCTTACCCCGAAGAATTCGACGCTGTCCAATATCCGAAAGGCTTCGTACCACCTCTGTTCAAGACCTTTGATGGGACCGGAAACTCTCGACAAGCATGTTGCACATTTTCGTGCCGCTTGTTGCAATGCCGGCGGAAGTGATGCCTTACTCTTCGTACAATTTGTCACCGACTCGTCGTGGATCGCCTTTGATTGGTATGCGGAATTACCGAACGGTTCGGTGAAGACATTTTCAGAATTAGAGAACCTCTTCATCAAGCGATTTGTCGGAGCTCAGCACCACATCACTATAGGTGATTTAGTGGTAGAGAAGCAGAAGCCGAACGAAACCTTGATGGATTACATACTTCGAGGGAGAAATCTAAGTATGAAGTGTGAGCTGCAACTACAAGAACAGCATGCAGTCGGCATTTTACTTAAGAGCAGTCATGGCCCAATAGCACTTCTCCTCAAGGGATTTACTATTAAGACATTCGAGAAGTTGTTAAGTAAGGCCGGAAGCTTCCAAGAGGAGGCGAAGCAATTAAGTTTCACCGACAAAACAGACAAACAGAAGCCCGTGAAAACTTTTGAAAAGAAGTCCGGGATCGTCGCAGCTGTCGAT